>VXAD01002552.1:18955-50758 GCA_013399195.1 Dicrurus megarhynchus | reverse complement strand
TGAAATGCCTTTTGGAGGGGTTTTCCCCCCCCCCTCTCCCCCCCACCCCCCAGTTCATGGATGTGGTTTTGAAACAACAGTGAGGCTGGGCATGAAGTTTAAGTAATATTTGGTAGCATGAATTCTCAGGCAGCTCCCATTCATCCCCACGCTGTGCAGGGCAGGGAGAGCAGAGCGAGCCGAGGGCTCCTCGCAGCCGCCCTGCTTGTTTCTAGCTGGAAAAAAAAAAGAAAAAAAAAAAAAAAGCACAGTACGAGTATCCTCCTTTTTTTTTCCATCCTTACAGTGGGAAAGTATCGTAGAGGAGTATGAAGATGAAATATTCTCACTTATCGCCCAAGAGGCAGACTATCTAGCTGACAAGCTGTGCAGTGAAAAATCAGGTACTGTGTCTGATGTAACATGTGCTCTCTCTACAGCCGTGTGGGGTTGGGTGTTTTTTTCAAACCCAGCATACTGCTTTGCAGGAGAAGCGGGCTGTTGTTGAATAAGCAATGACACTACATGGCTTTAAAAAAACCCCAACCAAACATCCCCTTTCTTAAAGGCTTTTAATTCTTTTAATTCTTTTGTGCATATTAATGCAGCATGATTTGAGCATCCCAGCTAAAGCGGTGTGTTTTCCTCCTGGTGCTAACATGACTTTTTGCTCCTTGTGTGTCTGCGCTGTCATTTCCAGGTCAGAAATTAAACTAACCCTCTTGCAACAAAATACAGGCATTTGTTTCTCCTGTTTAATTGCTAATTGCAGCCACTAAGCTGAACTGGGAGCCATGAGAGGGCCGTTTTAGAAATGTGCTCTTCATTTTTAGGTAAACTCTTCGTTGCCATCAGACAGGAGTTGTCCTTAGAAGGGCTGGCCAGCCCACTGCCATCACCTCCTGGGGAAAATGTATTTTATATTTTTTTAATGTTTTTTTTCTCTGTAAAATACATAATTCCAAATAAGCAAGCCCTCTTTTCAATCCTGACAAAGTAAGAAAATGCTTCCGAAAATTAATTATAGCTTATTTAAAATCTTCCTCTGTTCCTCTATTTCTTTCCCTCATTTTCGGTGTGTTGGGGTATTTTTTCAACTTTTATTTTCATTTCTGAATGTAAAAAGTACATAACTTGAGGCACTAAGTATTATAAGATTATAAATGAAGTTGGATTATCCCTCCTCAGCGTGCTGCCTTCAGTGCTAGAATATGCATAAAAATATCGATCTCCGAATCAACGCTTGTAAACATTGGCTTGTGGGTTTGAGATCTAAAGGGATGTAAGAAACAGGGCCCATGAAGGGTGGAGAAGAAGTTCATAGAAATAAGTTTGTATACTTTAAAACAACAGGGTATTTGTAATACTTATTGAAAACACATAGCCTGGAGCACAGGAGAACTCCATCTGTAAAGACACAAAGTTCTCTCTATATTCTTCTTGGACAAATAAACTTCAAAAAATAAACTTTCCAGAACAAATTTGATTTATTACAAGTATTTCTTATTTGTCATCTCTGCCATCATGGACCTACTCTCGGTCGTGCCAGAACAGACACAGTGAGTAGCAAATTATTTTGAAAACAATATACTTCCTCCAAAATGGACGGCAGGATTTCTGGTAGTGGGTTTTGCACAGAAAAACTTTCTGGGCATTTCAGAAACAAAACCCAGAAGAGTCGCTGGGATAGTGTAGAAAAATCATCACCTTCCAGAGTGATTTTCTCAGAGAAGAGGAGACTGGGAGAAATCCCCTGTCGTTCTTGGCTCCTGTCATAGCAGCTTCTAAACCTTTAGGAGAACAAATTGCAGTTTTGTACATCTTCAGTAACACTGTAAAAATATTTTCCAAAGGCACAGGCAAAATACTGATATGAAAGCATCAAATCCTACGCTGTTAAAAATATCTTTTTTTTTTTTTTTTATGGTTATACTTAAAAGCTTTCTCCCCTCTCTTTGAAATACATTTTGGGTTTAAAACTTACAGTGTGTTCTCACCCAGCCTTCTTTCATCAAGAAGATAATTTCCTTCCTCTTAGCAGATGAGATTGCTGTAACTGCACGTTAACCTCCTTCACACAAATACCCCCCTGCATATGTGCAGGGCTGCTCTTCCTGACTATAAATAGTAGTCCACAGAGGGGAAAGTAGTTTAGTTTTCTTCCTGGCAATTAGCACAGATAAACAAGCTGCCATGTAATAAACAGAAGTGCAAGTCCTCATCGTTGCAAATATAGGATGCTTGCAAAAGCAGCAGGAATGCTACAGAGCAATGCTGAGCAATGCTGATATAAAATAAGGGCAAGAAATTAATCTGCCATTCCCCATATCACCCCATTGCCCATTTTAAAAATATCACTACGTTAAAGAGTAAAGATTAAAAAAAGACACAGGGACGTTTTTAAAAAAATCTAGTTTGCCCTACATATAAAATGGGATGAAAATAAATGTATTAAATTGCATTAAAAATAATGAAAACATGTTTTCATAAACTCTGCAGCAGGCAGGAGGTGGCAGAGGAGCACAGTAATACCTGACAGAGCAGGGAAGTGCCTGCCTGGGTTTTTGCAGGGAAAATAAATTCAGGCACCAGCAGCACTGGAAACGGCGAGTCTTCGAAATTGTGTCAGGCTTCACGCCAGCCACGCAGCACCAACATATAACTTACCAAAGCCTCCAACTCACAGAACACAATGAGACTTATATTATTAGGTCTTATCTATCTTACAATGGCAATTTTCATTAATACCTTATATTAAAGGAATATTACACTCTTATCATCCTACTGTAAATTATTGGCTCTTTTCATTCAGAGCCGTGTGTTCATTCAGAATGGCATTTTTAACTTCTTTTTTTTGGGGGGGGTGGTGCAAATTATCATACTAAGTGACAGAAATAGTATAGAAAACCTCTCCACAGGCCAGTTGTAGATTTTGATGCTGTGGATTTCACCATATAGCAGGAGACAAAAAAAACCAACAAACCAAGTCAGTGATGTATTCATTTCATTATTATGCTTTTAATTTTCTTTTAAAAGGCTGTGTATGTGAACATGGCTTATTTCTTGCGGGCCATTGCAGGCTTAATATTGGTGTAATCAAACCCTTTTTATACTGTGCTGTGGTAAAATAATAAGGGTTGCAGTTTTCTGCCAGCCTACAAACATGACACTAATGGAAGTCCCATATTATGGTAAGAAAACCCCTTCTCTTCAAGTCCCTCTTAGTACTTTTCTTTAATTCTAATATCATAGCAGACTTTTTTTTTTTTATGGCTACTGGATGTGGATGTTTCTTGTTTGATTAAAAAGTGGGAAACTTCAATAAAGTCTTTTAGCATGATCAAACCGTTTGATATTTACAAGCATAGATCCATTCGCTGTCATGTATTCTTTGATCACGCAAAAAGTCTCAGTGCTAGACAGGCAGGCAAAACCTGCTGAGACGCACCTTCAGATCCTCTACTATTTTTACAAGCTTAAAAAAATTCTAAAAGTTAATTTTCAAGGAGATCACCTTTTGTTTTTATCCCCCCCACCCCCAAACAGAAGGCGCGGTGGCCAGTCAGCCCAATGGAATAACACAGATTTTTTTTTTTTTTAATTGCCCTTTACTTTTCTTTTCTGATTGCAATCATTTTCTGTGTGCTCTTTCTGAGGTTATATATATTTTTAGTTGTGACGGTTGGGGCTCAGTGCCATGCCAGCAGCATTTCATTCAGGGTTAAATGGAGTTATGTGAAGGCCAGTAAGGAGCCAGAAACCAGTTAAAGCTTGGGCTAATGTACAGACCAGAGCCAGCTGATTCATAAGTGGAAAATAATTTAACACCACATATTTTATGAGTGCTGAAAGCTACTGTTTAAGTAACACCAGGACTTCTCCTACATAATTTTCTTTTTATGTGTTCACAGCCATGAAAATGTTCTGTTTGGTTAAAATCTTATAGTACACATTTTATCTTAAAAGTGACTTACTGCATGTGTTTCTTTATTTAGCTGTTTGGAAAGTTTGACTATAATTTAGGCACCCGATGTTGAGTTATACAAAAGTGAAACAAAATGCTCTTATTCAACTGCAAAGAAATCCAGAAGTCTTTTTCTGTACAATTATTGCTTAAACTATTGTGTTTTTGCAAACTGATACTTTCTAGGAAGCTCATTCCCAGTGAGAACTACTCTCCTGGAGAGTTTAACAAAGCTAGCAGCTACATCAGTTAAAAGCAACTAAAATGTCTGTTATGGGTATGTGAAGAATATTAAGCTGCCATTAAATCATTTACCACTCACCTTAACACTCTCTGCAAGATTGTAGTTAAAAAAGGCAATATATGGGGTGAGAAGCTGTAGTTTAATGCTGCCACAGCCCTCTGGAATTACATATTTTCTCATATTTTTTCTCCCCGTGCAGCTAGGAAAAAGAACAGGATGGAGAGAGAGAGATTAGCCTTGCAATGGGATCTGTGAGCACACATTTCCCCAAATGGTACCAGGGACTGGAGGATCTGTATCAGTGGGGTCTATTAAAGAACTGGGCTGTGACACTCCTTGTTTTGAAATACGAGGTTTGATCTAAAAATACCTTCGGATTTTAGCTGCAGCAATGAGGTTATACTGGCAAGACAAGGTATATGAATTTAAAGACTGATGTGGGCACGGGATATTTTCTGTATTTATTAGTGAATTCTTGTGCAATATGCTGAGCTCTGTTCTCCAAGGCCAATCCATGGCCAAACCCATGCACAGGAACACCAGCAAGTGCCCAAAGCCAGAGGTGAAACCCCCTGGGCAGCGACAGGTTCACCACAAGAGCCTGGGTGCTTCCTAGGTGGTTTTCCAGAAACTATTTTTAAAAACTCCATAAACTGTGTTTATGTGGTGTGACAATCATTAGAGAGCCTGGTGTGGTGGGAGAATTTTTCAATTCAAATGAGCCAGAGTTTTCAGGGCTTTGCAAAAATGCCCTCGTGCATGGGGATGCATGAGTTGTGTCTGTGCCCTGTAAGGGAACAGTCAGACACTGAATTATTTAAGACATTTGAGGACAGGAATTGAAAATAAATCGATTGCTTTACTTTTTTTTAAAAAAAAATCCTTCTTTATCTGTTTCGATAGAATATATCTAAAAAAGTCTGACTCACTGTCAGTGTGTCATGGTTATGCCTCATGCTGTCCCTCATTTCTGATTTATTGCCCAAAGTTGTTTAACATGCTTTAATTTTCACCTTCACGCATTCACTGGTGGAAGTGCTTCGAGAAGAAAACCTGTATTTTTCTAGCTTGAAAAATATGTATTTTTGATTAAAGAAACAGGTCATTTCAGCAAAGTGTTACTCTTCAGGACATCTGTAAATCACATGGAACTTTTCCTACCTTAGGTGCCTGAGCAGAGGCTGCTGCTCACAAAAGTTGCAGAAGAGATCAGCTCCTCATTGCAGACTGAAGTAAGATGAGAACACCAGTTTTTTCCTTGCGTAATCAATTTTTGCTATTGTAATATCTCTGCTGGTTTCTACTTTTAATCATTGAATGTGCCCACATTCCACAGGGGGTGTTTAATTATTATTAGTAGTAGTAGTAGTATTTTAACTGCTTTTCTGTTTCTGATATTTTGATATGAAATATGAAGAGATTTTGATGAGAATGTGGACTTTAATGGGCAACTGGTTTTTCAACCTTATTTCTATGTTCAGGTTTTTATTTACCCCAAGGTATTCATCTCACTTGTGCCGATTTTCACAAAATCAACATCTGATTGTCACAGAGCTGGGGTGTGTAAAAACTGAGCCTTCTGCTCCAGCAGGAAAAGATAACTCAGAGAATTTCAAAAAACCTATTATTTTTTTCATGTGTTTAAGAGATGACTTTTTCATCTGTATTTCCAGACTAGAAAGAGTTTAGAGTTTATAGCTATGAGCTGCAAAGTTTCTATCCCTGTTATTGAGATGATGATGGCAAACTTTTGAAATAATTTGTCCTTTTAAAGGTGAAATAACTTAGTAGAGTGTGTGCAGTCCTTAAAACAAGCCATTCCTTTAAAATTTCCATATCAAAGTCCCACTGATCCCGATATAAACGTTCACTCAACATGAACACCACCAGTGTAATAACTTTTTTTAATTAAAGATTTCTTGCTGAAGAAATGGCAAAAACCATCAAAATACTTCTGACAGAGGTTATGCCTTTCATCGTTGGGGTGTTTTTTATGTCCAAAATATTTATTAACCAGTGTAAAACGTTTGGTCATAAATCTCACCCGGAGATGGGACTTGGTTCAGCTTGTTGCTGTGTCTCCAGAAGATAAAGTGGGGGAATATCTGCTTCAGGGTCCAGTACTCTATAAAAGCATTGTTTAAAAAGATGTTAACTATTTAGCCATGGTTTCAAGGTAGCAAGGCTAGTTCATTCAAAGCAGTAGAATATTTATGAGAAAAGTAAGCTTTACGACAAAGAAAAAGTTCTGAAAATACGTAGGTCACCTTTCCTACAGATTGAGTAAACACCGAAGAATACAAAATTATTAATTGTATCATGAAAAACAAAACCCTGATTAAAAATAAGTTAATAATGTCACATAATTTTAAAGTTTATTGATATATTTTTACAATATTTCTAAAGTTAAATATTTCAACAATAACACAATCTATCCCTCAGTGTGTGTAAATTGCTGGAGCTTCAGAGAAGCCATTAGAGCAATGCTGATTTTCAGCAGTTTAACAGATTTTACAGCAGTTAGTGTTGTCGCCTAAATCTACTATACAAAAATTTGGTGTCTGATCTAATGTTTTGAAAAAGACTGAAGTTTTTGCTCCAGGTGGAACATTTTCTGCCATATCCTACTGACAGACCACTTTTGCAGAATGCTTCATCAAAGTTATAATTTGAGTATTGTGGAGCAGCTATACTTTATAAAATGGAAATAATGCCTTCAGTATATAAGACTTTCTTCACACTTAATCCAATTCAACACCTTCTTTGATGTGTATGTAAACAGTCATTTTTAAAGAAACTCTCAAATATTTGAACTCCCTTTCCTATTTCATTCTGCTTCTGAACAGCCAGTTTAGGCTGAGGTGGGTTCTTTGGTGTGGACACTGAGCTCACCTCACAGACAAAACCTATGATCAGCTGGCTCTGTTTGAAGTCCGAGCCCAGGAAAATGTTTCTTATCGTGCATAAAACTAAGATATATACATATCAAACTGTTTCCATTCACCTCCTGTTTCCATTCTGTTAAATCTGTTGTTTTTAGAGTGGGTAGAAAAGACAGATTTGGCTCAAAGTATGTTTAAAAATACGTATGTTACCATGTCACATAAAAGGAAGACAGCTACTAGGATTCTGTGCAGCTATTTCAAAGTCTAGCTAATTCTCACCTTATTTTAATCATATATTTTTTCCCCAAAAATTTAAAAATATTTTACCTCTCTCTAGTATCCTCTTTTTATCATTCAACATGAAAAACCCATAAAAGCAACTAATAAAATTGATTATCTGGGAGAGCAGCATAGTGCAATTGGCTGACCATTATAAAAAAGATCAAAATAAATAAAGTAAGGTGGCAACAGGGAGTAACTTTTGGGGTTTTTTGCTCTGTATTTTGTAATAGAGGAAACTTTTGTGCTTTCCGTAAGAGCGACTTGTAAATAATTTCAGGCAGATATGTTAGAATGTCTCTTTAAAATTTAAGTGCTATCTTGTGCTTTGCTGTGCCCTCCAAACTGATCACAATCGTGCTATAAAAGAGTTCCTGAGTGACCTGGCTGGGTTTTTTTTACTGAACATCAAGTCATCCAGTGCTGAGCTCGGTGCAGGCATTCAGCCACTGTGGTTGGTGTGGTTTGTGCTGAGGAAACACGACGAGATGGTAGCGGTGAGATATCCGTCCCTCAGAAAGAAAGCCTTTCTTTAAACTGTGATTTGCACATTCACACTTTTGCAATCTGTCTTTGAATTTCACACTGCAGAACTGCCAGAGAATTTTGGTGTCTGTTGCTTTTTGCATCAGAGATGGGCCAAATTCGCCCCAGTATCACTGCAGTCTTATCCTGATGTAACCTGGTGCA
This sequence comes from Dicrurus megarhynchus, assembly GCA_013399195.1. Taxonomy (NCBI): domain Eukaryota; kingdom Metazoa; phylum Chordata; class Aves; order Passeriformes; family Dicruridae; genus Dicrurus; species Dicrurus megarhynchus. The sequence continues at coordinate 42,717 of VXAD01002552.1, read as the reverse complement.
TGCTGTAGTGCACCGCATCTGATACATACTCTCCCCAGCCCTGGGGTATTTGTTTTTGGGGTAAATACTCAGATTGTTTCACTATTGCTTTATTGAAGCAGATACTGACTGAGATGCAAACTTAAAATTTGTGAGGATCTTTGTGAAGCCAAACTCATCTTGGGTTCAGTAAGAAGGGCTCAATTTAAAAAAAAAAAAAGGATTCATGCTTTTTATCATCTGTGAGTTGGCAGATTAGGTAAAATGATATAATATATATGATGTGACATGGCATGACCTGCTTGGAGTCCCGTCTATCCAGATATTTATGTATCTGTCCTCAGCTGGTCCCCTTGGTTCCCTCCAAGAAATGAGCATCTCAAAACCTATATGGGAAAGCAAGGAAATGTCTCCTGACTTCAGACCCTGTCTTTTCTCCCTTATTTATCTCACCCTACTCTGATGAAGTCAGAGATGCATCCAAAGGCATGGTCTTGCCTTTTATCAGTGCAACAGAAGTGTAAAGGTCATTTCTAAGGAAGGAGGACCAGATCTTTGCCCAGAGCAAATAGCTTTAGTCTGTTGACTTGGGATAGAGCTGTCACATTTGACCTGGGGAGACTGGGGTTCCCCAGTTCATGTGGACTGTTAATATATTTTTTAAAAAACAGTTAATTTCATTTTCATGCCAAATATACCAGAGGAAGAGCATGTCCCTGCTGACAGATTTTCTTTCAAATGTGGCTTGTGCTGAATGAGTAGAGGTCACTAAGTTCATTTTACTGAGGAACAAAAATGGATGAAGCAAGATCCTAAATGGTCAAGATCAATGCTTTATTTATTAAGATAAGCCCTAAAACAAGGTTATCCACTAACTAGTCATATCTTTTATTCATATTTGTCTTTGTGGTCTAACATTTGCTCATACTGTGATAGTTTCATCAAAATACAGTTTCTAGAATATGCATCTTGCTTGTCACTGTTTCACTGACATAAAGAACAAGGGTGTTGGTATTTTATGAGCAAAATATTAACTCATATGGTGTCCCTAATACATATGAAGTTTACCAGAAATGAGGAGAGCCAGATTCATATTAAATGAAATACTATTAGTGGGTCTTACAGCAGGAGCAGTGAGGAATACCTTGTAATTATGGTGTACACATCCGAGTGCAGCATACTTTGTTCTGGAGGCTTAAGTAGGTAATTAGCATTCTGGTTATGGAGTTGTGAGTGATCTTAAATTGTGTTGGTCTCTGAAAATTGTCCTTACTTTTAGTGCTGGGTTGGATGCTGTTACTTCTGGAGCAAGTCTCTTGGAATTCCCTGCTGGGCAGGAGCACCTCTGCCACTGGCGGGTGGAGGTGGCAGTGGGAGACCAGCCAGAGGTGGGGAAGGGAGCAAGGAGAGAAAAGCTCTTGGGATGCTACTGGGGGCACAGAGGGGATGTAAAACCAGCACTCACACCTTCTGTTGTCTGAACATGGGATTTCTGAGACTGGGTGAGAACAAGGAAAGCCTTTAGTGAGGGAAGAGTGTGAAAGGTTAGGAAATAACTGCGAAGTGGAGTTGCTGCACTCGGCGAGTTGCCCGCAGCCGTGCCTGTGCTGGAGCAGCGCTGCAGCGGCGTCGATCTCTGCACGAGCGTTGATTAACAGCAGAACTGTGCTTAATGCAGCACAGGTTAATACAGAGGCTTTCTGTAGGAGCGCCTCAACAAGGCTGCCTGCAAAAGAGTGGGAGAGAAGGAGAGACCAATTCACAAAGCTCATTTAAACTGAGCGAGAAGCTTTGGAAAACAAGAATGTCTTCGTGCCTTTAACCATATTTACAGACCTGGCTGGTTTAATGGCATTCAGCAATAAATTCCATCGCCTTCGGGAGCAATTGATAAAGGTTCTGGTAACCGCCTGCTCCAATCTACTTTGGGGAATGTTAATAAACCAGTACCCAAGGACTCCTAGGTGTATGCCGTGGAATAGAGGGAGCTAAATGTCAGCTAATTAAGCAGAGCTGAGACCATGAAAGATCTTGCGAGTTAAAAGTTAAATATTAATATCGGTTTCAAACTTTATGAAAAGCTGGCTTAGTGGCAGGGAAGCAGAAGGGATATATATCCAGCATGTTCATGACATTTTCTATTTCTAGTTAACCTCGCAGCCACATTGAAAACTAGCTGAAGTTTTCTTAAAGCAAATTCTGGAAGAGCAGCCAATAAGGAATTACAACAACCCTTGAGGTGACACAGACATTAATGAAGGAAGGAAGAAAAAGATTTCAATATGGCAGTGTTTCTCAAATGGTAGAAAAAAAAGGAAAAAATTCTTCCTTGTCATATTAAATGTGACATGTGCAAAAGGTGAGAGTTCAGAAAGCCCTGGTGCTTGGCAAGGCTGTATTTATCTGGCTGCCCCTGTTGACCAATTCTGCGAATTCCTGAGGCTGGGGCTGAGCTCCAGCCAGCACCAGCTTTACAAAAGCAGAGGAGTAGTGCCTGGCTGCCACGGCTGTCAGGGCCAAACACACCAAATACAAGATCAGCACCAGCCATTTGCTGTTGATGGGGACTGAGGGCTGGGATGTAATTTTCAGCATGACACGAGTGCTCATAAAGAGTGGGAGAGTGAATGTTGGGCACCATGAAAAGTGTGTCACACAGGTTACCTTGCCCAGGTTACCCTGAGCTGATCTGTTTTGAGTTTCATGATGACTGTTGTTCATTAGGGGTGGCTCTCAGCCCTGGTCAGGATCAGGATCCCCCGTGCTCAGCCTTGCACGAGCAGCAGAGTTAATTCACCCTGCATTCATACCCCTGTCATCACACGCCAGCTGATGCAGGATCACTGCTCCTTCATTAACACACATTGAGAATGGACAGACATTAAACACCTTTGCCTGGCCATGGCTGAGTCCTAACCACATGGCCATCTCTTCTGGCCTTCATGGGGATGGTAAATTAGTAGACAAAATATTGATTAAAAGCCTGTTTACTGATACCAAAGGAGATGGAGACTTGTCTCAACTTCTTTCCCCACGTAACCTACACCATGATGACTAAATATTCACTTTTTCCCTGCATTTAGCTGAGTTAGAGGTTTTCTGAGCTGTCCTTGGCTATGTTGGCTAGAAACAGGACGGTGTGGTTGTGCCCCCAGCCCACTGCTCTGCCCATTGCAGCACACGAAGTGAGCTGCAAAATACAGTCCATTTCATCCAGCTAGACACTCCTGACTCTTCCAGAAGAAGAATCAGTGTCATTCCTTATCTGTGAAATTCGTGATTGATGGATGCAAAGACAGCACCCCAGCACCTTGCATGAGCCTATGGGTGCCTTGTGCTTATATGGGTAAAGGAGTGGAAGAGCCAGGAATGTGCTTCCTTGTGTGGCTTTGGTTATCAATATACTTCATGTATGTCCTTCCCTCCCAATTTCCCCATTGCTGGTGAATTTCAGATTATAAAACTGAACTGTCTAGGTTTGGTTGATTTTATGGTTTCAGATACCTTCCAGTCCCCTGTGCCTAACCCCAGTGCAGGCAGTGGTGCCAGCCCTCAGCCCCCAGCCAGTGATGCTGCCTTTCCTAAAGAAGCTTCCCATGCATTATTAAACCCCAACACTCACCTGGTACTTTAGCACTCACCTACCTGGAATGGGCTTTGACTCTGTGTTTCCCAAAGCCTTCCTGGCCATGTCTTACCCACCTGGATGCAGAGGGATTTGTGGTCACCTGGTGACGGCACAGCCTGGAAGGATGCCTGAATCCCAGGGATTGTGGGAGTATGTGAGGTTGGTTTTCTCAGGGTAATTTTGCTTTGACTTTCAAAGACTCAACCTTACTTGACCAGGTAAGATCATAAAAGGGATATCAAGATGCTTGGTGTTTTCTGAGGCTGAGTCATGTTTCATATGGCCTTTGGCTGTGCTCTTCTTCAGGGCAGCCTGAACGCTCCAGAGCACTTTACCAGGGGGAGTAGCTATCTTTCAAGCTTGAAACTTGGGTGAGAAATCAGTTGGTGGTGCTGAGCACAGCCAGGACACTTCAAGGCAACACATGGAAGGATGACAGCAGAGGTCATTCTGGGCTGAGCCACACTTGTGTTGGGGACACTTGAGGGCAGTGAGAACACTTGGAAAAACGTGAACTGGGGCCGGCTGTGGTTGTGAGGCTTTCTGGTGTGATAGCATAGCATAGTGCACAGGGAACTTCCATCTTCCCAAAATGAGTGACCCTCACATTTTCACCATGTTTGTGCTTCTCCTGTACAGTCAATCCTTAAGTTCTCAGGAAACCCTCCTGTCTGCTGTGTCCCAGATTCAAAAGAGGGATGGATGTCAATCTATCTGCCTGCAGCCCTTTCCCACACAGAACCTCTAAGGAATAGGAAAGTGGTATCTTCTCTCCATGATAAGAGGAGTCTTTTTAGGTTAAGACTGCTTCTCCTCAGTGGGGATTTTGTCACTCTGTTTCATTCTGGCCAGAGCTGCTGCACTCTGGAGGGTTTTAAAAGTACTGGAGGAGAGCCTTGGAGTACCCACATATGGATTAAGAGAGCGCTGCTCTCTCCTCAGTGGGAGGCAGAGTCTGAGACACCAGATGGGCATGAGCAGTGTAGGCACGAGCAGTCACTCACCTCTGACTGACTTTGCGAAGTCTCCATGGTGGGAGATGTTCCTCCATCCTCCTGTCCAATCTGCTTATTTGATTCCACCTATTTTCCTTCTCCAAATAGTAAGGACAGAGCTCATGTTTTTTATTACATATTGCTACAAAACTTAATGTCATGGGCTGTCTAATTTCAGGGGGCTCCTGAAATAATGCAGTGATGGAAATAACAAAGATTATTAGAACCTCTGGCTGTTTCTCTTTGGGAAGAGTCTTCCATCTCTCCTGAAAAACCTGTAAACAACCCTGGATACATATAGGAAATCCCTGCTCTCATGAAACTGAAGGAGCAGCTCCTTGATTCATTTGAAGATGATGATAAAAAGACAAAACACAAATAGCTGAGGTCAGCCCTCTGATCTTTCACCTTTCTGTGCAGATGAAAACACAGATTCCTAACCTTTGAGCCCTTCAAAAAATTTCCTGATGCGCTTCAGCAATGGCAACAAGACTTCAACTGCCACAGTTCAAGGGAAGTCTGCTTGAAAGCCTCTTTTACACTTCACAGTTTTGGGATTTATTTCTATGTGACAACAGTTTTTAATAAAATATTAGTTTACTTTGACTGGAAGCCGATTTGTCATGGCTGCATTCAGGAAAGCAGGTAGGTTCCACTTCCTTATCAGGGGTCTCAGCAGTAAGCTGGTGTCTGCATGGACAAGGCTGCACCTGTCCCATGGAGATCAAGACCTTCTCTTCACTCTGCAAGAAATTAGGAAGGGTGGCTTCTAAGCACATGAAACACATAGGGAGAATTATCACAGAATTGTAGGATGGATTGGGTTGGAAGGGACCTTAAAGGTCATCCAGTTCCAACCCCCCTGCCATGGGCAGGGACACCTTCCACTAGACCAGGTTGTTCAGAGCCACATCCAAGCTGGATTGTTGTCCAGACACTTCCAGTTGCCACAAGCTGTAAGGAAGGAGAGATTGTATGATCTCGTGGCTGACCTGTCCCTCTGGTCATTTATTTACTGGGTGACTCAAGGAAGAAAAGCATGTAGCTGAAGTTTTGTGGCACCCTGGATGTAACCAGAGCTTTGCATACAGCAATGTGGGCTGGAGCCACCAGGGGTGCTCTGAGATGCTCTTCGAATCCACGTGATGAGTTACCTTTTACAGCAATGCTTTCAGGCTTCTTAGAGTTTGTGTAAGCCACAGGTTTGTATGGAAGGTCCTGTTTGGATAATGCTTATGGGAACATCTCCAGAAAGTATCCAGAACACCTTTCAGGTAGTGTGTCCTCTCTTCCAGTTCCACAGACACTGGGAGGAGTTGAGGCGTGTGTTGTGACATAGCCCTCACCTAAAAGTTTTAAGTGCTTCATTCTCTTCTTGATGAGACTTATTTAATACCAGAAAATTTTCAGGGATTTGACTGAACTTACTCTTGATACTCCCAAAGGAGAAATGAACCCAACATCTTGACATGATTAAAAGGAAGAGTTTTCCTCGTTGACTAATCTGAATAATATTTCTGGCTACAACTCTTTCTTCCACAAGAGTGTTACTCTTTGCCATGCTTTAAATTCTGCTTCCATAAATCTGGATAACAGACATTAATCAACCTCAGTAGGAGACAGGGACTTCATTTAAAACACACCTTAAAAAATCAAAGCTTTTCCATTCCAAAAGACTTTTTCATGGTTCTCTACTACCCAAAGGCAGTTCTAGGAGGTGCTTCAGATAGAATATAAGAGTTATCTTAGACTTTTCAAGAATGGGTGATTCTTGGAAAAGCTGGGTTGTATAGAAACACATAAAGAATTGAGCTCTCCTTATAAAAATTCATTAACAAATCAAGGCAACTCATCTAACATTTTGAGTTTTTCTTGCACAAGTTAAGAACAAATCAGCAGATTTTTTCACTGCTTAGACAGTGTCCATATCAACAGGAACATCCTTCTATTTGTCTGCAAGTTCCCAGACCTAGGAACAGTATTTTCATCACCAGGTACCATTTCTAGCAGCTCTTGTTCAGGATCACATCTTGGATGATGAATGAATTATACCTAGAATACACAGGTTAGGTCTTCTCTCTTTAGTGTATTTTCCATCTTCTTCCTCCTACAGAGTGGAAAGATCTGAAAAAAACTTAGTTTTGTGAAGGAAAACACAAAGCTCTGCTCCAGGATAGCATAGCTCCAAGCTTCCTGATGGAAACAATCCTTCAGAAATCAATAAGAGTGGGATTTTTTAACTTAAGTTCTGCTTTTTGTGCTTCCAAGGCCTTGAATCACAACACCCATCTCAACATCTGGGTCTTCTTCTTCTGTAGCAAACCCAAGACCACTCAGATCAGAAGAAGCTTGTCCATGGAGACATTTGTAGCTTCAGAAGACATGGATGCTTCCAGAAAGAAAAACTGAATTGAATGGTGTCAGATAGGTATGTCTGACAATGGAAGCACCCACCTTTTAACATTACACAGCCCATTCAGTACTCCAAGGTTCACGGATGTCCAAAGGGCTCAAGTTTGGTCCCTACCTTCTCTACAAATGAAGACTCTGTGCCACTGTCCCTTCTGAGTCAGTCGTGTCCTTCTGAGTGCTTGTGTCTTCTCCAGGGCAGGCTCCAAAATCCCAGGGAGGAGAAAAGAGGGAAAGCCTAAGGAGGAGCCAGGCTGTGGAAAAGAAGAGAAATGCTGGGGCAGAGTCAGGAAAGCTGAATAAGATCTAAGGAGTGAGGAAAGAGGAGAATAAAGACAAGAGAGAGAAAAGGTCCAGTGTGGATCAGTAGATAGAGCAGGACTGCACAAGATACAAGAGGCACCAGGAACTGGAAGGAGGAAAACCAAAACCAGTTGAGCCCAGGAGCAGAGAGGAGATTTACATGTACCAGGCATAATTAAGTACTGTTGTTGATGTTTTTTTTCAAGAATGACCTTTTAGAGGAAGTTTTAATAAAAACAACTGAACAAATGAGCAAAGTTGTTCAAAACTAAGGAAGTGTTGAGTGTCCATCCTCCAAACAACCATAAGAGTGGTGCAAGTGGTACTGTAGCCACTGCTGTGGGATGCAGGAAACATTGGGCTGCACTTCTTTTCCTCTCAAAAGTGAGAAAAGTTATTTACAAAATCAAACAGAAACCAATATCCCTGAAGGAAACTAAATAAAAGCTAAGTTTAAACCAGCTTACAGGGAGAGAAGAGGAAAAACTCAGTTTATTGTAAAAGGTAAGGCCAAAGTGCAAACTCAAACAGGGATAGCAGATGTCTGTTTTACATCAGCCTGTGATGGAGCTGGTGGTGAATGTGCAGACCCTGAGCGATGCCTCGGCAGTGTTGTGTGCTGTGTCGAGTTGCTGCAACATTCAGACCTCGCCCCAAAGGTGATGTGCTCCAAAATGGAGAGACCTCTACAGAGACTCCAGCTGGCCCCAAAAAAGCCTGGCTGAAGAAATGGATGAAATTTTGGGGAGCCTAACTTTGGCTACTTCCATCTGTGGGAGGAAGCTGAGCACAGAGGTGTGTGTAAAGCCTTCTTGCTGCCTATGCCCAACCATCCCCACTCTGCTTTATATATTGGAAGCACATTTAGGAGGCATCCTAAGTATGGTCCAGAGAAGGATGGCTTTTATGCTGACCCATTTTCCCAGCACACCTCCCAAGAGCCCCAGTTATCTAGGGGCAGTTCCAGGCATCCCCAGCATGGCATCCCACATGATGGGAGGATCTTTAGTGCTGGGGGTTAGAGCTCCCTCCTTTCTTAAGGCTTGTACCAATGTTTCTGAGGAGATAAGGAAGCCCTGAGTCCTGCCAGTAGTGGGACAGGAAGAGCAGGTGGGAGGTGGGAGATGGGAGGAGAGCCAGCTCTGGAGGGAGCCAGGAGCTTTGTGGGGACACAGGTGACAACTCACTTCTCCCTTGGGGCCCATCTGGTTTTACACATGCTGCCGAGTCTCCACCTGCAAGGCTGGGGAGAGGAAGGCCTTTACCCTCCTCTTCACTCAAAGACCACCATGCTAGAACTGATGGTGCTGCCTGAAGAACAGCAACTTTTCCTGGTAAAAAATTTTCCAAATTTTCCCAGTACCATGGATTGCTTTACAGCCCCCACCTGGCCTGCTGGGTCCCCCCCTCTGGAGGGGCCTCTCCTCTCCTCCCAGTGACACCCAGCACCGCAGTTTCCCCGAGTCTTTGATGTGATGGCTGCAAGAAACCCACTGTCAGTCACACGCTGCGTGCATGCACTGCAGGTCTAGAGGTCTGGTACTTATTCATTCTTGCCACAGCTCCAAGTCTTCATTTTCTTGCCCTGGGAAATGAGCTTAATTATTTATTTGTATTGGGCCCAGGCTTGTAATACTTGGGTGCACACTACAAAGCGGTGCGTGCAGAACCATCGCTGGCTGCCAGGGCCCATCAGGCCCCGCTCACCCCAGGCCCCTGACAAGATAACTATCCCCACCGACTGCACATTAAGACACACATTAAGAAAAAAGGAAGGTGAGGTTCTCCGTGCTTGTAGCACTGTTGAAAATAATGGAGCTGACATGCCTGGAAAAGTTAGAGCCTTCAGCAGAGACATCCCCTGGGACCTGGCGGGGGCTGGGGCAGGGGAAAGAGGCTGGCTTTGTTGTGGGTTCTGCCATCCCCAGCAGCCTCACTGGCACCTGGCCAGGACATGTCCAGGCATCACAGTGCCACCACCATCAGCTGGTGGTCACTGCAGTGTCCCGGTGCTGGGGGTAGGAGGTGTTACTGGGCACTGGGACAGCATAAAAAGTAGTTAAAACTGGTGCTTTTAGAATGTCATTTAATGCTATTTTCCTTTTAGCTGTAGCAGTTCATCTCATCAAGCCTGAAACTTCAGTGTCCCTGCTCTGGGCTCAGCGCTCTGGCTGGTGTTTGCCTTTACCAATATCTGCAAAAATGTCCCCTCCTCTGACCATGGGATACCTGAGAGTTTGTCGGATGACTTCTCTCACGGCATGCTCCTGGTGGCATCACCATGAAGTCAGGTCCTGTCAGGAGCAGGTCAGATCTGCGCTCCAGCTGGCTGGGACTGGTAGGGGTGGTCAGAGTCCAGGTAACACCTAAGAGGAGCCTGTATTCAAGCTGTGATTTGGAGTCAGACAAAAAGCACAAGTTCCCCCAGGTGTACAAGATGTTCGGGTAGGTGTCCCTCACCCTAGAGCTGCTCTCTGTTGGTTCATCTTGGGAGATGGCTGGAATTGCATGTCTGTGTGAAAAGCCCTCAGTACTGGCAGAGATGTGGCACACCCACAAACTTTGAAATATTCCCACAAACTTTGAAATATTCCCGCAAAAACCTTGTGTCAAGGGAGGTTGGCACAAGGGCTCTCTCTCCACACAGCATGGCCAGGACTGCACTGCCACTGATCCAAGTGGTGGGAACACCCAGCTGGCCCCTCACACCTTCACCCACCCAAAGGAGACCCCAACCCTTCTCTGCCCATGCCACACTCATCACTGGGCTGTCCCCAAGCGGCCCCATGCTCATGCTCCTCACTGCTGCTCCTGCCAACCAGAGTCCTACACCACAGGGATTGCAGGAGGAACCTCAGGAGATGTCTACTTTTTATCCTAATTTTGATAGTGATATTTTGCTCAGTGTTAAAGCATACGAAAAACTGCTCCTTCCTTCCAGTCCCCTGCAGCTACCTTGCCAGGGCATGTGTGTTTTCAGGTCTCTGCTCAAGTAGCAGGGCAGGAAACCAGCAGTGCTGGACAACAGCAAGGTTTTGCTCCACCATGAAGTGGAGCCGGGTTCGAGCAGCAGGATTTATTAATCCTTTGCCAGGGATCGAAAGAGCAGTTGGATGGCACTGGAATTATGGCATGGGTCTGGGAGTCCAGGAAGCTCTTTGCACCGCCTGGCTCTGACACTAACTTCTTACATGACCTCAGGCATGTCACTTTGCTGATTCCTACCTTGATCTCCCCATCTGGCAAGAGGAGATAATTCCATCCTGCCCCATACGGCTGTTGGGAAGATAAGTTCGTCATCATTTTCCGAGGTACTGCGATGCTATGGGAGATGGATAATGAGACAGACAGAAAGATAGCTAGATAAATCAATCTCTTCTCATTCAAGTGAAAGCAGGCACTGCAGGTGCAGCGTTTGAGATTAATCATCAGAAAAATTAGTTCCCTCAGTATTTTTTCAGGAGGAAGAAACAGCCGTAGGGCCCAGTCCTGAGGAGAGTTATGCACATGAGTAACCTTAACTTGAATTCAAAGGCAGTGCACAAGTAAAACTACTCATGTGAGTGAGTATGCGCTCCACTTCAATTTCTGAAAATGCCTAAATAAATGATGAGTCCCAACTGACACATGTCCCTAAGTCACTGGCATGCTTTTAAATATTTCCCTCAGACATTTATTTCTGCCTTTTATTAGCCAGGTTCTTTATTAGCAGCTGGCTTCCTGAGAAGCAGTGGGTTACAGCTTTCTCTGCAAATGCAATGAAACAAAAATAAGCAGGGATATGTTGCTCTTGGGCCCTACACACGTTGTGGTTTTATACATGCTATAACTGTGTTATTAATTCAGACTGACCTGTTACTCTTTCGATAGCATATACCCTTGCTCTGTGTGAAACCCTGTCAAATATATTTATGTTCTTTTTTTTTTTGCAGTTTGTCATATCAGAAAAGGGGAACATTACAGGCAGCAAAGTGTTATCTGAACTTCTCTACCACTGTGTGCTATAGGAATCACTTTTTTTTCTCTCCCGACCAGAACATGAAGCCCTTTAACAGACCAGACTGGAGCCAGAAACTGAATAGGGTTATATATTCAGTTGCCATAGCTGCCATATGGTGCCAACATTGAATGAAATAAAATAAGAGTCCGGGAGGACTGGGAATCAATATTGGGACAGCCTGCACAACAACGCTCACCCTGGGAAAAAAAGCCCAGCCCCGGCAGAAGATGGCAAAAAACCCAACTCCAAACGGCCAAAAATCTGCTGCAGAGGCAGAGGCGAAGTGTCCCTGAAGGGGAAGCCAAAGCAGCGCCGTGTGGGGATGTGACTGCGCCCAGGAGGCGCGGCAGAGCCAACCGAGGCCGTGCGGGCAGCGGAGAGGGGAAAACTCATCCGAGCGTGGAGCGGCGAGGAGTCGGAACAATTGTCGGGGCAAGGGGAAACGCGCTCAGCCCGGCTCGGCCGCGCCTATCCCGGGCGCAAAATCAACCGTGCAGGGTCCGCTGGCATCAAAGGCGGCTCGAAGGGAACCGGGGGAGAAGGCTCGGCAGAGAGAAAGAGCGAGGAACTAAACCCAAGTGGATGTAAACAAATAGGACAGGACTGTAAGGCACCGAATGGGGGCTCAGGGGTGGGGGGAAGATACGGCAAACCTTCTGCGTTACCGTGCATGCTGTGAAAAGGGTGTCTGGGAATGGGGTATTTTACAGATGTGAGAACAAAAGATTTTAGGTGGTAATAGTAGATGATGGGGGGAAAACGGGGGAGGAAGACCAAAAAAAAAAAAAAAAAGGAGGAAAAAAAAGAAAGAAAGGAAAAATGAGAGAAAAAAAGAGATAAAGAAAGGAGAGGAAAAAGTCACCCATCCCCAACTCTGTCTAAAATTTCTTCTAGTTCAGCATTCACGAGGAGTTACAAGATGCTCGCTAGGCTGAGCACATTTCAGAGCATCCTCATATCAATATTTCTTCCACTTTTAGTTAACAGAGCCCTCCCATTCTAATTAAAATAACTTCATGAGGGCTGAGAGTTGATTCCAGAAACTCAAGCTATCAACATTGGCAGGTTTATATATATATAAAAAAAAAATTAAGCTACCAGGAAACCAGCACCCAGGAGTGCCAATATTATCAGGAAAATTAGAAGGGCTTTGAAATCGCTCCCAAGTGTCTTGAGGAACTTTGAGCCACATCTGCTGCCTGCAGAAAGCAGGTCTAATGGAGTAAAAGGCTGCAGAGTTTTACCCCTGCACAGGATCTGGCCCTGGTTTCAGCTGTATTCAGGTGAAATGTATCAAATGTGCCAAAACATTGGCCATGGATCAATTGTGACCTTGCAGCTGCAGTTGCTGGAAAACAATTTTAAAAAATGGACGCTGAAGCTAACAAAAGGAGCAGCATCCTCTGGTCCTTCTGGAATGGATTTAATTCCAGAAAGAAGGCAAAGGACAGGAAAAAGCCTGCCTGGATGTAAATCTTTAGGCAGGTATTTTTATATACCAATGAGGTAGAAATCTGGTGGATCTAAAAGGTTGGTATGCACTGTGCATACCGTATTTAACAAAAGTCTGCAGAGGAGAAGGAGGAGGAGGAGGGAAAAGAGGAGGAGGAGGAGGAATACTGTACAGCCACCAGCGCGAGGGGAAGCAGGGGGACTCCTTTAAGAAACCATAATTAAGCTGCAAGAGACTCCTGCTCCTCTCAAAATGAAGAACAGAGAGAACAAGAAGCGGCCAATGTGGCTTCATAAGGGACTGTGCAAAGATCTGAGGCTTTAATTTTTTTAATTAAAAAAAAAGAAAAAAAAAAGAAAAAAAGTTGTAGTCAAAATTAGAAAGCAAGAGGGGGCAGGGGAAGGAATCAAACAAGCATACTCAAATTCAGTTAGGGATTATAGGGGAAATAATAAGGATAAGGGGTGGGGGCAGAATTTAAAGCTAACCAAAGAACTTTAAAAGGGTTTTAAAACGTATATCAAAGGGAAAAGACATTCTAGAGAGACAGCAGGCCCATTAATTAATTAGAAGGGGATTAAATTAAGCGTGAATAAAAAAATGGCTGGACTGACAAACTTTTAAAAAATAAATTATTCTTAATATGAATAAAATTAATTGAGGCAATTTTTGTAGCAAGGTCAGAAAACTTAGTAAAATAAATAAGCAAGCCAAGGTAAAAAGAGTGGGAAAACATATAGCAAAGAATCTGTTCAATTTTTTCCTGCTTTTTGGTCATGGGCTGTCTGGGAGGGTGTTACATCTTTCTGGGATGTCACTTATTAAATACCCTTACATGGTGTTTTCTGAAAATTATTTGTGAGGCACGTGTTGATGCCAAGTTGTTCACTATGAGCATTTGCTCCTCCAGCCTGAGGCTGAGTGGGTTCATCTGAGTGGACAGAAAGGTCAGAGTCTGTGTTGGTCTTCCCTGAGCTGGCGGGTGGAAGCCTCCCCATCAGGAACCAGCTTTCCATCAGCCAGCCTTCTCCAGCATCACATCATCACATTTTTTTTCCTCAAGTATTCTTAAATTTTACTTAAAAATGGCTTTTCCCAAGTAATCCTACAACAAACCTGTCTACCCAAATATCTACAGGATCTGAGATGGAATTTCTTAAAGACAAGCAGAAGAAAAAAAGCAATTCAGTCTGGTTCTACAAAATGTGGCCATATATATAAACTACCTAACCTGGATTTCTTCACCACTAAGGGAATTAACAAATTTCATAAAGCACTGCCACTTTATTTGCTTTTCTTAATGAAAAGCTGAAGAGCTGTAGGAAAGTTAGGAAGAAAATGTTATGATGCCAGAAGAAAGCTGGTCCTGTTTTTCTAGAAAAGATAACAGATCTACTGTACCAATTCAAATAAAGGAACAAACATTATAAAGCAGACATCAGTTTGAGCTTGTCTATGTAGGGAGTTTAGCCAAAATAAGCCACTCTGTCACCACCCACCACCCTGCACCCCTGGGGAAAAAAAAATAGGAATCTAAGGACTAAGAAATAGCTGCTCTGGAGCACCTTCCCATGTGGGCAATATCCCCAAATAATGAGGTTTTCTTTCCAAATAATCATCATCTTTTCTGAGTCAAGATTTCCAGAAACAAATGCTTTTTTGCTTTAGATCAGATTATCCAAATAATGTATTTCGGATGTTGGGAATTATTTTATTTCACTGTAGATATTCCAGATATTTTTATCCAGGTAGATAAATCCTTGCAGCCAAATCTGAAGATGTTGGGAGCCAAAGTGCATCTTTCCACTGACTTTAGTGAGATTAAGAACTTATAGGTTAACAGAGAAAAGAAACAGCGTGGATTTACATAAAGCAAATTTTGACCACCAAGCACTGACTTCCTTTTTATAGGAACAGAAAATTTGTGAATTCAGGCCTGATGCTCAAAATACGTGGGATTATTCATGTGAGCACAGTTCAGGACTGCTCAGTTGGGTCCTTGGATTTTAATAAAACAGTCACTGCTGTCACCCAGCATCTCACTCCCAACATTAATTCAGATTGACATGGCTTCGAACATCTCTCAGCAGAAAGAACAGGGGAATGGCCACGAGCTGAGCTGGGGCAGCCTCTCGTGGCATCTCAACAGGGCAAAACCCTAATGCAGGCCCTGACCACGCAGGTGAGGATGTATGGATGCCCTTGGCAGCTTGTGATGGGTTTGCTGCGCCAGTGACATTCGCTGCATCCTTTGCCCCACGTCACCTGTCCCTCCCTGGCCACAACCCCGCTGCAGAAACCTGCTGCACATCAAATATGAAAGGTGCTCTCCCTATTACCAAACTAATGTGTGTTCCAACATGTGCTCCATCCCATACCTGAGCACTGTTGACTCCTAGAGGTTATAAGCACGTGCTAAAATGCTTGTCTCAATGGGGAGCTTATTTACCGAGAGTTTCACTGATCTAAAGGAAGAAGTGAATGTTTTGTGGATGTAATATGCAAACTGAACTAAGCTGGGTGGGTTTGAAAATCACAAATATGAAAGCAAAAATAATGTAAAGGATTCTGAAAAGGCAGGAAAAATGAGTGGAGAATAAAATGAGATTCAACATAGAAAATAGAAGTTACGACATTTGCGGGAAAATAATCTAAACCCCAGCTATTCAATCAGCGATAAAAACCCAAGAAGCCATAATGCTGCGAGAGATCTAGAGATGATAGTGTGGAGTAAATTAGACAGGAGTTTGCCTTGAGATATGGCAGCAAAAAAAGGCCAATTTGATTTGGGGCTGAAGACATCACAGCACAAGGCGGTAATAGTCCGTCTGCATATGGCTCTGGTGCGGTAGCGCCTGCAGTATTTAATTATGGGCACCATATTACCTGAAAGATAGTGACAGATTGAAAATTATTCAGAGGAGAGCAATAAAAATAGTTCAGAGGCTGGCAGGATTGAGTTATGAAAAGGCAGAATAATACAGACGCAGAGTCCACACCAGAAGGTGCTTATCCCCACAAGCTGGAGCGTGTGATGGCAAAGCTGGGTCTGTCTTTCACCGTTTCCTCCTTCTTTCAACACCAAGTTGGGCATGATCATGGCCCACAGCATCAGCATCTGGTGAAGGAGTCGGCATGCAGCAAAGCGGCTGCAGGAATTCGTGGCTGCCAGACCCACTTGAAGTGTGCATGGAGAGACGGGAGCAGAAAGGAGAAGAAAAAAGAAAGAATCAAATATTGGAGCTGAGGTTCATGTGACTGTCTCCTCTGAAGACCTGATTTTGGGGTGCTAAATCAGGTGTCAATAAACAGCCCAGGGAAGGGAGATTGAAACCCAGGTCATGGCTTGGTGGATACCCCTTGTGTGCAGCACCTGCTCCAGCTCCAGCCCAGGGAAGGAGGGAGTGCACAGCCACAGGCTCTGCACAGCCAAACTTTTCCCTATGTGTCTGATCAGCCTGTGAGCTACCATGGAGCGAGGGGTGGAAGCTCCTGGGTAACAGCAAGTCAAAGAAAAAGTGGAAATGGGAATGGGAATGGGAGAGGCACTGTGCAAACAGCAGGATAGAGGGATGCTCAGGTGAGGAAAGGCTGAGGATAGAGGGATGGAAAACAAGAACCTTTGCAGTTGTAGTACCAACACAACTGAAAATCTGGAAAATTGATGTTCTTGTGCCTGTTTGATTTTTTGTATTCCTTTTTTTTCTTTTCTTTTTCGTTCTCTTTTTTTTTCAGTGATGTGCAAGTGCATTTGTCAAGATGGAAGACAGTGGAGAAAGGGTGCTTCACAGAAGGTGGAGGACAGGAAGACAAACCAGGCCAGGGAGCCCAGGTGCATGGAAGAGTCTTTGGGAGTTGATACAAAGGTTTGCAGAAAGTAAGAGGAACCTATTTTAACCATTTTACTATTAAAAAAAGAATTTGCTGCAGAGAAATACTCAGTAAGAAAGGGCCATAATAAGAGACCTTTGTTATAGTCAGAGAACATCTGGTACAGAAATTTTGCAAATATTGGCAACATCGGGGACCAATTAGACAAAATAATGGGGTACAGTTCTGAACAGGGATTTTCTGCTTCTGGGGCAAATGGGGATGCTCCTTTTTAAAACCTCTCTAATATCCTAAATCATCCTTTGCTGAACCTTGTCAGCGGAAAGGGTGAAAAGCACAGTTTAAAGGTAGGAGCAGTGGGCAAATACCCTGTAAACAGACACAAGTTCCCTTGTGCTGGTGAGGGACCCGACAGGGTTGAGTACCTTGAGGTGACCTGGCTGTGAGGTGGTGACACCTCACTAAAACACAGCTCCCTCGCTTCCAGTAGCACCTGTGGGTGTTTGTTTCAGCTCTTGCAGATCTGTGTTCTTTTCTACTGTGCAAGAGAAGTGTTTGGTTTAATACACAGGATACAGTCAGGGTCTGTTTGGCACACAGAGCCTGGCAAGCAACTTTTCTATCACATGCAGATTTATTCCATGTCTGAAAGTGCCACGACATCAGTGCTCAAGCCCAGATTCATGCTGTGTCTTTAAGGTTTCCCTGGATTTGGGGCATGTAGATGCTGCTTTAAAAGCACTGTCATTTCCCGTGTTTGAAAGTGACTCTTTTTCTGAATAGTATTTCACTGGGGATTTTCTTTGAGGAGAGAACAGAGCTGGATGAAAAGAGTGCAGATTTACACACTTCTTCTCAAGTTGAGCTACTGTGCAAATGTGCTCCATTCACATCCCCCTCCTTTTTTTTTTTTCATCTCATAAATTTAAAACACATTTAAGGTTTGTACAGGTTTCCAGCAGCCTTGATAAAGACAAAGACATTTCTCCCTGTAACAGGAAAACTGGTGACAATACCAGGGGCGAGAGGCTGAGCCTGCACTGCTGGATCTGCAACCAGCTGCTGCATCCCCCGAAAGGAGCCCCACCAAACCTGGTCCCTGGCTAAGGAGAGCTCCTTCTAGACTTCCTATATCTTACCCAGTGCCAGTTTAATAGAAAATACAGATTCAGTGGAAGAACCAGGATCCTTTCTCCCAAGGATCTCCTGTCCTAAGCCATTGGCTATGATCTCATGAGCATCCCTCTGACTGAGGTCTTGCACTCCTGCTCCAGACATCCACAAAGTGTGGTGCTTATTGCAAGTACCTATAGAAAAATAGAATCATAGGTTGATTTATCTTGGAAGAAACTTCTGAGATCGTTGAGTCCAACCATTAACCCAGTACCACCAAGTCCACCACTAAATCATGTCCCAAAATGCCACATCTTACGTGTCTTATAAATACCTCCAGGGATGGTGACTCCACCACTGTCATGGACAGCCTGTGCCAGTGCTTGACAACGCTTTCAGTGAAGAAATTTTTCCTAATACCCAATCAAAACCTTCCCTGACATAACTTGAGACTGTTTCTCCTTGTCCTATCACTTGTTATTTGGGAGTAGAAACTGACTCCCAGCTGGCTACAGCCTCCTTTCAGGTGAGAGAGTGATAGGATCACTCCTGAGCCTCCTTTTCCCAAGGCTGAACACCCCCAGCTCCCTCAGCCACTCATCAGACGTGCTCCAGACCCTTCACCAGCTTCATTGCCCACAAGCAGGGATGATGAGAGTGCTTCTGGCAGGACCCAGGACTCCATGCAAACCCAGGTGTGGGAGTGAGCAGGATCACAGGAAAGAGGGAAGAAAGAACATGGCAGCTACTGTCTGTAGGGTCAGGCTAAACCTGTAAGACTCATTCCAGATTTCTTTCAGTCTCTTATTGATATCTGTGCTTAACGCCTTTGTGGTGTACATTAATAAAAGCTTTGGTTGTCCATGTGTGATTTACGTTTGTTTACAAATTCCCAAAAAACAAAAAGCCTTCCCCCTTCCCTTCCCTTCCTTTTCTATTTTCACTCCTTTTTGCTGCAAAACCCCAGGTATGGAGGGGCTTTCAGTGCTGCAGATTTTGCAAGGGGACTCCCACTCATGGCACCATTTCAAATGGGTGTCTGAGAAAGTTCCCTTCCAAGCAAATAAATTTTACCATAGTAAGAAAAAGTTGAATTTTGCCTGCAGGAGAAAGGCAGTATCGACCAATATCCAATATCTCCTCATGAAGTGACCTTGGGGATACAGTAGACTTCAGTGCTGAGGACCAAGAGATTTATGAGACATCCCACAGGGAAAGGCAAGTTTGATTTGGCTGCTGGGATCTGGGGAACATGTACTGGAGATGAGACTGGCAAAGGTTGCAGGGAGGGGGAAAAAAAGAAGCTTTCTGCTTTTGCAGAAGGTAATCATTCAATTTTCCTATTTAAAAGCTAGATTTAAATAGATATATGTACATACATGTATATATTAAAATAGGGACTGACCTGAGAGCTGAAATGTCAATTAATTGTGGGGAAAATGCCAAAAGAAAATTGTTTTTCCTGATGTTTAAAACAGAAAAATGGGCTATTTCAAACAAAATTACAGCACGCCCTCAGTCTGAAAATCCCAACCTGACCAGACATTTCTGCAGTGAAGTTAAATTGTTCTATTTCTGTGGTGGCAAACATGCAGTGCTGCAGAGTTGGGTGCACATGGACCTGCTGTGTCCCATGCCTGAGACAGGTCCTGTACCTGGAGCACCCCCCACTGCTCCTCTAAGCCAGCCTCAAAAACCTCCAGTGCCAGGTTTTTTGCAGTACTCCCAGGTAACCTCTCCCAGTGCTTAACTCTCTTTATAGTTTGACATTTTAGCTAATATCTAACCTACATTTTTTTTTTCCTGCAAATTAAGCTGATTATTTCTCATTCTACCCCCAGTGGATCTAGAGAACAACTGATGGTGTTTTTCTCTGCAACAACCTTTTACATTCTGGAAAACCATTACCCATCCTCTCTTTCCTAAATTAAACAAACCCAGTTTCATCAGTCTTTTCTCACAGGTCAAGTTTTCTAAACTTTTTCATTGTTCTTTCTCCTTGTTCAATTTTTTCAATCCTTTTAAAAGGCTGGCATCCAAAATCAGACACAGCCCTTGAAATCCAGCTGCTGCTCAGTCTGATATTAATATGAACACATTGCAGGGAGGGAGGAATCCCGGGTTTTCTGTATTTTTCCAGTTTTTTTTCCCATTGTTACCTATTCAGTTTGTGGTTCAGCACAAGCCCCAGGTCCTTTTCTAGAATATCCCATTTCAGTAATGAAACTCTGAGGGATTTTAAATGCATTTCTCGGTCGTGATACCACTGAGGTTTGTGAAACGAAGTTGAAATGAAGGTGGAAAAGCTCTACCTGGTGCAACACAAAGGAACGTATGTAATCTTTTTCATTTCAGTAAACTCGCTTTTAAAACGTCTAGGTTTTAGCATCAAAGACCTAATCCTCTTCAGAAATATATATTACAACATAATAAGTATTCTTTAGGGCTTTGGAAATCATCCCTTAATAAAGTCATAGCACAACTTGTAATGTTACAGCCGATGTCAGATGTTAAGAACTCTGCAGTATAAATTAACATACAAAATCTCAGCCTACGGATCAGGTTTTCCAGGTACGTGGAAGGGCTTGCTATGGTTAATTTGAAATACAGCCAATGCTGGTCATGCACTCATACCCTCTTGGCTTGTTAAAACTGGGCAATTTCTTTTTTAAAAAAAGAGTATATTTAATATTTCACACTTTGCACTTCACTGCTTGTGAACAATTTCTCTCCAAACTTCCTCCACATACACATTTATGATAAAATTAGTAGTATACAAGTACATTTTCCTCTTACACTGTGTGTTAAAATCAATTCAGAACAATCCTTTAAGGCATTTCAGATTTGTTCAAGGCTTTTTCTTATGTTGACTGATTTTAATTTTGAAAATGCTTGTATTCCAAGATTCTACACTATTAAAATAAAGTTAACATGGTCTTTTTAATGAATCCAGCAATCGTAATAAGGACCAAAATCATGTTCAGGTCAGGTATTTTATATTGCCTTGGTGTAATGATAAATGCAGACACAAAATTAAAAGCGAACCATATCTCTTTTATTACTGTGTTTTCTTTTTCATTTAGTAGTATAATTATTTTCCAGGTTTTCAGTAACCCTAAAAGAATTTTGACTATTTATAGCTTTACCTCATTAGATGTATTCAACCAAAACAAAATATTTGAGGGGGAAAAAAATACATTAAAAGATGAGATTTATAGACTGAATAAATAATTGTAAGGGCTCTGCTTTTGGTTAAACTGTGCAGGATTTTCCTTTAAAGGAAAAAATAAAAGTTGCTATTTTTCGAGTTGTAGGATGCCAAAAATAAAAAGGGCTCTGACTAGCAATCTCTTTTCAAATTGTGAGATGAGAGCAAGAGAGAGGAGAGATTTTCTTGCCTCCACAGGGTCCGCAGGGTCTGCGTGGAGCCAGGGGCAGCACCCCCCGCAGCACCCAGCCCTGGGTGGCTTTGGCCCTCTCACATAAAATCTCCCTTCTCCCAGACCCTTCTTGTCCATATGTACAAATGCACCTTTGATAGAGATCTTACACAGGAAACCATCAGTGTATCTTCTTAAAATGTGTCCATCCAATTTGGAATTATTGCCCATCTTTTTTCAAGTAATCACACCCCCTTTACATTACCCAGCTGGTGAATATCACATATTGGCACAACCTGAGACACATTTTATTTTTTCCCTCGCAGAGAATGAATATCAAAAAGTGGTCTATCTCCTTTCAAATGTATTTCTTCTTTCTCTTTTTAATGCTATTTTTTTAAATTCACAGAGGCAATAAACAAACACCAAGGAGACGGTACAACTTCAGTAGCTCTGTAGACACAATGATATTTTCACAAAGCATTTTATAATTACTGTAACAGAGGCATGTCTATCATGATCGGAGTGTATCAGCTCTTGTGAGTACTACAAATGTGGCTGGTAAGATGCAAGTAGGAGCTTTCCAAGTAATGGAGGTAATTTATGCACCCTTATTATGGAAACATTTTCGAGCCATTGTTTGATTTGGGTGTAGTTTGCTTATTTAAGCATAGAATGTCACTCTGTCATTTCACACTTCTCCACCATCCTCTCTGTTGATTACACTTTGTCTGAGACACATGAAACAATTAGTTATTGATAGAGTTTAAGGTTTATGCATAGAGAAAAACTGGAAAATTTACACATTAAGGAACATTGCTGTCTCAGCCAAAAAAAGAAGGCTGCGAAATCGTATGAGAATATTCATCCTGGAAGTATTAGACCTGGGAATCTAGTGAGTATTTGCAGCAAATGCAAGGAGAAGGACAGCCTTGTATCTCTGCTAGCAGTGTAAATAGAGAGTACCAGTGCTCACAGTCATCCTGAACAAGTGGGCATGCAATGGGGTTTTGTTTGATGGGGATAAGTGCTCATCCTGGTGAAAAAAAAAGGGACAGGCAGAAACCTGCTCAGCTGAGCCAGTTGTGTTGAGGTTTTCTCATATTTAGGATTGCATACAGGGTGAAAAGAGATTGCCAAACTGAAGACTGGATAAAAAGGGCATTAGCTCTTTTGGCAAGCCAAGAGGCAGCCCAGGCTGATGTGGCAACGCCACTGGAAGGTGACTCTTGTCAGGATGAACCCAGAGGATGGAGGACACAAAGCCCTCTGCCTCCCCAGCCCTGTGGCCTCTCTCCATCCCCCTCGTCATGCGTTGGCCTTCCCGTCGTCCCTCGCACAGCCACGGTAGCTGGTCCCCACCCTGGGGAGCTGGCACACAAGCGACACCGTGCCAGCAATGACAACGGTGCAAGCGCTTGGCTTCCCATCTGTCAGCCCTGCAAACCTCCCAGGGATAGAAGACGCAAGCTCAAGCCTACCCTGCTTCTATTACCTGCCTGCGTTTTTAGGCTGCTCTAATTTGCCAGCATCAGGCTAAGTGGGTACCGCACAGATCACAAAATTAGGGAGGCACAGGTGAGTGCACAGCATCCCTAGCAGCTCCCTTCCCAGGACTGACTAGCCAGCAGTAATTCCTGGAGAGGTCCAAGGGAGTCTGGAGCATTGGCTGGGAAATAGAGAGTAGGATGCAGCCCCTCTGCGTTTGCAGTATCACCTTCCTTTTTCCCCAGGCGACATGATCAGATAGAACTATAATTATAGGTATGTTGTCATCTGAGCTGTTTGTCAAGAGAGTTATGTGTTAACTATGAATTGCCTGGACTGCAGCAATTTCAGGCAAGCCTGAATCCTGCTTGCAGTTATCACTCTTACATGTGAGCGGTATTTTTAGCATTTATGATTACAAAAATCTCATGTTTGAGCAAGATCTGAGATAAGATTTTAAGAACCCTATTTGTTTAATAGTCTCGCTGGGATGTATTACCGCCTGCAAAAGCGTGTGGGATGAGGTTATGAAAAGTGGTCTCCCCAGTCAGGAGATGCTCTGGTTTCTGAGTGCAGAGCTGTGAACCGAGGCACAGCTATTGCCAGGCAGACGATCACTGATGTCACTATTTAATAAAGTGACAGTTGTCCTTCACGTGGGACGAATCCTGCACCTACTGACGTGTGGAATGTAAGTCCCTTGACTGGAGCACAGCAAGGAGAGACCCTTGGGGAGCAGTTAACGCCTGTGGGGACCTGAGTGTCCCCTCCAAATCCCAAACTAGAGGAGACCCTGCGCGGGAAAGGTCCTCCCAGGTGTATGCACTAGTAGGTCAACTGCTTCGCTGGTTTATTCCCTTATGGGATGAGAGAGAATAATTGGGGCTACAATTAGCAACAGAAATACGTGTGCTTCTGAGGAAGAAAAGACATCACTGTGATGAACACTCTAAAGTTGGATAATCACTTCAAACTCTGACTCAATCTGCCATTTTGGGGTTTGGGTAAGAATTTACCTGGGGCAGGGTAAATTCATACCCCACAGGGAAGAAGGGCAGGTCCTCTCCCCTCGCATTTCATTCTTACTGATTCAGTAAGTGAATCACCTTGATCACATGCAGATGTTTGCAGATGCTGGACTGCAGCATTTCAGTTAAAGATGCTAAGAATGGTCCTTAGAGGG
>VXAD01002552.1:6455-13955 GCA_013399195.1 Dicrurus megarhynchus | reverse complement strand
TTCCGAAATACTCGACAGAGCAGACTGAGAACGGGCTAGTGTTGATTTTAGCTGCAAGGCTGGCCTCAGTGTGTGTGAGGGGGCATGGACACCCCTCCCTAGCGCTGCACAGCCCAGACCTGCCCCCTCTCCAACTCCACAGAACCCAGCTCCACTGGCAGGGACGGTCCCAACTTTCTGTACAGAAACCCGGGACTACCTTACGCTTCCCAAATGTGTCTGGGTGCGTTCCTGCCGGAGCCATGGAGCATCCCCCGGGCTGTCACAGCTCAAACTTCTCCCCCTGCACATCCCACTATCTCAGGCTACTGCTCCCGGGCCCGTCCCGGGCTGCCTCGGCTCTATCCCTGCGGGAAGCAGGCACAAATCCTGCCCGAGTACCCAGGTCCGGCCCCCGTCTGTGGGTGCCAGCTTCCGCTCTGCTTGTTCGTTTGTTTGTTTGTTTGTTTGTTTTTAAGACAACGCGAATTTGTTTATAAAATTGACTCGTGGCCCTTTGAAACAAATTGTTATTAACCTTCCCCTTCTGAGCGTTTCATAATCACAGATGTTAGTTTGGAGATGATATCCAAACATCCCAGGGGTACTTTTGATAGCTGCATGGGCGGGGATTGAATGTGGCGGTCGGATATTAAATCAGCGGGATACAGAATTACTTTTTTTTTTTTGCACAAACCCGAGCTTGTTAAATAGTTTCCCCCTCTAACTCTGATATGCATTTCACAATCAATGGCGCGGACATTTGCATATATAGTGCCTGGGTGTGGGTTTGTACATCGCGTGTGCCACATCCTGCGTTAACAGGGAGCGGAGGAACACCTTCACTAAACCTCAGTGCTCAGATGCTCATTGAACAGAGTTACGGGGAAAATATGCTTAATTAATTACACGGAGGGGCTGGTTGGCGCCGAGCAAGTGCAGATGTATTTTTGTTCAGCCCTGAAATACTTCCCTGGGTTGGCTGTTCTGTCCGGTTAGTTAGTTAGTTTTTTTCCTTTTTTATTTTTTTTTTTATGGACTCTGCTGCTCTGGCAGGAGGGGAAAGAGCCTGCCCCACTAGATGGGGGAGGGAAATCTCAGGGAGAGCTGCCTGCCAGGATAAAAACGCTGCCAGCCGTGGGACTCCAGGGCCACTTCTGCCTCTGCCCTTGCCCCAGCGCAGCCGGATTTTGGGAGAGGCTGTGGCTCGGCTTCGGGGTTGTTGTGCGTTGGGGCTGGGGTTTTGTCTTTTCCAAAGCAAAAAGGCTGCTTCAGGAAGAGGTCGTTGCTTTGCTAAAATTGCAAAAGGAGCTTGTGCAGCAGCTCCTTCTCTTAAAATAATTTAAAATTTTAAATTATCGAGGGCTAATTCAGCTGTGCCGTCCTTCCCGAACCAGCGGGGAGCCGCTGCCCGGGCGTGGGAGCGCGTTCTGGCCGGCGCACGGGAAGCAGCAGCCGCTCAAAGGTTGGCGAAGGCAGCAGCGGAGCGAGTCCCTCCGAACCTGCGCCTCTTCCCAAGGAAGCTCTCCCCAAAATATCGGAGGCAGGTGAGAAGTACAGCCCATATGAGGCATTCGCTGCTCCCACTGAAGGCACGGCTCACCAATGGCAAATATTTGGTGTTCTGCTCTGGATAAAATCCAAGCAGCAGCGAAATAATGTCTGTCCTTGCTCCATAGACTGGACTAGCTTGGAGAAGTTTCACTACTATTTCTTTTTAACCTAAAACTACGTATTCCTGCTGGTGTCACACATCTGTTTTCTGTTCCCAGCATTTTTTACAGGCTGGGTGAGGAGAGGTGGAAGCATCACTTCTGCCTGCACTCTTAGGAGCAGGGCCAAATTTTCCCCCACTGCAGGTTTAGTGACTTCCTAAAAAAATACAAATAATATCTCCGTGGGACTTATCCACTCTCGTGTAACACACCCACGGTGCCGTTTTGTACCGTCGGACAACGGGAGCTATTTTTCAAACCGGATTTAAAACTCTTCTTTAGTGCCCACTGCCATCGATTTTCTCCCAAGGGATTATACATCACCTGCCTCCATTACTGGAGGTGACCAAAAAAAAAAAAAAAAAATATATATATATCTCAAAAGCACGCAAACCAGAGAGGCTGGGAAAATAAAGCAAGACGGGAAGCAGGAGCCCGCAGTATCCTGGTAGCATCCCTGCATTCCCACCTCACTCAGTCCTGGTCCCAGCTCCTCCGGGCAGGTGAAGCCCTTGGTGCACCATCCCAGCTGCAGCTCCGCTCCTGGAGCATTTTGCCCTTTGAAGAATATATCCCAAAGTAGCAGCTTGAAAAAAATCAAATACAAAAGAAAATTTTCAATCCACCCTTTCCCCCACCCACCACCTCTTTGGTTTTATCTGGGAGCATGTCCCCTGCAGCAGGAGCGACCCTGAGGGTGAGTGAGGCTCTGCCCTTCCTCCCTCTCCTGCCTGCGGAAAGCTATTTCGGAGCTCTTGTGCCCTTTGTCGCAGCAAGGCGGATGATCGTTTTATTTTTGTCCAGCCTGTCCTAAAATCGTGGTACTGTCATTTCCCGGGGCTGCCAAGTATTTTACAGGGTGCCTGGTTTCGTGGCGTGGCATCGGCAATATTCCATCCCCTCTTCCCGAGCTCCAGGGTTACGTGTTTTTCTAGCAGAGGTTTTCCAAACGCAGCCTGTCAGAGCATCACACCACCGGGTATTTAAAGTCTTGAAAAGGTGAAACCTGTTGACAGTACGTGAGATTAAAGAGATTTTCCTTTCCGTTTTCAGCTCCTTTTGAGCAGGAGGAGGAGTGCCCGAGAGGGGCTCGGTGCCGGCTGGCGTTCGTCCTCTCCTTCAGCCTAGAAATGAATCCCCCAAAGTTTCCTCATTAAGTCAAAAGGCTGATGAAACGCCTGGCTGCAAAACCACCTCTCTCATAAATCGCCACGGATTTTACCCACCCCCCCACCCCTGTAAAGAGTTGAAACCATTAAATACTTCTAATTCCAGCTCCAACGCTCGGAAGTGTGGTCTGAAGGCTGAATGAACATTTAGGGATATATATTCCCGAATAGCTCCATTGTAACGTCTGAGTGACACGGGTTTGATCTCGTAATAAAGTGGGTTGTTTGGCTGGGTTTTTTTAATTCTTATTATTTAATGCAGTCCTCGAGAATCGAAACACACAAAATGCAGCGAGAATGTTCACAATGTTGAGAACACAGTTGTAAATAGAAACATTCATATTTCACCCGATTATAAATATTTGATACTGCAATTGTAAAATGCACATGTTTTATAAACTGGAGAGAAGAAAAAAAAAAATCCTTTGCTTTCTTGCTAAAAGGTAAAGTCATTTAATCCTGGCTCCTAAGCAGCTGATGGTTATTCACAGAATTTAAAATTACAGTTTTTATTTTATAGCTGGATTCTTTCCTTCTTTTTTTTCCCTTTCTTTTTTTTTTCTTTTTTAATTTTATACTACTATGTACAGTGTGTATCTATTAGAGCTGCAAAATAAAGAGGTTTTAAGGCAAAGCGAGAAGTTTTTCCCCCCACAAACAGCGTCGCAGGAGAACCCGTTCCTGAGCAGCCGCCCACGCACACCCAGGCCCACGCGGGACAAATCCCTCCCTCCGGAGCGGGGAGAGGAACCCCACGCTCCGAGACAAACGGGTTCAACGCAGCACAGCGCCTCGAACCCCCCAAAAACTCCGATTACGGGGAGGCGTCTGCGTGAGGAAGGGGGGTGCGGGGAAAAACAGCCACCCGCACGCTGCCACGGAGCGTCGCGCTAGCGGGGACCGCGCTGCGGAGGGGAAGGAACAACTAAAAATGGTACTTTTTTGGGGAGGAGGGGGGGCTAAAACGCTCCCAAATGTTTCGGGGAGGTGATGCAGGAGCGGAGCCGGGTCCCATCCCTCGGCTGCCCTCCGCGGAGGGGCAGGGGAGGCCGTGAGGGAGCAGTATCCCGGAGGGGCTCCCGCTTTTCGGAGACGGGGTTCCCGAAGTTTTCCCAACAAGTTGGAAGGGGGGGGTGCTAACCCCATCTCTACCCCGCATCCATGCCTGCATTCCGCAGTCACGGGCGCCCGTGGCTCTCGCTGGCGGTGATGAAGGAGTAGAGGCTCAGGAAAGGACCCCAGGCATGTTTCGAGACGGTGCTTTGAGATTTGTTTCCCTAACGTTACTTATATTTTTCTTTCTTTTAAAATTAAATTCTCCTCGTCTATCCCCAAAATCAACCCCAGACACCCCAACTCCAAAAAAAAAAAAAAAAAAAAAAAAAAAAAAAAAAAAAAAAAAAAAAAAAAAAAAAAAAAAAAAAAAAAAAAAAAAAAAAAAAAAAAAAAAAAAAAAAAAAAAAAAAAAAAAAAAAAAAAAAAAAAAAAAAAAAAAAAAAAAAAAAAAAAAAAAAAAAAAAAAAAAAAAAAAAAAAAAAAAAAAAAAAAAAAAAAAAAAAAAAAAAAAAAAAAAAAAAAAAAAAAAAAAAAAAAAAAAAAAAAAAAAAAAAAAAAAAAAAAAAAAAAAAAAAAAAAAAAAAAAAAAAAAAAAAAAAAAAAAAAAAAAAAAAAAAAAAAAAAAAAAAAAAAAAAAAAAAAAAAAAAAAAAAAAAAAAAAAAAAAAAAAAAAAAAAAAAAAAAAAAAAAAAAAAAAAAAAAAAAAAAAAAAAAAAAAAAAAAAAAAAAAAAAAAAAAAAAAAAAAAAAAAAAAAAAAAAAAAAAAAAAAAAAAAAAAAAAAAAAAAAAAAAAAAAAAAAAAAAAAAAAAAAAAAAAAAAAAAAAAAAAAAAAAAAAAAAAAAAAAAAAAAAAAAAAAAAAAAAAAAAAAAAAAAAAGAAAAGAAAGAAAGAAAATAAAGGGAAAAAAAGCGAAAAGGTTAGGGGTGGGGTGAAAAAAAAGCTAAAACTCATAGAACAAATAGAAGAACTATTTATTCGGTTCACAGTCGTGTGAAATGCAGCAATAAAAATCTTTGGACTTCAGCAAAAGTTGTTTTTAATTTTTTTTTTGAATTTCAAAAAACAGCGTCCAATGTCCATTAAAACTGCGCTTAAGTCTGTAAAAAAGTAACTTAAGCTTAAAAAAAATTCATAAAGATAGCATCTAAAAACTCCATACAACCAAAAAAAGAAAAAAAATCCAAAAAAGCCAACGAAACCAAACAACAAGCCCAAACCCCCGAAACCAAAACCAACCAACCAACAAAAAAAAAATTAAAAAAAAATATAATCAGTTATCTTGGATTTTTACACCACCTTACCTGTAAATTATATATACATAGAATATTGCAGAATTATATCTAATACACAATATTTTCACTATTAATGCTGGTATAATCTTTATACACTGGCCCTTATGTTTCTTTTTATTTTTTTTTAATTAAATTATTGCATTGTATAAACTTTGACTGCAAACGGCCCCCCCACCCGTGCCTCCCCGCTCCCTCCCTCGCTTCCCTCCCAGCCCCCCTTTCCCTCGGCTATTCACTGTCCGACTTGCCGTCTTTCGCCGTGGTGGAGTGGTTGTAGAGCCCCTGGGCCATGAGGTGCACTGCCAGGGAGTTCTTACTGCCCGTCGCCTTCTTGATTTTGGCTCGTTTATTCTGGAACCAGATTTTGATCTGGGACTCGTTGAGCCCGAGCTCCTGGGCCAGGCTCTGCCGCCGCTGCTCCGTCAGGTACCGGTTCGTCTGGAACTCGGCCTTGAGTCTCTGCAGCTGCTCGGCGGTGAAGGCGGTGCGCGGCCGCTTGTCCTCCTTGTTGGGGTTCTTCTTCTTTGGTTTGCGGGAGCGGGGACCTAGGGCCGGGAGAGAGGAGAGGCACCGACACCGCCACGCTCCGCTGCGGGGGCACCCACGCTCCGGCAGCGGCAGCTCCTCGGAGGGAAACAAGCCCGCTTTGTGCCTCCGCTGGGGATGCTCGGGAGGCGGCCGAGCGGGAGCCGCAGCCCCCGGCGCCCCCGCAGCCCCCAGCGCCCCCGCTCTCTGCCCAGCTGCCCCCCCGCTCCTTACTCCCCAGCCAGAAACGCAGTTACCCACCCTCCGTGTCCCAGGAATCCCCGGCAAGCAAAGCCTGCGCCAGGAGCAGCGGCACGGAGCTAAATTTTATACCCTGAACAGATTTTTTTTTTTTTTTTTAAGAAAACCTCTTCACTTTTTTTTTTCGGTGAGTCGCTATAATAATTCGAATGGAAATCCTCTTCCAGTTTACTTGGCCAGAAGCATTCCGCCTCTCCGCTGCAGTGCCCATATGGCGCTGCACGGCCCGATCCGAATCGCCGGGATTATTCTCGGGAATATTATTCTCGGCAGCACAAGGAGCCTTTTCTGCCCGAGCCGAGCCATTGTGAGGATGTATGTTAATTAAATATTAACAAAGGAGAGCACTGGAGAACAATGGAGTAAATTCCAATTCAGCTCTGAATATTACCTCTGAGAAAGAGTTTGTTTTCAGACATTACGAACTAATTTTCCTCTCGTTTTACGATCCCTTCCTCAGCTAGCCGGCTCCCGGGCGAAAATCCTACCTCGCCGCTTTTGTAAGAGAAAGACCCATATTTTTTTTTCTTCTCCCTGGGAGCAGATCTTCTGCCTGGTGTTTTCCATGCCTTCCTCCAGTGCTTTCTACTTGTTTTTAACCAGGGTTTTACCGATCTGCCGGAGCCAGCCCTCCTGTCCCCGCGGTAGCAAAAGGACATTTTAACCCCTGCTTTTTGTTTCTAATTTTTTAATTTTTTTTTTTTTTTTACGATAATTTCAGGACGTTCTGGCCGAGCCCTTGACAAGGGACGGACTCTGCCAAAGAAGTTTCCCGGCTCTTGGAAATGTCCTCTGACCCCCACAGAGCTGACTTACAGTATATGGGGGGAAATTAAAAGAAAGAAATGAAACAGCGGCCGCTCGGAGGCCTCTTTTAGAGAAAGAAACTATCACGGATTGTTTTTGGCCAAAAAAGACTAATCAAAACAAGGCAAGGCCTGTGGAAATGCCACCTCCCCTTCCCAAAACCCATGGCGGGGCGGGGGGGGTTCCCGGCAGGGAAAAGGAGAGCTAGCCGAGAGGATGAGCGGTGAGCCCGAAGCCAGATTTTTTGCCTCTTTGATAAAACTCGTCTGTTGGTGGGAAATGCCCCGAGCCAGGCGGCCTCAGCTCCTCCGCAGCGGCGGAGGGGACGGAGGGAGGGAGCCCCCTTCCCTCCTTGTCCCTGCGGCTCCGCACACCCCCAACCGCCCCTTCATCCTCACGCATTTTCAGGCCATTTTAAGCAACTCGCCCACCCCCCCAAAAAAAACCAAAAAAAATCCCCCCCAAAACAAAATCCAAGCAGGAAAAAAAAGCCAGAAGAAGACGGAGAGGGAAAGGGGAGCGGGGTCTTTTCCCCGCCGCTTCCCGGCCTCGCGGGCGGACGAAGGCAGTCCGGGGACGCCAGGGAAGGGGCTGCGGCGCTGGGGAGAGGGGCTGCGGCGGGGCAGCGCTTACCTGAGGAGGGCCGGTCCGAGTACCGCGTGCAGTACACCCAGGCGGGCCACAGCATGGGCTGG
>VXAD01002549.1:1063161-1210813 GCA_013399195.1 Dicrurus megarhynchus | reverse complement strand
GCTCATTTCATTTATAACAAGAAGCAATATATTTTTGGTTTAGAATTCAAATGTATGAATTTTGTGAATTTCAGAATGCTAATTGCTAATTACTAATACTGATTCCCTTAATTAGACAGATTGTTAAGGAATTGGGAATATAAAAATATGGAAGACTTTTCCTGAGCGCCAAACACACACGATGGTGCCACATTGTAGTACTCTTGAAAAAACCTATACTTCTACTGCTGTGCTAGCTGCTGCTTTCTGCTGTGGGCTGTTGCATAGAGATATAATATTTATGTGTTGGCAGTAGGTGCCTGGGTATCAAAAGAGCAAAGATGAGAAACATATACTGCTAGCTAGCTGCTGTAAATATAAATTCAAAATAGAAAGAAAGTCAAGTGGGAATGCAATTAAATTACATATATTATGAATGGCATGAAAGAATCCATTCTTCTAATTATGTTCAGGCTCACAGAGATGAGGGATAACATCAGAGATGATCATGAATGAAGAAAACTGATTTCACACTAGACCGGGGAAAAATTCTGAGAAGGAATCATAAAGAAGGTCTTGACACATCCTTATAAATGAGAATTTTCACTGAGGACAAGAGTTTCACTTGCTATACTAAATAACCCAGGTGTTCTTCACTGAGAAACTCACCTGATTTTGCCCTAGGTGGTTTAAACTGCTGTTAAAAAATGAGTCACAAGAGATCTGCTCTCCTCTACAT
Source organism: Dicrurus megarhynchus (assembly GCA_013399195.1). Taxonomy (NCBI): domain Eukaryota; kingdom Metazoa; phylum Chordata; class Aves; order Passeriformes; family Dicruridae; genus Dicrurus; species Dicrurus megarhynchus. Next base: position 1,210,095 of record VXAD01002549.1, on the reverse strand, counting down.
TCTCTCTAGAAATTGTTTAATTAATTGCTAGAAAGATGACATTTTAATTAACAATGGAAATTCTTGGGGCTGGGTTTTCCAGGAAAATTCTAATTTTTTTGTGATAGGCTTTATAAAAGATTTGCAGATGGCATAAGAAATTAATAAAAACAGCTAGAATGAGGAAAGGCAGTACAAACATGAGATCTGAGTCCTGTTGTTTTTTTCCTACAGACAAAAAGAACAGTTCATCTTAAAATGGGACAGAGACAGTTCTGCACAAACCCTAGAGGCAAAGTCTCCTGACACACCTTTATCATGTAAATCATGGGCAACTGTCTGAGCTTTCAGGGTCTTTCACAGCCAATTTCCATCCTCCTTTCCATTCTCAGCAATAGGATTAGACTTTCATCACCAGTGGAATGATAAGGCCTACGCAGCACTTAGTCTTTTCAGAACATGCATTTATTCTTTCTCCATCATGCACACTATGGACAGGAAGTAGTTCTCATTCCTTGTGTTTCATTTTCTCAGAGGAGCGCTTTTGTACTAGAATCCAGGTTTTCTCCTGCCCATGTCCTTTGTATTTTCCTTAGGACAGGGAGCATGGGTCCCTGGGTGTGGGTGAAGTGCACAGCATAACAGGAGGCTGTGCTTGAAAACGGGCCTTTCTGCTTCAGATTTGGGTTCCATGATCCCATCGACAGAGGAAGTTCAAGAGGCTTATGCTGCCGGAAGCTCCACAGTTAACATTGTTCGGGGATTGAAAGTTTTTGCTTATGGCCCCTCAACTATGAGTACAGGCATAGTTTTGGGTAGCAGGATGGACATAGTTCAAGATAAACTCTTATATACAATAATAACTGAATGCAACAACAGTAAAACCCTTGTTGTTTTAGAAAGCCTTAGTAGCTTTTACTGTTGGTATTTTTTCTCAGGGATGAGGATGTGAAAGAAAAAAAGCAAAAAATCTCCAAATATCAAACACTAAGAAAGGAATAAAACAATGGGAGGAAGTAAACTTTGTACTGGTTCCCACAAATACCGGTGAACACTGTCTAAACCCCTAAAAATTTGTTTTAATCATCTTTCTACCAGTTCCCCATTTCTAAAAAGCTATTATCACAAAGATGTCTTTTATGTATCTACAACATGTGGCTTTTTCTGATCTTAAGGTTACTGACTTAAAGGCAATGACACCAGTTCATGAAATGGAGACATGAATTAGCTGCAGTCAGATACTGATGGGCACATATGTATACGCCTGTAGAAAAGCAAGAGATTTTTTTCTCAGTGCATTCTTCTTAGATAGCATAAATCTATTTTCATCCTTTCATGTTGTACTCACTTAAGCACATGCACACTGGTGACTTGCACTATCATGAGATATTCTCTGGCTATCTTGGGAGCTGGAAAGAAATGTTGAGTGAACACTTTCAAATTCCTCAACAGCTTACTCAAGCTGTTTGAGAATGAAAATAAGTGTGCTTTTGTATTGTAAAAATACTGTCACAATGCCCAACATTCAACCTAACTTTGGTGTTTCCTGACTTTCAGAGCCACCACCTATTGGTATAATTCATCTGGTTTCAGTGGAATTGTGTCAGCAGGAACTACAGTCCTCAGTGCTTCACATTGCAACTCCCACCTTGTTTTAAAATACTGTTTTGTTTAACTTTTAGACATTTTAAAGGTAAAAAAGAGAGGAAAACACATCAAGTATGCATGGCTTAAAGAGTTTGTCATTTGTACCCACAACTTGGATTCTCCAAAATTTTCAAAGGAGTTTACCACACCAGTGTTTCTTTTTCTTCTGTATACTGAGCTAGCTTTGCCACGACCAATCACTTGTTTAATTGGTCTCACCTCCCATGCTCCAACTTACTCCCTGTCATAGATATGTGTTTAATTCGTGCCTATAAAGTTTATACCCATTCAATGTTAAAATGCATGTAAAGGATATTTTTGTATCAAACCTAAGCATGACGAAACCACACTCTCTGGAGGGGCGAATTCCCATAAGAATGTGTGGCTTTTCTCAGCTGAAAAGATTTCTGAGAAGAAATCACGAAGACTATAGCCATGGCTGAACGGGAGATGGACCATCTCAAGAGGAACCACCCCGGCCATTTTCACCATGATAAGCTATCTGATGAAGATATGCAGCATCTCAGGAACATCAACCCCTTTTCCTGGACATAGATAAGATTTCATCAATACTTCATCATCTCCTCGGAAGAACATTGTTCCTCGCTGGGACAACCCAAGAACCAAATTAAATATCTTACGACTTTTGGACTTTGAATACAGTGTTGCCCCCAGCGAAATAAACTGTATATAAGCTCACCGTTCTGAGACCTCGGGGTGAACAAAGCTACTCTGACACCCTGTCAGGTTGTCTGTCACCCAGCTGCCGACACCCGGGCTCGGAGCTGTTTCTCTGCATTGAGGCTTTTTGTCCAGAATTTCTGCCAAATTTACTATCAAATAAATTGATTTTATTTTATAGAAGAAATTGGCTCTGTACATTTATAACACTCCCCAAACTCTTTATCCTTTAACAAAATTTCAAACCACTCTGTTCTTTGTTGTTTTTTGTTTGGTTTTTTTTTAACTTTCTTGGAATTTACCTTTCTGAATAATAAACTCTTCATTCAGTATGCCATGGCTCCTTCTAGCCATCCCCAGATATTTGTACAGTAAAGGCTGGAGGCTGTTCCACTCTCTTTTTCCTTCTCCTGCCTTCAGAACTGAGGTCTGAGAAAGCCCATATTACCAGATGTACTAATTATTAACTAATTCTGATTTATCTTTTAAACACATTGATTTAGATCTAGATCTCCTTATATAGAGTCTGAAATGAATGATCATACATAGATCTTAATATTAATTTCCTTTCTTTTTTTTCAATGGGACAGTACCAGTGTTTTTGAGGGTTCATGTCATCATGATCTAAAAACAATCAGTTACAATGTCAGCTTTAACCTAGTTTGGAGTAGTCCTAAAAGAAATTCTGAATTCTTAGTTCTTTCTTGAGGCAACAGGTTTTCCAATCTGAAGTATTCTATTAGATCAGAAGATTTCTCCAAGACTTTTGATTAAAATGACATTCATCACATAGGGCAGTATAGCATATGTTGAGGTGAAGAGGAGGTAAGCTGATTGCTGTAACTACACAGTCCACAAAGTAAAAATTGAACAATTTGCTGTAATTTAGAAAGACGAGCATGATGCACAAAATTATATATTGTATTTGAAGGACAGATTGCATGTATCTAATCAGGATTCAAAATCTGAAAGAGAAGAAATTGCACTATAATTATTTTCCCATAAGAGAACAAAGAGGTTGTAAAAGCACCTAATACATCTCTGAAGATTTTGAGAAACTCTGAGTAGAGCTGCAGAGTAGCAAGGGAAAGCTACTGCTGCTGTTTATCTCAGGCTTGTTAGAATAAGAAGTTTTACAGTTCACTGAATGCTTTTTTAATGCAAAAAGTAAAAGATACGGTGATAAATAACTACGCCCCATTAAAATTAAAACAAGTATAAAATTTATTTCGTGTCTGAGAGTTCGAACACGCAATGCCACGATCGAAAAAGGAGACCGTGCCAAGTCCGGGATTGGCACTGGGTGAACACAGATCTGACCTCTATCGCATCAGACCTCCCTCTGTTCACAACCACTGTTTCTAGCAGCTTGCTTTTATACAGTTTTTCCCATAAAGTCCGGATCTTGGGTATTATTTGAGTCAATCAACATATGCATGAGGTACCCCATTCATAAAACTGAGGTGGACAAAACATATCCTGTTCCTGATTAATGTCTCATCACCAGAGAAGGTTATCTGATGGTTCATGATGTTCTATATCTTGGTTCTTGATCCGGTAGTTATCACCTGAGCTGAGAGGAGATTTTCGTAGAAATCTAATCAGCTCTGCCGGGAAGTGCTCCTTGAAAATGTAAATATCGAGAGCCAGCTTCATTCCTTCTTGATGGGTCGTTGTTCTCTGTAGCTCTGTTTTTGGGATGAAAATCAGTTCCTGGTTGGAGTTACAATTTTCCCTGGGCAAGAGTTCTGTTCGTTTTTAATATTGGTTACAACTTAGTACATATATCGATATTACATATTTGAGCATGAATTCCCAATTTTATTTATAACAATACCAAATGCTTCCATATGCAAGTATTTGGGGTCCAATTTACCATCAGTAAACTTCTTTGGGTTTCAGTGAAGTTGCACCACAGATGAATGCTGTCCTTGCTCTTTTCAGTTCCTCCATGCATCGTTTTATCAGCCCAAATTTCAAGCTTTTAATTAAAACAAGTTTTCATTGCTTTTAAGAACTTTTATTTGGGACCAAAGGGTCTCTGTACTTCAACAGAAAAGACACAGTGCAGAGCACTGTCTGCCACCTTCATTTACCTTTCCATGTGTAGTCTTTCTTGAGCTGCTGTACTGACTCTGTGTCAGCAACAGATGAGCCCTTACAACCTTGATGCACCCAGGCCTAGGTGCCTTTAAGAACGCATATATAAAAAGACAAAGAAACGTGTACTGTGTGGGGCTTTCTGCTGTATCTGCCCAGGACTCTGGCAATGCTCTGAACTGATTCACAGAAAATGGAAAGGGATTTTTACTTCTACTTCTGCCTGTCATTGTGATACTGGGCAAATCCCTTTATTTCTCTGGTTTTTTCCTTTCTCTTTTGATGTTTTTCTCATTTGTCCTATCCGTTTGATTGCCTGTCTTACCTATTTTCTTGCCATATTCAAAATGATTGTGCACTGAACTACTGGAAGACCAAGAACACACAAAAATGTTGCTGCCTGAGCCAGAGTCCAGCAACAACCCCTTCAGGCAGGTGGGATCTTCAAGCAGTCTGTCGGAAGCCACGACATGCCTCTGTCTAATTTAGGGGACCTGCCACCCCGAAATAGGGGTGCCCCGGAGGGCACTGCCTTTGATCTTTGTCCTTGGAGAACTTTGCCAACTCTGAGAGATGAATTGCAGGCCACAAGAGTTTAATATAAGCATTAAAAGTTACTTTGCACCGGGTGAAATATAGTATATAAAATATCAGATAACATGTACATGGGGGTAGAACATGTACAGGGGGGTTAAGATGGAGTCTAAAGGGTGTGGTCACCTTCTCCTTCTTCTTCTTCACTATCCACCATATTCTTGGTGACGGGGGCACAGATTCATTGGTAGAATAGAGATAAGACAGGAAATTGCATGTCTAGAACAGGTTAGAATTAATTGGTATAAAGTTATAAATAAAGAAACGTACCGTCCTCTGGTTGGATTTGTAACGGGGTATAAAAGTCTCGGTACGCCCAGCCGGTGGGCAGCACCAGGGTACTTCGGCTGCTGGGTGGACCTGTGGCTGTGCAGGACACCACAGCTATAGATAACATTAGAATAAACAACCTCTGCACAGCAGCTCGCGGCCTCTGACTGAGTTTCTGGGCAAAAGCGCTGAACCTGTCTCACTTGTGTGCCAAGGCCGACTGAGGCCGAAGCCACAGCAGTCCTCACCCATTTCATGTGTTGGGTTAGATTGCAGCACACTGAGGCTTGAGCTCAACTGGGACTCTTAGAACTATCCCAGTAAAACATGGTCATAAATTACAAATAAAATACAGTACCAGTCATGAAAACGCTTAATTGACAAATGCTATCAAGGTCCTCTGTCTTTTTTTTTTCATTTCTTCATCGTGAATTGTGATAAATATTGAGCTCTGGGAATCCTCAGCTGGCAGTGTTGTTTTTGTTTGGAGTAGTCATTACTGTAAGGACTTATTTAGTGAAAGATTTTTTTGTTCTTTGCCTTTTCATTTGCTCACAGCAAATTGCTCCCTGACTATAGGAGTTTTAAGGAAAATACAACAGATCTGAATGGCCTTTGTGACCTTTTTTTGGCCTTGGAATCATGCTTATAGGTATGTAATTCAATTTCCTCTTGCCTACACATGAAGAGATCACATCACCAAGTTCATACTTGGCTTATATATGGTGTCTTCTATCACTGACTTTTTCCCTTGGAAAATTTGACTACAAGCTCCCGCTAGTCCTTGACTGAGTTGTTTTTAAGATTAAGTATCTATAATACACTCCATACAACCCTCCCTCTGGTATCTTTTTTAACCCTCACAGAACCAGAGAGAAGGAGGTCTTCTTCGTGGCCTGATCCTGTGATTTCAACACAAAATGTGCACATATAAAACAGAAATCTATGAACATAAATCACTGGCCTGCATTTATGACCCACTGAAGCAAAATTCTCCTTATTCAAACTATTTCAGGGACAGTAGGCATCTTCCTATTTGCAGGAGGAGATCCCTGAGGAATTTGACACTTGCACTGATTCGCTGTATTTTTCCTGTTCAAAGGAAAAAATGTATATATCTGCAGCCCAGATGATGGGAATGCTGTATCTCTTTCTGCGAGAAAACAAAGAGACCTTGAAAAGTTAATCTTGAGAGGAAATAGTACCTTCTGACCACTTTCACAAAATAATTCCTGTTTAATCATCCTACAGACTTTTAAGAGAAAAAATGTCTTTAAGGTTATTGTGACATTTTCCACATCACTTTATAAATAGATGGTGGCACTAGTTCAAAAACAGTATCTCTGACTTTAGGCAAATCAGTTCTGACTGGCTTCATCATCTTAGAGCTGGAGATGTGCTAAAAGCCTTGCAGAAAGGATATTACCATTAGAAAGAAAACCATTTAGAAAAAAATCTTGCGTGAGTGAAATGAAAAGACAAAGAGATGGAAAAAGATGCATTATTTCTATCAAGTTCTCACTTTCTTCTGAAATTTACTTTTTTAACGAGAGATAAAAATGTTTATATAATAAAAATGTTTATATAGATTTTTTGACACACTCACATCCTTTTCCGATAAGTTATTCTGCAAGGAAATGCAGATGTTTTTCCTACTTTTTGTTGTTTCACACTTCTTCGTAAGATTTTAATTATTAGAAAGAGATGGGTTACATTTACAAAGAGACAGAAAAGATCTGGAAAAGTACATTTGAGGTAATACCCATATTGTCAGTGCTATGACTGCAGCTTGTGGAGATGGACTCACATTGGATACAGATTTGAGTGCTGAGCTCAGGAGCTGCCAGTCCACCAGGCACCAAGGTACCAAGGCTGCCCCAGTACACACGCCAGCTGCTTTAAACTGTCACAAAATTAATCTCCACAGTTATGCTGTGCTCCCAATTTCAAAAAGTTTTCCTCTTGGTGACATGATGAACAATATATTAGAAGGGAAGGAAAGGAAAAGGTTCCCTTTCAATTGTCTGGCACAAAACTTTCAGCTGAAAATTCATAAAAATCCAAGCAAATATCCATTGGATGATGTTAGTCAAACGGACTCTACATCAGCTGTCTTTGTGTCTCACCAGAAGACGAGGCAATATCATGAGCAGATCCCATAGAAGTAAAATACTGAAATCTAGGACAACCCCTAAATAACTTTCCTCATTCATGGCATTGGCAACAGGCAGAACACAGCATCATGAGAATTAGAGAGATTTGCCTCGTTGTCTGACTCTCTCCACATCCTTCAGCAGCAAATAGATCTCAAGTGAGAATCAAGGTTACACCATATAAAAAATATAACTCTTGAAAATTACAAGCTGAACCAAAAGATAATGCATGAGCAATGGTTTTCTGGTCCAGACATTTATATTGTTAGTTACACGTCAACATGTATATTGAGAATGAAAAACTGAAAGAAAAATGAAATCAGTTCTTTATTCTTTTTCCAGTTAAAGTTAAAAAATTGTTATGTGTAACAAATTTACACTGATTGTAAATATTTAGAGTGTGACACTCCAAGGAGGAAATTAGAGCAAATTACAAGTACTGAAATACCAAAGGACATTGAAAGATGTACAGGACCTGATCTATCCTCCTCCTCCTCCTAGGTAAATGGGCCAAAGCTCTGTGTTATTGACCAGTGGCAAGGGAGATTTACCACCTCCAATCTGCAAAGTACACTGTCCCAAAAGAATTGCGGGAGGACTAAAGAAAAAGACAAACCCAAGCCAAATCAGAAATCAAGTACATATACTGCCTGTTCCTCTTCTCTCCCAGCTCTACCGCTGTCACAATGCAGGCTATTAAACTGTCAAATATCACCTCTTCATCCCTCATTATTTCTGTGTTAGAAGTGGTCATAAAACTCACCAAATGCTTCATTTTTTCAAAGTAAATATGCTTTTTTTGTGTTTTCATATTATGGATTACTTAAGCCTAAACCACCACAGAACATCCATTTTAGAAATTACTTCAAAGTATACCTTTTTTTAAGCAAACTAAAATTTACCATAAATCCTATTTTCCTTGATTATTTTGATTTTATTGTGATACTGAAGGGCCTGTACACATTTGCCATTTTTCTCAGTCTTCCAGAAATTTTCATATACTACAAAAAATTATTTCACCAGTGCAAATTGTGAAAGATCAGGGGTAAGAGGTGGATTTTTCCCCTCCATGTGCCAGGAGACCTGTACAAGGTACCATTTTCAGCATGAGGAATCATTTAGTCAAGGCAAGGTTTTAACTTAGGTGTGGGATACTTGACCATCAGGCTGAAATCATAGTGGAGAGTTATCTGAGAAAGACCATCTATAGAAATTGTATCAGAAGTTTTCATTTCTTTACAAATGTTAGGAGAATGTGGGATTGAGACTGACTAATCATGCTGAGAAAGAAAAATGTCTTTGAATCACTAAAAAGACACTTAAGACTCATAAAAGGTCATCTGAACAACACAGACACTCAGACAAGAGTTTTAGTGCTGGTTTTGGCTTACCCACACCACCCTCCCTTCCCCACCACCCTGCCCCAGCAGATCTAAATATATCTTGAGCTATTTAAGTCTGCCCTATGTGTTTATGTGTGCACACACCACACTTGTCATCAAGAAACAACAAAGAAACAGCAAAAAAGGCCAGCATCTCTGATGTAAATTAGACATTAGAAAAGCCTACCATGTTGCTTTTTCCCTTGGCAATAAGTGTGCCAAGAGTGTGCTTTGCTATGCTGGCAGGTCCAGCTCCTCCTGGAGCACAGCAAAGCCAAAGGCTCTAAAAGAGTTTCAGTTTGAGTTTCAAGTAGCAGCCTGGGGAGGAAACTGGTCAAAGTTTGCAGCAGTAACCATTGCACAGCTTCTTTAGCCATTTCTTCTCCTATGATAAGGTATAATTAAAATATTAGACAAATAAGCTGCACTTCTGACACAAATCCTGGAACTACCATATTACTGTTTTATTGTCTTTTTTTTTTTCTTTTAACTTAGCTTTGTCTACCAAGTTTTTCTAAGTTGTTTGGTTGTTTTGGGTTTTTTCCTAGCTTCCATTAGATGTCAACTCTAACCTTTTTCCATCTTATTATTAAAAGAGGCCTCTGATACAACAGCTTTTCAGGTGTGTTTGAAGAGCAGTATCTCTGGTTTTAACTTAAAAATTACAATGATATGTACAGTCTGGGGCTGGGATGGAGACAATACTTGTTTTTCAGAATCAGGGTGAGGAAAACCTATATTTAACCATGGATAAAGAATGCTTCCTAGACATTAAAGGTGGCTAGAGAAGTGAGGTTAATAAGATAGAGCCGTACTTTAAGGTAATGAACTTTTTCCGTCAAAGGGAAAAGGAACAGACAAAAAGTAATCCATTATAGTTAGCATTAAAATATTAAATTAATGAACTGAAAGTATTGTAGCTATTTTTTTTCTCTTTCTTGACCTAAAAGGGTGTCCTTTTGAACATAGGTTGGAAGGACATGCCCATAATAAGTGTAACAAGAGGCTGTAGAGTGAGTAATCTCTAAACAGAGTTTTATAATAAGTGTAGAGATGAATCCATGAAGAAATCCACCATTGGGATCTAAGACTATTACTGGCAGAAAGCCTGTTAATGGATACTTAACATATGTATGAGAACTACACAGGCAAAGCAAATGCAAATGATGACTGTGAACACAATTAAGACAGCAAAGGTTTACCTTAAAGAAAATTTCTTTCTTTGAAAAGTTTCATTATCTTTCCTTAAAATTAATTTGATAAATTGGATTTTTTTAACTATGATAAAATGTATATTCTTGGTGCATGTACTGAAAATTATGCAGATCTTTAGTTCTGATATGCTGCAGTAAAGATGAAAAAAGTGTCTCTGTCCTACATTGCATTCTATCTAGTCCACAAGCATGTTTTTTTTTTGTAAACTGGAACAATGTCAACCACTGAGCAATTAAAATCTCCAAGAACTTGAGTGTACAAACAAAGGAAAAAAACTGAATTGACTGGAATTATATTCTAAAGCAAAGGTTAAAGTGACATTTCTGCTAACTTGGTGCTTGCATTTCATTATTTCTAATTTAGCTATTATTGTTGGAGTTGTCCATATTCTGTGAATAATAGTGACTTGTACCTGACCCATTTTTTCTATGCTGTATGAGATGATCAGTCAGGTGTGACTCTTTCTGCTTTACAGTGGCTCAGACTGAGCTGAATCACACTCTGCAAGAATTTACCTCCCTCCACTGACTGCAGAGAGATATGGGGGTGACCAGCAGAGATTCAGACACCTCCATGTAGATGCTGAAATGAATGACACCCCACACTGAGATACACAAAGGGAACAGGCTAAAGGCTTTAATAAATTCTTCCAGAGTTCCACCATCGGTCAATTTGAATCTAAATCATATTCTTCTGAAGATGCACTGAGCCTTCACAATATTTGGGGATAGTGATGTGCAAAATGGAGCAATTTTAGAGCACACTTCTGGGCTCCATGTGCACCACACAGTGGCATGTATTTATTTGGAATCCCATTCAGTGATGAAAGCAGACCTTTGCAGTATTGCACTTGTGTACTTTGAATAAAAAAATTTCTTTGAGATAAATCAAAATTTTTTCTAGCTTTTCTGTAGGAGGAGGAATCTGATGAGAAGGCAGTGGTTCCCACTGCAATCTTGCACTGACCACAGAGCTGGCAAGTCCGGTGAAGAAAACACAATTTCATGTTGGGATAAAACTTATTTGATCTGTTGAGTACAACCATCTTTCCTTAAACACTGAAGGATCTGTTGATCTTCCTTGAAGTGTCCAGAAGGTGAAATAACAGCAGATTCGCACAGAAGAGGGATATGCCAACTCATCTTTCAATGAGAGGGACCAGGTATTTGCCCAGGAATCACTTTGAAAATAAAAGTATTCAAAGATCAGAAAAAAACATACGGTCTGTAGGAGATTATTTTGCAAAAATATTTTGTTTCTGGTGCTAGAAGGAAGCAAAACACCTAAAAAGAAAATTCTCATAATAAAAGCAGGAGACTTTAGTGAGGATGGTACTGATAAATCTCATCAACTAGAGTCAGTTTAGCAAGAGAAGGGCCACATGTCCCTTAGATTTCAGCCTTGGCTGGGGAAAGTCACAAGACCTTCCTTGAGCACGTGCAGCATTTGCCCACTTCATGGAATAAGAACTGGTGAAAAGGTCTCAACAAAGAGAGACATCCCCACTCTCATCAACCAATATTACTCATGCAGAGACTGTGTGGGAGCAAAGGCCCACAAAGCTTCTTTTTCTGGGGAGCTCCATACAGCAGCCAGCTGGAGAGGAAAGGGGTGAGCTGGTACAGCCACCACTGCAGCTGTGGAGAAAGGCTGCTTTCTGAGAGAGGAGAATCAGCAGAGATGGAGGAAAAAACTGACCCTTCATTGTGTCAGCAATGAGAAAGGGCAGGACAGGATTAATTTTGAATAAAATCAACTAGACCCTCATTTGAATGGAGAGAGAGGTAAAGAACAGAGCAAAGTACTCATTAAAATTAAAATAATGTTAAAAAACATCCTTTAAGACCCAAATAAAAACCACATATTCTGTCCAGAATCAAAGTCCATGATTTAAGAACCACTGGTATTTATTTCTGCATACCACAAGACATTTATTTAATTAGAGAAACATGCTTTCATTGCATTTGGAGTCAATTAAATGGAAAAAAAATGGGTTTTATACATTTTGAGGGTTTTGTAAAATCTCAACTCTCTCTGGGTTCTCTGGTCTTTAACCTTACTAATTATGTACTTCGTTTTCATTGTGAATACCATTCAAACTTCACAAGCTCCTTTTACTCCTTCACTTCCAATGCCATGTGTCTTTTGTGCACGATTGCCCTGCTGTCAGTTCTTCAATGCATCCCCTGCTCCGACTTTGGCCACATTGAATCATAACTTTGTCTTGCACTCATTGGATAGACAAAGCCCTGTGGATCCGGAAGAAAACCATGCCAGCTGACTGTTCATGAGGGGTCACAAGGACCCCCTCCTATTATTTTTCCTGCTTGATTTGGGGATGGCCGAAGTCTCAGTGTGCTGCAGCACCTGTGCTGTGTCTTTTCAAGCAGAAACAAAGCCAGCCCTCCTGAGCTTTGCAGGAAATGAAGGAGCTAACTACAAGGCTAATTTGCATGCGCCCATGTAGCATTCAGTCTTTCAAGCCCACAGGATAATTTATTGAAACAAATGACTGCCATTCTCTATATCATAAATGCAATATTTAATCTGCACTATTTGCTCAGACAAATTTTATTATGTACTTGTTTTATACAGGGTTTTAATAAGCTGTGGTGGAGAGCTGTACACAGTACTTAATGCATGCACTGATATGTGTAAAATCTAAGATCAGGGATGACAGTATATATTTATAGCAGTGTCTGGGAGATTATATGTAATGAATACATTATACCACATACACAGCAGAGGCAGAGTTAAGGATGCGCCTGGATCTTGCAATGTGGCATTTCCTAACTTTCGTGTGCTCAACCGTTCAACCTTAACATTCCCTGAACATTCTCCAATGGAATATCTATCAGCCCACATAATCAGCTTGCAAGCTACTCCCACAGAGAAAGATATTTCAGATTGTCCTCTTCCAAGAGACATTAATTAATGCATTTTCATTCTGAAATGCACTACTTTCCAGCCAACATGTTCTCATGACGTTTAAAAAGCTTTAAATCTTTGTGGAGTAAGGCTCCCCAAGAAGGTTAAAAAAATACTCTCTGCATCCCATTTCCTTGGGGCTTCTCTGTTTTGCCCTTCCACTACAGCTATTACGCACAGCTTGAATTCCGGGAAGACATGACACTGTTGAAATACAAGTAATTATACTATTCTGTCTCATTTTTACCAACTATTATTTTCATTTTTTGCTCTTCCTTTTGTCTTTTTTTCTGCTGTCTTTATCTGCTGCAAACATCACTTGCAGGTTATTACTTGCAGAGAAAATGCCAGCTGAAAATTGATGATAGATTGGTGAGATGTAAATGATTGCATATTGGGGGGCCCAAATAACAAAATAGCTATTTGGGTAACCAGTTTAATCTGAATTCTTGCATGCTGGGAAATTCCAAAGTATTTTAGAAGGTTTTGTTCAAATTTCCTCTATGAAATTACACCTATAGTGCATTTTTCTTTATTAAAAGCATAGAATGTAAAGGCATGAAAAAATGTAGCCTCTTTGGTAGAGCTAGCAAGAAGTTTTGGGTGGCACCACAGACCTTGTAGTAAAAGCTTATAAATGAGGAATTGCAATTTGATGTTCAATCCTGAGTCAAATGCTGCTCTAGAATAATTAAAGATAGATCCATTAATTTTTAACATCCAGCCCACAAACCAGACCAAGAAGGCTGGCATGTACATTCATACAGTAATACTTTATATTATGAATGGGTTTTTTTGGGAATTATGAGTATGTAGTTCTTTGAAACAGAAAAATCACTTGCCATTGCAGTTTAGATTTTGCTAAGGAATAAAAATCATAAAAGAACATTGTGTTGCTTTTTAATCGTCATTTATCTAATAAAAGGAGTAAACTGTTGAAACCCTCTGTTTTCAGAAAAATGGCCCTGGGGAGAATATAGTAGGTGAAATGGTGAAGCTAGATTTTTTTATGCTCAGCATTTAAAGGTAAAAATGGCTTCAGAAAAAGAAGTTCAGCTGAGAAATTTAAATGTATACAAGTTTGTGGGACAAATAGGGATCCAGGGAGTTACACGACTGATTCATTTGGCCACCTGTGTTCATAAAGCTTCCAAACCCTAACAAATAGAAGTAGGTAGTAAAATAAAGATTGACTATTACAAGTTGTAACAGCCTTAATAGCAGCTCTTGAGACTTGATCTGCTGACATTATTGCCTGAATTAAAACTCCATGTTGCTTTGGCTGTGCAAAGATCCAGAGCTGGACAGATGCAAATGCCGGAATGGGAATGTGCACCTCAGCCAGAGTCCATCCACCAAGCATCATCTGCTCTCACAGACAACAGGATGTCAAGCTTTCAACACGAGGTCATCAGAGCTGACCACTGGCAGCCTGGCTATGCTCAGGACACTGTCTCAAGGGTGGACAGTGATCAGTTAAGACATTTGACAGCACCAGTGAGACTGTTGAATGAAATGGGGCTGGCACAGATCAGAAGCAGAGAGGCAAGAACTGGGCAGCTAAGGTTTCTGCCTCTTTGTGTCAGAAAGCCTCCCATAATATCTAGTATTATTACTTATCCTGAAGAACATTTTACTCCTCTTGCTTAATGTGTTAGGAGATACTGGTGAGGAGTACAGGTTGATAGGACACCTCCCATAATTGCCAAGAGATATTCCTCAGGGAAAAAATGTTTTGACCATGTTCGCATTTTCCTCTAAAGATGAATGTGTGTGATTGTTTTAAAAGGATTAAATTGATACTCTTTGATGTATCTTTACCAGGTTTTATGAAAGCTTTGACCAAACAGTGTGGGTGATAAATTCATTATGGCTGATAAACTCATTATAGTGATACACCTGGTATGGGTGATAAACTCATTACAGAAGAGCCCTAGTATGGCGAGGCTGATACAAGGCTTTCTATCACTGTCAGCAAAATTGCAAACTATAAAACTTCCACTCACATAACTGATGATCTTGGCACACTCCTCTCTTCCATCTCCCCCTGTTCAACAGTGAGCTTAGACACTCACAGAGTTTCACTTATTGCCTTCAATCCCACAGCTCACAAATCCCTACATATTCTTGTTAACAAGTGCTGGTTCTTGGCTGATTTCTGACTTTTCCTCATACCAGAGACAGACCAGGAATTCCCCCCCTGCCTTCCTTCACTTTTCCAAACCTGCCCTTCCCACAGGTATTTCCAGCAGACGTCCTCAGACGCACAGTCTGGGGAAAGACTCTCATCTTGCTTAAGGCAGCACTGTTTGGTCCCACCACCATGACCACCTTGTTCAGACCAACATCCTATTTCTCCTACAGTCTTCCATACTAACCTTTGCCCAGAAAATACCTCTTGAGATCCTTTAGTCAAGATGCATTTTTCCACTAGCCTGACAAGAAATTGCCATCTGTAATCGCCCAGTTGAATGCTAAAACAAATTACTTGCAACACAGCTATTGCTACAGAATCTTCAAAATTTAGCTTTCCTTCCATCCCTCCAGCATCTCTAGGATAACATGGGGATACATCCTGCAAGAAAGGTCATGTGAAGAATAGAAGTAATTGCATAATTCTGCATCTGGAAAATGTATTACTAAAAAGAACTCCAGGTCTTTCTAAGTGGGACACCTACTACAGATTGCCCAGTCAAGTGGCCTCCTTGACTGACAAGTTGACCATTTGAACACGGTGTCCTCAGCTGAATCCAAGTCTCATGTTCACTTCTATACTCAATGTCTTTGCTCATCTGAGACCTAGGTTCTTCCCTGGTCCCTATCTGCAGGACCTCAGACCAGGTATTGACTAGAATATGCAGGGAATTGAATCTTAGAGAAACGTTACAGTCAGTTGAGATCCAAGTGTTTTTAGCAGCTGCAGATGCTTTGTCTGCCTAACAGAAATAAGAGAACATACTAAGACAAGTAAATAAACCATCATACTTGATAGCAAACATACAGCATGTGGCAACTCTGTCACTTGGTAACATGACAGAAGTATATTTGAACAGGATTAAGGAGGTAGGATTGTGATGATTTTTAGTGCCAAGGTGATTTTTCTGAGGGATCGTTTAGGGATTAGCAGAATGGCTCAGTGCCACAGAAAAAAAATTTCTCCTGATTCTGTGCATTGAGCTGTTTTCCGCTAAATTAATGAATTGAATTGGTAAAAGACCTTACAGATGGCAGAAATGGCACAAAGAAGTTGTGGGAGTCCACCTTTCCAGCATAAGGGCAGGACAAGGAGAGCTTCAAGCACAGGGTGGCAGGGAGAAAGCAGCCGATGTTGGGCTCAATGAAATAAGAAAGCCATATAAATATGAGTGCCTAGCAAAAGATGCTGAGAGTATGGAAACTCTAGGCAAGATTGCAACGACAACAAGCTTTGAGATACCAAACCCCAGTTACTGGAAAACAATAGTATAGCCGACTGAAGGTAATCCCCTTTGATGAAACAATACCCTCTGCTCACAGAAAGGTCCAAGGGTCAGAGCAGACCCTGCCAACTTGGCAGAGGGTCCAAAAAGCAGTTTTTAGAGTTTAAAATATAACGCCGTATGGTAATGCAATGATTCTTATAGGCTGTATGTAAATGTATAGGATTTGTAGCTTGTTCTAGATTGGTTAATGTAACTTAGAATATTCAGCACAGGAGATGATTTATTGCGATGTAAACGGGGAAAAAAGGTATTCTGTATTCTGTATTCTATTCTGATTCTGTATTCTGTATTCTGCTCTGTATCCTGTATTCTTCTTCTCTGTATTCTCTCGCTTGTTTCTCTGACCTGCTCCAAGCTGCGTCTGGCAGCTCCTAGCAGGTCCCCTGCACCCCCGCTCTTTCACAATAAACCTCATGCTCTAAGACCTGACTTCACAGATCTCTCGTCTCCATCTCTGTCCTGGGCAGAACCACAGACAAACCAACGACAAAAATCTGGGAAAATCTTACAAGCCGCTTTCAGCAGCTCTGTGTACTGTTGAATCAGGCACCAAGATACAATTTGGGGATTTAGACAGAAAAAAATCAAAGAGAAAAACATTCAGAGTCAACAGGCTCTCACTACAGGGCAATATTTGGTCTCAGGGTGTTTTGGTTCTAAATGTTTTCATCTTAACTATTACTTTTCTGGTGATATTGCAACAATATTTACAACGAGGATCCTGTATGTAATATATTGTACAAATTCAGGAAGATCGTCTCTGTTGTAGACAGCCTAAGCCCAATGTCCTCAATATGCAAATCCATGTATATGGGAGTGCAGCATTCATATATCTTTATATGCATCACTACAGGCTCAGAGTTGAAGTCTTACAAAAAATTTGAATTTCAAAAAGGAGTAGAAAATAGCACTTGCAATGGTATGGCCAGCTGGTGACTGTTTCATAACAAGGCCTTTTTTCTCCCTCCTTTAAATATAATTTACTGGAACTTTACTTAGAGATGCAACAAATTAGCAGCTATTCATTTTGTAATGAAAAAGGCCTCATGAAATCTAAGCTGTGAATAGGCAATCAGAATTTATTTGGACATAAAGGGTTACTTACCAGGCTAATATTTCAATATTGAACTCCATACTGCTATCAGTACCATTACAGACCATTCTATGCAGTTGTTTTAAATTCTTATGTTATTGCATTGCCTCTGATTCTGCACAGTACCTGTAGCTATTGCTAATCCCAGCATGAAAGACCACCAAAAAAAGACAAATTGGTTCTTCTTTGCGTAATATATAAATTTAACTCATCTCCCCACAGGTCTAAACAGGCAAAAGGAAGCTTTTATTCTATTGGAACAAAGTAAGTTCTGGGGATTCAACAATATGATTTCATGCAGTCTTTACTTAAGTTCGAACAACAATTAAGAACACCAAAGAAAACCAGCCTTGGTTCTTTGATGCAACTACAAAATATGCACAACCACATCAGTTCAAACTGCCAATCTATATGCCTTCTAACACACAAATAATTTTTGCACTTTCATTCCATCAGTTAACCTTTAGGTGGGCCACCAATAACTCATTGCAGTGATGTTTCCTATTATGTCCAGAAAATGTTTCCCACTTGGCAGGGTACTGGTGATGTTGGTTGGTAAAACAAAGGGCTGAGGCTTATGGATTTTGGGCTCTTGTTGCTATGCCTCTTTGCCCCTGAGCTTCTTTCTCTGTGTGAGTAACCCTATTGTTTCAAAGAAATGGTGGCCAATTAGATGGGCAGTTGGCTTACTGCTGAGGTTTCTGCAATGTTTTGGATGAAATTTGTGTGACTGCAGAACACTGTGTACATGGGCAGCAGGAACAGCAGGTTTGTTGTGCCCAGTCTGCTGGGAAAACAATCCTGGATCCCAGACAATGGTATAAAACTTTTGAAACCTTGAATAGAGCTTTTAACTGTTATAATCTTTTTCTCATTTCATAAAGATATGTGTGGGGAAATTTAGGTGTATGAGACCCCAAGAGCCTTCATGGTGTCTATGTGCATTCTTTCCTCTCTGAAAGTTGCCTGTGCTTAATAAATCAGTGACTGTGTGCAAAGGTATGCAGCTGCCTAGTTTTGGATAAGCAAAATTTGAAGTCCCAAAATCTCAGTTTCTAAGAGGAACCTATGTCTAAGACCATTTCAGGCATCTAAAAATTGGAATAAAAGTGGGAACTAATCACAGAAAGCTCACTTAAATCATTACAGAAAAACTGTTATTCCCCAAGGTTAGGAAACAGGCATCCAGCTGACTCTGACAGATCTCTGGAAGTAAGCTTTTCTCCCCCAGTGCCTACAAATAAACTCTTTTGTTGCAAGTGCATGGGGCAAGGAAGACATTTTGTCCTTTTGGGCAGCAGGTCCCTTCCCACTTCCTGAAAAGGTTCAACACACTTCAGAGCAAGAGAGACACTGTGTTCTGTGTTGTGAGTCTGGCCAGCAATGGCATGGATGGGGCAACACAGAGGTCCTATGGGTGGTGGAGTTTTCTCCCACGTGTATTTTTATCAATCTGAACTGCTCTGCATTTGCCTCCTCCTGTTTTACTCCCAGCTGTAGTTGTACTTTAGTCTATGGTTCTCTATACTGGTCTTTCATTGCAAAATTATTATTATAACTGTGCTGGAGTCACAAGGAAGAACCTACGTGGGTATTAGGTCATGCATTTTCTTAGCAAGTTATACACATTATGTGGGCGTGTAGCACATCCCCATGAGCAACAGCCTTACTTGCTTGTTTTAATTACTAAATAAATTAACTGTAAGTATCAAGAAATATTTTTAAGCAGTGAATGTACCAGATCAGAGAAAATATTCAGAAGGTATGAAGGAAGTGAAAATAAGCTGAGCATGTGCTTAAGTGTTTTGCCACTTTTGCTGAGACTGGTTTTTCACAGCTATGCATGTATATCACTCTCATTCGTCACCCTGCCCTCACCCGGGGACTCAGGGTCCTGCAGAATGAGAATAGGAACCCTAAATCCCTGTCAGCCAGCCAAAGCCACGCACTCTGTATAACAAATTTCTTTTGTCCCCAAAGGTGGCCTCAAATAATTTTAATAAATCTTTAGTAATGTATTTCTGTATCTCAAATACAGAAAAGTCAGATGGTGCTATTCTGACTGACCCCGACCCTCAGCTATTTTCTCCGTGAGTGCAGCAGGGCTGCTCAGGCAGTGATATACAGCAGTGGTGCCCAGGAGAGGCAGAGCCTGGCTGCTCAGTCCTGCTGCTGGTGGCAGGCGATGGTCGCTGCCCCCCGGCCATGCAGTGCCCGGGGTGGGGAGGAGGCTCCTTGCCCGCAGGGTCCAGCACAGCCCTGCCAGAGTGTGCTGCTTGCACTGCTTGTCTGCGGATTTAATGGAGCTACCTCTAGTTCAGCCAGAGCTTTTTTATGCCGTTGCTTCCTGGCTCCCCCTCAGCGATTTCCTTGTTTAGTTTTAACATTTTAATTTTGCCAAAATGTTAAGGCAGCGCTTCACCTGCTGACTGGGTGTAACAGCGCCGCAGCAAATGGGGGGAAATAAAAAAGGTGCTTAGCTCAGCTGAAGTCCCTCTTGCTGCCATAAAATTAATTGTTATCATTATCTAGCTGCTTTCTGCAGACCATCAAGTTACCTGCTACACAAACTGTAACGGCAGTAACAGCAGCTGAACCTGACATACAGCCCTGCCCTTGGTGTATTAAATCATTCTGATGTAATGTCTCACAAACCACATGACTCACCTATTAAACCTTTCCAGGGGCATGTGCTCTGGCAGGAGGAGAGAGCTTGTAATGAGGCCAAACGCACAGAGGATAAAAGGAACATATTATGAAAACAAGCTATTGAAGCCGTGCATGCTAATTTGAGCGAATGCATTTGGACATGCAGGGGATTTGCTGTTTCTGTGCAAAATATTTCCAATTCCTTACTTCCCATTGCAAAGCTGATTGAGTCAGCAGCAGCTTGCCACTCGCATTCCAGGTGGCGTGATATGTCTCCTCATGCACTAACTCATATAGGTCATTAATATGCTAAATAAGTTGTAGCCAATTGGCTCCCATGGTGACAGCTCCAAAAGCTTCATGAATAATCAATGGAGCACCTGGAGGCATGAAATTTTCATACAAAGAGTTTCTAGACTTTGCATTAAGCTCTGAGCAGGGACAGACAAGTGATAGACATGACTGGCACTTTGAGGAGTTTCAAAAATAAGGAGTGTTATTTTAAAAGAAAATAGCAATCTTATTTAAATAAGAATAAATCTAAAACTCCATTTCCTGGAGCATTTTTAAGAAAGACACCTAAAGTGGTTCCCTTGCCATCTTCTGGACAGAAGCATGTTATAGAGTTGGTGAGGGTGAGTGGGAATACATCAGCTATTCTATATAACCTTCAATAAACTCATCACAGAGCAGTAAGGATTCACTGACAGAATTAAACAGCTGCAACTTTAGAAAATTAATAAATTATTACTGCCTTTACCTATTTTTTCTGAAAAAATTGATATGCCTATAGAGTTTATGAGTAAAAATCACGTGATCTGAGTAAAACTGACAATTGTTATGAGCAGGGTCTTGGTTCACCCACTTAAAATCTGGTGTCTTTCTGACTTTGTTTCCTTTTTAAGTACTGATGTATAATCTCAGAGACTCTTTCAGACAACTTTGTTACTGAAACAAACACACCATAGGCAGGACATGTTTCACTCTTTGTTTGAGATGATCAGAAAATTATTTAGGCCTCCCACAGGAACTGGGAGGATGTTAGGTATAGTCCTGTCCTGTGCTTTCCCCAAATCAGCTTGTGCCTCACATTCACAGTGCTGGCAAAGAAGAAATTGGAGATGTGCTGTAAGAAATGAGGCAGCTCCAGTATTTTCCCT
Organism: Dicrurus megarhynchus; assembly: GCA_013399195.1. Lineage (NCBI taxonomy): Eukaryota > Metazoa > Chordata > Aves > Passeriformes > Dicruridae > Dicrurus > Dicrurus megarhynchus. Next base: position 1,188,762 of record VXAD01002549.1, on the reverse strand, counting down.
TCCATGTGGGGCTCTTGTGAGCAGGAGAATCTCTTGAAGGAGTCCAGTGCTGGTGGAGTTGTGGGACCCTGCCCCTCCAAAGCTTTGCGCCACTGTCCAGTTCTCTGTTGTGAGTATTGATTTCTCATGCAGATGCACTGGGAGGAGCAAGGAAAAGGGTCAGTAGTTCATCTCTGCTTGACATATTTCTCACACAACTGCTGAGAAGACAGCAACAGTCCCAGCCACTTCTTCTGGCACTGCTACGGGCAGTTTTCCAACTAGGTCCTACAGAGCCTACAAATTACATGTGCTTCAGTCTCAGTTGTATTTGGTGTATTTCAGATTAGATCCTCGGCAAAATATTTATGCTCTTTGCCATCTATTCTGACATAATGTCAGTCTTGGTCATGCATTAAAAGTTGGAGAGTTCAGGCTGTGGAAACACCATGAGCACCACCATGATACTCATGTACCAAGAGTTTGCCTGTGATGAAAATCTACAGATGTTGGAGTTAAGCAGAACTGGCACAGCTAGTGTTGGCTGAATTACTTAGAAATCTCTGGTTTTCCATCTTGAACATTTCTATTAGCAGAAGAAAAGAGCATGACTATATTACCAACATGGCCCCACATAACAGGGGCAGCCCTTACTTTGGATTAGTGGGGTCTGTCCTCATCAGAACTGTACAAAAGTTGCTAGAATCTTTCTTTGCCATCTCTTTTAACAGTGACATGCAGTAATGGTATAACACCAGAGAGGCAACCTATAGGGTTACTAGAAGGTAAAATGTAACTGGGAGTTTACATGGAAAAACTCAAAAGGAGTTTCAACAGGGTTTTTTCCCCACTAAAGTTTAACTGAAAGCTCTACAGACCTCTTGTGCATTTGTGTGCTCACACAGCAGCAACTGTGCTGGCTCACCCAGGAATGCAGCAATAGGCAAAGGTTGATCAAATATTAAAAAGTTTTTAAAAAAAACATTAAAAAGAGGTGCAAAAGAGAAAGCACAAGGTCTTTTAAAAGGTATCGGCAGTTTTTTATTGTTTTCTAAAGTAAAAGAACTACATATTGTAATTTTTTTGTATTATCTTGATGATGAATAACCTGCACCATTTGCACTTTGTACAATGTTGTTCTCTTAAGCACGTGGCATTATATGCTCTGGCTTACAGAAAAAATTTCCACATGAAAGTGCACACACTCTCCTATGCAGACACACCAATCTACCACACAGCTTTCCCTTGAGATCAACCATCACCTAGAAAGCATTGAAGATGTCTTTGCAAGGGTCTTGGCTTAGACTAAAATATCTCAAAATCTTCTAGGTCTTTCATTCATAAAGGAAGAAAGCAGGGATTTTCCTGATCAACCTCTTAAGGAGAAACTTAAAACATCCACCATCAGTAGAGTAATGGCGTTGACTTCTGCATTAAGACTGCTCAAGTCCTCCAAAGACAGTGATTTCCAAGGCAGTGCATATCTGCCAGGCTGGTTAACTCTGTTCTTTGTAAAGGGAAACAGTCTGACAAAAGTACTAGTATAAGTGATGCCCGCATTATCTTCTTGCAAACTTCCTCCACACAGCATTGTATGCTACTGTCACTACATCTTGTGCCTACATCTTAGGTGGAGACAGCTTGATGCAGGTGTGGACTGTGTAGGATAATAATCATCACACATTTACCTTCACAAAAAATGTGATTAGTACTTTACATCCTAAAAGACCTTCTTAGGAAAAGTGGGGACTAAGGCTGGTGAGTCACAGGATCTCTACACCTGTATTGACTTTGGCCATGATGATTTTTTTTCATAGTAACTGGTATGGTGCAATGTTTTGGATTTGTGATTAAAACAAAATGTGTTAATAACTAATATGTGTTAGTGACCAAAGGGATATTCTATACAAATGACACTGCTCGCCAATAAATGCTGGATGAAGAAGGAGTGAGGACATTTGAAGTCATGATATTTGTGTTCCCAAGTAGCTACTACACATTATGACCCCCGCTTTCCTGGAGAAGGCTGAATACCTGCCTGTTGATGAGAAGTAGTTAGTGAATTTCTTGTTCTCTTTTACTTTGCTTTTTCTTTACCTATTAAACCATATTTTCTCACTGTTACCCTTCTGATTCTCTCCCTCATCTGCCCTGGGGGAGTCAGTGAGGGGCTGTGTAGGACTGAGCTGCCTACCAGGGTTAAACACCACCACTATCATACCTCAGAAACATCTAGGGGGCATTGGAAAGCTCCTGACTCTGAAGACTGGTTCAATTTCTTTTCCTCCTGGATGGCTGTCTCCAGTTTTCCAGAGATCAGTGTAGAGGAGGTAAACCTTAAAAAGATGTCTTCTCTCACATCTGCTTCCTTCAGGTTTGTGTGTGTAAGATTTTCCTTTCTCCAATTTGCTTTCAGGGTTCTCCGTGCCAAATTTATTAAGCTTTGCAGCTTTGTAGCCACACCCAGAATATACAATTTGGAATCCCACATTGATTGTCTGTTTAAGAAATGAAATGTCACACTATATGTAAATATCTTTTCATTTGAAAATAAAGTGCACAACTTAGAGTAAGGAGAGTAAATACTTGCAATGACTGATGGAGGATTAGGGAAGCGGTGCAATTCAGGCATGGCTTGTTATGGTTGTACATGTTAAGCCTTACAAATACGTTACATGGAATAACATCTATAAAGCATGCTCGCTTCTGTTTAAACTTAAACTCTACACTGTGTGAAAGAATCTTACATGAGATAATTACTAACAGGGATAAAAGCTTGACTTTGACATTTTGAACATGCATCCTTCTAAATTCTGTTAGAGTCATTTGTTGTATCTAAGCAGCTATAAAACAGATTGGTGGCATCTCTTCTGACATATTTTATGCGTACAAGTCCTCTGTGCTGTAAGAATAATGCTACTACTTGTGCTGTTTTAATGCTTTCCTGGATCACAGCTGAAAACTTGCCCTCATCAAAAAGGACAGAAATGCCATTGAATTTAGTTACACCAGAATTTCTTCTTATATGTTTGTAAAACCTGTTCTGACTGAGGGTTCAGTGGAAGTCTGAAGATCACTGTGTTGGTGATTAATCTGTCAATTTGACTGGTATTTTAAAAATATATCTGAGTAGAAGAATTTTCTTCCCCACAAGAACAGCAATATCTTCTGTGCTCTGCCAGGCTTGAGTCTTGGGATCACCTTGTATAACACCCTGGAAGGTGCAATTACTGACTCATTGTCCTAGGTTACAATATAAGGTGTGCCCAAAGGTATGTATTCTATCACCATCTTCACAAGCTGTTAAAGCAGGTGGGGCAATGTTCATTGTTTCCTACCATGACTCATCCTTGATAACTCTCTCTGGGAGCTATCTCTGTTCAATGGGCAATCAAGGACACTGCCACATGACTCATAGGTAACTCTCTCCAGACTATCTCCTGTTAATGGGCCCATCAGTGCCTTACCTCCTGACTCACCATCCCATTGTGAGATGTTCCGCCCAGGAGGAGGAACGGAGCATTCCCATCTGTATATAATCAGGAGTATGGAACACCACAGGCAGCCCTTACCTATGGGACTCTCCAAGGACAAGAGCTACGTAGCCACCACTGGACTTTCCAAGGAAGAGCAGACTCTTCTACAGAACCACATCCACCACTTCAGGAGGACTGCAGCCACCACTTCATTGGACTGCTACCGCCACCCTGACTGACAGGGTGTCAGGTTGTATTCTGACCCTGTCAGTGGTTTTCTTTTGTGCTATTGCATTTATTTTATTTTCTTTTCCTATTAAATTGTATTTCTGACTCAGAGTCTCACTGGTTTGCTTTCAAACCGGGACACTCATGCACTGGAGCTGGGACTCGGCTGAATCTGCACTCCGACTTTGCAGCAAGATGACGTCCAGCCATTCCCATCCAGAAGCCACTCCAGCAAGTTCTCCAGCCTAAAAGAGCTGAGGATCAAGGCAACAAATCAGTGTAGAAGTAAGTAACATGGATCAGCAGTAGTGAAGACTGAGGCACTGCTGTTGACCTTGACTAGGTCTGAGACTCATTTGCCCTACTACAAAACAAAAATTCCTTTATCCCTTTTAAAGCTTTGGTAATTTTGGATAAAAAAAGCATAGAAGAAGTAAAAAAAAAAAAAAAAATTATAGTTTATTTGATGCCAAAATGTTTTTTATCCTGAGGGCAATTTGCTGTGTCTACTGGGTTTCCTCATTGTTCCTCTCAGATCACTACTGAGAAAGAAGCATAAGAAAAAAAAAATATTAAAAACCTGCAGGTGTTTTTTCTAAATTCCATTTCAACAAATTTCAAGAGAACCTCTCAGGAAATGAAACATATCTAGCTGTCATGAGGGGGCCAGTCTGCAGTTTGTGTTCCATCATGAGGCTACTAAACACTGGGAGAATTTTTCTGCCTTTATATTGAAGACAAGAGTCTTTACATTGCTTACCAAAGTGCAAATCTGGAGCTCTGGAGTTTCCTTATGACCAGAAGTTTCAGAGCTTACTGTCCACTTCCTGCAGAAATCCTAGATCCATAGATGTTTTCAGTAATAACTTAGCTGATGTTGCAGGTTCTCCTAAGTAAGAAAATCCACAGGCATATTTTATATTATGGAAGGTAAGACATCACAAAACTGTCAAGAAAAGATAGTCTCTTTTCTCAAGCAGCCTCAAGCCGTCACAAACACCTTAGTTCACCAGGAAGTACTGATATTTGACATGTACCATTTTGATTAGAACCTCTTTTGACTTGGAACAGGTTTCCACTTTCAGGTAGCGGGATTATTGCTGCGGGTTTAATGCCTGCCAAGTACTGCATTTGTGGGGTTCACAAAGTAAATATTACATTTTTGCATTACTTTGCACATAGTAAAACTTGTTTTTTCAGATATCTCACAGAACCGATGCCACAAAAAACTGAAATTTCATTGAGCTTTCCACTTTGCTTTGGAAATACATGGGGAACTGAGGTAGGAATAGAATATTTGCTATTTTCAGATGGTCGCTGTCTGATGTATTAATGAAATGTGTGTGTCGACAGATATAATTTTTAGGCCCCCTGTAAATTAATGAAAGAAAAATAAATATTTTAAGGGTCTAGTTGATTTGAACCACACTAGATGCATGCTTAAGGATGAGGTCAGTCATTTCTTAGTTCCTTTCTATTGTCTCAAAAGTGGCCAAAGTTGAACAGTAAAGGTGTAGATGCCTAACCCATAAACATCTATATGTGGAGAGCTGAATCCTCACTGCAGAGTCCAGGACATCTTGTTAATCAAATAATAGAAAAACAGTGAGATGCAGATATGTGGATGATATATATAGTCTATTTAGAAGGCAGTTTCAAAACATCATCTTTCAAAATTGCTTAGGTAATCATAGTAATGCTATGCTTTATTGTGATCTTTTCAAACATCAATGTAAATAATTGTGAAGTAATATTTGAATTTCTCATAGCTATAGCAATTAAGTGGAGCAGAATTCTAAATTATAGACGTACATTTACAAAAAATGACAAGAATATTCTAGAGCTTTGTCTCAGGTACAGGTTATTCCTGGATGTCATCTTATCCAGTGGCATAAATACTGCTTTTATAACTGTCATGTAAAAAATCTTAGATATGCTTATCTAAGACTTGTGTCAGTTGCTTGTTTATCATCATTGACTATTACAGTAAATGCTATTTAAAATCTACTATTTCTGGAAAGCAGTTAATCTTCTAAGCTTCAAAGGGTAAACAATGTCCAGTAAGAGGCATCAGAGACCCTGACTCTGGTAGCAGCTTCTCAGAATCTGTTACTTGGTTTGTTTATTTGTTTGCTTGCTTTTTTAACACCCCTGTCTGAATCAGGAGGAAATGGCCTGGATCTGTGAAAAGTCTCTGAGTATGACATTGAACTGGTTTGATTCAGTCTGGCAGTTTGCATGTAGAACAACAGCACATCATAGGCTTCAGAAACCAAAGCAATCACATCCTGCCATCTCATTTGACCCTCTGCATTTCAAATGGTCTTCTGCCACTAGACAGCCCAAGACATGTTATAGTTCAGGAACGCCACATTTGCCAGTACTGTAATTTCTGAACCTGATCCTCCCCTCTATCAGTGCTTTTTGCTGCATCTAAGCAGTAGACAGGGGTCTGCTGTGCATAGGTTGGCTGTTTTGCACACAGGAAATGGAGGCCACCAGAGATCCTCTGCTGAAGGCAAATTCACAGTCAGTGGTCTGCAGACAGATGGACCCTCCATTCCCTCACCATGTTTTGAGGAAGAACAATGTGTCAGTTCAGGTTCCAGGAGCTGTCTCCTTGCAGGGCTGGAGGTCTGGAGAAAGCAGTTGTGCTCTCTGCTACCTGCACCTGAATACTTGGTCCTTCAATCTGTGCTTAGCTGCCTTAACGCCTTTTTATTATGTCCTGTGTATCATGCAGTAATTTTTTACCTGTAAGAATAACTGGGGACATTGTATCAAAATGTTCAAATACTCATATATGTTTTGTATCAAATTCTGTAGAATTTTCTGTCATCCTTCAGTGACTCAATATCGTATTTGTTGCAGGTTCTCCAGACTCAGCTGTAAATTTAGGCCTTGGGAACCAGAGACTGAAAGGGATTTATTGCTACACCAGGCTCCTGCTCCCCAGATGATTTGCTCCCCTTTTGGCCCTGACAGACAAGACCACATCAATAGAGGACACAGCAATACAAAATTATCGTGAGGTCTCTGGAACCTTCATCTTCTCTCAGTGTCACACAAAGTGTGCTGTCACCACAGCCTCTTTCTCACCGATTTGTCACTCATGACTCTCTGATCTCTGCATGTATACACATACAAAGTTCTTTTCATCAGCACCTACCTATCCAGCCATACATGTAGTTCTTGGTTAGAAGGGGACTATATTCCACTTTTTAGTGTGAATTGCATGTAGTGAGCCTGTTCTCAGCAGAAGATGTGGGATGGTATGAGTGCATAGCCCACATTTGTGCGGAGGGTGTCCCCGCTCTCATGGGGACTTGTTCTGGTCACTACTGAAGCCGCCTGGCCAAATGTGCTGAAGGAAGGTATCATTTCCAGAAATATTTAGCTCCAGGTCTTAAATGACCTGAGAGCTCTACAGGTTTTAGGATTTGCCAATGTTTGACTGGCTTCTCTCATTGGCAGTAAAGGTCACTTTTGTTTTACAAAGATGGTCTCTTAGTCAAACTGCTAAATCACAATGGTGCAAGAGATGCTCATCAGCAATTTTCAGCACACAATGAACACAATGTGTTTCCCCCTCAGCGTTGTTCTCAGACACAACTAAATTCTGCTCTGACATTCACTCCTCCCTCACCCTGCTCCTTTCCAATGAGACAACCTGCTGGAGTTTACCATTTTCTGTGCTTGATGAGAACTGTCAAACAATCCTAAAATAGGCATTATTATCAACTGCCATTATATCCAAGGCAGCTTACTCCAGTAATGAATAAATATCCATTCTCCTTCCACCCACAGATACACACCTGTCATTAGTGACAATCACAAACCATGCGACACGTTTCCGTGGGCAGGACCTTAATTATTTCCCTCAGTTTCCCCTTGCATCTCCTTAGAATACTTGCCAGTTTAATCAGTTATTGCCGAGTTGGAAGTCTGCTGATTTGGAAGGAAAGAGCTTGTTAAAGGGTCTTTTAAGAGATCAGGCACACTGCAGGTGTAGAGTTAAAATTAATGGCATCTGCGTTGAGGTGTGCAGTAGCTGCGACAGCTGTGACAGATGTAGTGCAGCTGCAGATTACACAGTGGTGCAGTCACCCTGTGTCACGTGTCCAGGGTGTGTGTCACCCTCAGCAGCTTTATCTGTGCAGAGAAAAACGCCTGATGCTAAGCCTGTCCTAGCAGTTCCTTAAAACCAACAGGACTGAGAACCACCCCTAAGGTAATACAGTTTCTAGCAAGGTCTAATTACATTACAAGGAAGAAAAAACCCCACAACACATCTTAAATATTTAGAAGTTGCCTTGAACTTGTCTGAACACAGTGACTTCAGTGGTTTTCTGGCCTGGCAAAGTATATTTTCTCTGGAGCTCATTACAAAGCAAGGCTGGGTCAGCAGCAAAGATGTGGCTTTATGTAAAGACTTGAAAGAAGGGAGGGCAGAGGGGTTGCAAACCAGCTCAAGAAAGGCACTCAGTGCTAAGGGGCCACTGAAGAAGAAGCTGCAGAGACAGTTGCAAAAGAATTTATCACATAAAAATATGTGTGATGCTACACAGAGCGTGTGTATGTAATATTCATAAGACTGTCTTTTAGATGCACCCTTCCTCTAGATTTCGAAGCTGTCTGAAATCTGCCGAGTTTCAAACCACTTAAATATAATAAAGCCTGCACTGATTATATCTTGATTGCTGACATTTGGTGTCTGTCAGTCTGAAATAACTTTTCCTCCTTGCTATAATTTCCTCTAAGAAGCAAAGCAGAGTCAGTGATTTTCCACAAAATGTTCTCCAAACAGCTCCTGCCTGAATGTCTTGGTGGTTTATTTCTGAGGTCAAACCCTATTGCCCAAAAGCTTTTCTTTTCTTCCCACATTTCATGCATTTGTTTGTCTGGTACTTCTGTGTCTGATGCTCTTGAATGACAAACTGCAGTGCTACCTGTGTATAAAAGAATGTTATTAAAAATCTTAAAAAGATCCTATTAATATTTTATTAGCATTTCTTTTCTTCCTGAGACTGAATGACAGCTTACCCAAGATAGCTGATTTTAATTTTTTTTTTCAACCTGTATTCCTCTTGTCACTGTCTCCTCCAGCATCAATCCAGTCAGATGTTTTTCTTTATTATTACCATAAGGCCTCAACAGCCTATAATTACTCTAAAGAATTTCTTACCTTTTATTTCTGAAGCATAGATTTTCCCTTCTTTTCTTTTTTTTTTAACATATTTTGGTAAGATCTGTAATTAACCTTGCAGCTGTTGATAGTCTGCTCGAGTCTGTAACTATTACACTTCATGTAGCTTCTTTCTGTCCCCCCGCCCTTTTCCTGTGTCACTGCTGGTGAAGGGCTGGTTACAGTAATGATATTCCTGTCTTCAAAGCAGTGAACAAAATGTATACAAAAAATTTTTTTTGGAATTGCTTTGAAAAATCCATTTTTACTGTTAAGATGGTTAAAATCCTTCTCTTAATGGCACACAGTGCATATTTCCAGACATTTCCAACCTGCGGTTTCCTTGCATTTGCCAAGGATGGGCGATGCAGAGGAGATGGCTGCATGGTGGTGTCTGTGTGGAAGCCTTGGTTCCCCAAGAAGGGAAGCAGCAGGAGCCCTACACCAAAATTTTGTCTGGTAGGGGACCATGCCTGTACTGACATTGATCAAATGTAAATAATTGCACAGATCACATGACTACACTGCTTTCACTGGAAATTACTCTGCCTTCTACTCAGGAGAGGGAATTACAAGAAATAGGAGAGAAACAGTTTCAGATCTATGATGAAAAATACATAAGGTTACTCTCAAGATACACTGTCTTGTCATTAAATAAAAGGCTTCTTTCAGGATACTGTATTTCTGAGAATTATGATTTGTAAGTAGAGTAAATTCAGATGCAATATTTCCATGATAATTGTCCTTTCTTATATTTTTACAGAAGTACACTTGTCTTGGGCAGACTGATTGACATCACTGTGCTTGCAACAGCCCCAAGAGATTTCTTTTTGAAAAGAAGAAAACCACACTCAAACAGAACATGTTAGAAACAAATTTAGTGAAGACATTGTTTCAGCATTTTAAGACTTCAATTTAACCTTTTCCATGGACTACTGAAAGTTATTCCTCCAGTGATGGAGAAAGTAGGTAGAAGGTGTTACAGATAGATCTCTAGTGTCAGTACTCTTCTTGAAGTTCATTCTTCTACAATGACCTCCATCGTGACATGCAGAGGCCACCTATTTTATGAGTCAAAGATCACTCAGACCTTTCAAAACCTCAAGTGTGAACTCCTAAAAAGAGATTATGGATTTTGAATTCATGCATGTCATGATTTTAAGATGTGTCCCACAACATAAGCACAGAACTGAAACTCCACTTTTAATTTTTCCTTGTGTAATATACAAAGAATATGCAGCTCTTTGTGTGTTGACTTCTTTCTAACGTTTAGAGCTTATGATAAAAAAAAAAAAGATACAATATAAAAGACATTCTTAAAAGCAGTTGTCATACTATTTGTATGCTAATTTAATTCTTTATTTGTTTCACTGGTTTGGTTTCAGTATCTTTTAAGGGTTCTTGGTAAGGAAAATCAGAATTGGGAGAAATTAGAGTGAGAGACAGAAGTCACCTTAGCTACATTTAGCTGTTTAGCTGCAGTTGAAAGTGGTGTCCTGAGTTCACCCTACTGTTGGTGAGGAGAAAAGGGCCCTTTTAAGGAGCAGTTCATCCTATCCTAAGATACATATCCAAAAGTGATGAGCAAATTTGTTTTCTCCAAGGTTTCATGTGTGCATCTTGTATAAGAAGCACAGTTAAACACTTTTTAGCAGGTAATTTTACCCGTGGTGAACCTTTCTCATGCAAATAAGTGAGAAACCGTGTTGAAATTTAGTTGAATTGTCAGTGCCCAAGTACTTATGTCACTTATATTTATATATTCCTGACACAAAAATAGACATAAAGATCTCTCAGTGAACATCTGTGAAGTCCTTTGAAAAGTGTCCTAAGCAGAAAAAAACCACCCAAAATAAAAATAACCAAATGTTGCAGAAAAGTTCTTTTAAATTTGTTATAAAAAGCAGACAGAGCAAAATCCAAGAGCTCTGTTTCAAACACAGCAGCTCTCTGAGCATCATTTGCTGTACTCAGCAGTTTGTTTCAATGCACACAGTCTTTGGGACTATAAAATAAAGAGTAGTATGAAAAATCCCATCATATGTTACCTTTCAACATGTGTCAGGCAGCAAATTCTTTAGTCTGGTACTTCCTTGCTGTATCCTAGGAAACATGAGTCAGTCAGAAATCTGGCTGTATTCGGGATCATGATAACCTGCAGTGGAGATAAAAATTTCTTCTACCTCATACAGACATAAGTCTACACTACACTTCGTTGCATGCTGCTGCTCCACTAACAAATTTATCTGCTCTCTCCCTCTCATTTGGTTTCTTTCCATAGATTTATCAAATTCCAGGACGTGCTGTGGCAGTCAAACATTTGAATTCTCTCCTTGAGGCTGCACCCATACTGGGTGTGAAACCATGATGTTCAGTCATTGCATTTTCTGGTATCAGGCAACTCTCGAATCTGTAGCAATGGCATGTAGCGAACAGTGTCCTTGAAAATAAAGGACCTTGTTCTTGTCAGCTAACAAGAATTAACGTCTTAAAGAAAAATGCAACAAGATGAGGAATTCCAAATGGCAGCTGGCATGTATTTATGTCTTGCCAGGTTCCTTACATATCATCCTGGTTATTAGTCCAAGTACCTTTGGCTTTCCTCTCCCAAAATGTTACCTGTCAGAAAAAACATTTTTTCCCATTCAGGCAAGCTTCTTTTCTTTGCCTATGCTGAAAAACCTTTTCTGCTAGTTTCAAGAACAGCTGACATCAGTGAAAAAAATTTCAAAACTAATAATTTTGGCATTGTCAGAAAAACAGATATAGCCAATGAAACTATTAGGTAGCAGGTTGAAAGGAAGTACTTTTTCTCAGTGTATAATTAAATTGTGGAACTCATTGCCAGAAGTTGTGGTGAAAGTCCAAAGAATAAACATTTTTAAGAAGAAACTGGGCAAATTTATGGAGGACAAGTTTGTTAGGGGCTACTGAATGCAAGAGCCAGATTTGAACTTTCTACAAGCACTATTGCCAACAGCAGCTTTCTTGAAGCAGGTGGGTTCTAGTTCTGGCTCAGCACTGTCGGTCCCATTTTCTTGAATCCATTTAATGTTTGATGAAATATTGCTATCCTGAGATATTATTTTCCATCTGTTTTTTCCAGACAGACCTTTAGTGGTTCCAAACCTATGCAGAAAGAATATCATACATACCATGTGTATCAGTTTTGTTCCAATCCACCAGTTCCCCCTTTTTCTTTTTGGTAATTTTACAGTCCATTCATTGAAGTCTTTACATACAAGCTCTAGTCCAAAGCTATTCAAATGATGATTTGCTAGGTATGTCAGAAAATATATAAACAATACTTTGAGGTCTCATGTTTGGAAGGAAGACACACCTCCTTTATTTACCAAGATTACAGAAAATATATTAATATTAATTGCAGAGAAAAAAAATCACAGTTTGTACTCATATAGTGCTAAGTTTCAAAAAATCAGAGATGGAAAAGATCAATTAAGTTTTTTGGCTTCAAGGCAGGCTCAGTGTAGGCTCCTTGATGTTCATTTTCCATTGTTTCAACCACTTCTACTGGTGAACTGCTTTGCACGCAGAAAATGAAATGTGAATAAAAAAATTAAGTGCTTGAATCTGTTACTACACACACAATACAACATGAGTTTTTAGTGGGTTTAGAAATATTAGTTTTATCTTGTTTGGCAGGAGAGTTCTTTGGAAATGATGAAGAGTGGATGGAGACAGCTCAGTCTGCTGAGCCAAGAGCTTAGTTTTCTTCATTCCAGAATTCAGAGCCATAAGGAGATAGAGTACACTGTCTGAAAAAACACTGTTTAATTTTGCCATTGCCAAAACCCCAATGAAGGTAAAATGCATATTAATTACTTAATGATTACAATACTGACTCAATACAATGAAGTATTCCTCTATGTGGCTTTTGTAAATATGTGTCATTACACTGTTTGATGATTCCTAACTATTCCAGGTTTTCTTTTAAAAGGAAACACCAGATAAAGAGTATAGCTCCCAAGGCAGTTCCTGTACCTTATATATTATCATTACTGATGTTGTTGTTAATCACAAAAACCCAGAGTCTCATTTTTTGGGATTTCTAATACACCTCAGGAAATAAAAAATCATATTCTCTCTCCTAAAGATATTGCAAACTGCTGTGAAATGCAAAAATTTCAGACAGACAGAGGCCATAAAATAAAGGTGAGTTTTCAAGGTGGTGGAGAAGGACAGCAGCAAAAACACAATCCGGTAGTTACATACATTAATTTTGCATGCAACTAGATTGTTCAAATAATATAGGTTTTTTGTTTTATTTCTTCTGGGGTTTTTGTGTGTTTTAATAAATAAGTACATGCTTCTTGTCCCTAGGCATTGTTCTGCTTTAGTGCATTGGTGAGCCTGGGGTAGACACAGCAGACACAATGAGTTCTTGGGGAATCCAAACTGAGCAATGGACTTCTGGATTAGATCTATGATTAGATCTTTTCTTTAAAATAAAGCTACATTTGTGCATGTGTTTCACTCATCCATCTGGATAGCTTGAAAAGCTTGCTTCTGCTTCTAAGTGTCTTGTTATAATCTAAGTGCCTAGTGTCTAATCTTGCTATAATTCTAAGTGTCTCAGAACTGCCGCTCTATTTTAAGCCTCCTTTAAAAAATGAATTTGGTGTTCATTAAAGGCTTCTTCCTCGGAGCCTCCTCAGTGAAATGCTATTGTCTGGCTACTTTTGGGAAATCAAGGATCACGATAGCGCTCTTACCCTGCCTTCTGGAACTTCAGCCATTTTACCTAAGAGTGAGAAAAGAAATAGATCAGCTGTCACACTGCTTTTTTTTTTCTATTCTTGATGATATAGAAAGATAGACTCTGGTTTTGTACACCTAGATTGACATCCAACACATCTTGCAAGAAAACAAGTACTCTGATTTTATCTTGGGTTAAACAAACCCAGAATTTGGAAAAATAGGTGTTATTTTTGTTTATATTTGTTTTTTACAAGTTGACATGGGTTCCAGTCACATGCTCACTACTGTTTCATTATTGGTCAGTCACATGATTTTCCGATTTCAAGTTTATCATCCTATTTCTGCAAAAAATTAGTTTTTTTCTTGTCTCTTCCGCCAGTGTTGGAGCAGTTCCACTGAAGTCTTCTCCATGCCAGGGAGAAATTTCTTGTCATCAGAACTAAACACATGAGAAAATAAAGGGAAATTTGACCAGATATTATTTCAGGGAATCACAATAGAAGGACTTCATCTATTCTATGTTTTGCTTTACTGAGTTGCAGTGATTTTCACTCTTTTTCAACTATGTTTTTAAAAGCATGTATCCCTGAAAAACAAATGTAAGCTTTCTGATAATGTCCTGATAATGTCCTTTTTTTTTTTCTTAGTTAGCTCTCACATCTGCCAAGAAATCACTCCCAAACTGCTGGTAGTCTACACATCAAAAATTACTTTGTTGTAAGAAAGATGAGCTTCTATAGCAGTGTGTTGCTGTTTGAGAATTTCACTTTTTTTATCTTAAGTCATCCTCTAATCCCTGTTTCCACATGCTTAGTATTTCAATGGAACCCTCTCCTGGCTTCACGGACACTCCCATTTGTGCTAGTCCTCAACTGAAAATGATCAGATCCACAAACTCCCCTTCACAGGAGTGCTGGTGTGTGACATGGCAAGGACGGAAGTTTCATGCTCCCTGCTCTGGATTGAAAAGCAAGAACGGACAAAGCCAAAGGAGGATGGAGTTGGGAGTGCTGAATAACATGCTCAGTTGGAGCACTTCAGCTGGACTCCTTAATGATACGTTCACAGTTCATCCCCAGGCTCTTTCAGTCATTCTTACATTTTCTCAGTAGAGCAATGGTGACAGCAGTCTTTTTTTTTAATGTGGATCTTTGCCCACTCAGTGCTCAACTGAAGTACTTAATATTTTTCATCTGAAGGTCTTGTATCAATACTTTTAGTGGTTTGGGAATTCCAGTTAATTCCTCTTTTTTTTCCTTTTCTCCCAAGAAGCCACCAAAAGATAAAAAACCCAAACCCAAACAACTGAGAGAAGGAAAAAAATTTTACTCTAAACATGTGTTACACATGATAGTAACAGCTGCAGCCCTGTTGACAATATAATACCACTGCAATCCCCAGGATATAACTCAGATACTGAATTTCAGGCTGCAGAAGAATGGCGCTTGAGGATTCTTGAAAAGAATTATGTTTGGAAGGGAAAAGAAAGATTAAGTAAAACAGAGGAAGTATGCTGGTGGTCCAGTGCAGAAACCCCAAATAAAAATTGTTGAAAAAGAGAAGAGTTAGTACACCCACAATAAACACATTTGGCTGATATGTACATTTTCCCCACCATAATCATAAGTTTCAGGGTTTGTTTGTTTTTAGTGCTATTAGGGACTGAAGCATATGGTGAAGGCTGTTGCTTTTGTATTGATATGATGTCAACAAGAGATGAACACAAGTTAATAGAGCAATGGTAGGATTAAAAATAATATCAATGATGAAACAGAAGGATATTGAGAAAAAGACCCTTCTTTCCTATTTCTCTTCCTACAAAGAGCAAATATCAACATCAGTTGGGAGGCAACTTTTAATCCTTTTTTTCTTCTTTAATACAGTGAAGTTTGCCTTCAGAAAGAATTAATTGCAAATCATACCTACTGCAAGAAAGAAAAACATAGGCCATGTTACAGTTTCTACTGTGAATCAAAGTTTCTACTTTGCTAATAGTTCCTCCCCCCACGAAAAAAATTAAAATCATTTGTTTATAGCATGGTATCTGTTTCTTCACTTCTCCTAAACCCGTTAGTTTTATGGCATAAACAGTTCTTAGGGAAGATAAGAAACTCAGTATTAACTCCTTGTCCCCAGCAATGTCTGCTGTGTTCAGTCTCCTCGTTACACTTGCATTGGAAGAAGCTGCAGAACAGCAGAGCCCTGGCTGGGAGCAATGCCTGGGTCCACACTGCTGAACAAGGACCAGCTGAAGGCTCTTCATGTTACCTACCTCCTGGGCCAGTCCCCCAGGGCTGACTCACAGCCCCAAGGCAAAAGTTCAGGTGCAGTCTATTCCCCATAGAGCGCTTTAAGTGACACCTCCTTATCCTGCACGTGTGCCTCGGAATTCTGTGCGTGGTCTGATGGCAGCTCTATCACCTGCTCATCACAGGCTGCTCTGAATTTCCCCTTAGAAAGTTTCCATTTACCTACCAAAGGACAGAGAGTCTGGAAATCTTTATCCAGCCTCCCTACACAGGAGATGCAAGCACACCTGGTGGGATTGGTATCAGCCTAAATTTGAACTCTTACAAAGGAATGAGCTCATAGCAGAAGGCTCTTGTGGGAGCTGTGGAGAGAAACAACCAGTTGTAGAGCATCAACTCATTTAACCTACTTTGGTGTCTAGTTTAAGACTGAGTAAATCACATCATGGAAATTACAGACCTTGAAGGTACTGTAAGAAGGCTTGTCCAGTCACTAACACCAACATTGTAGGTTTCATCATTGGCCAGATGGTTCTATACAGGAAGCTGGGCCTCAGGAGGAACCCAGGATTTATTTGTTCACCAAATGTAGATGTAGCCATACCTAGAGATTTTCCTCCCAGTTTAAGCAACAGAAGTAAAAACACAGAGGTAGGCTTAGCAATGCAGTGTCTCTGTGCAGGGTTCACGGCTGTTCCATCAGTGAGGATAGTCTTTACACAGCAAGTGACAACAGGATCCAGAGTGGTTCCAGGCAAGAAAGCAAGTGACTGATATTCTCTTGAGCTCGTGAAAACGCTAAAACAAGATTGTATGTGACAGAAAATCAGGGCCTCAGAGTTAACCACTGAGTTCAGTGCATCCAGATATCACTGACTATCAGATTACCCTGTATTTGAAAACACTTTTCATATGTCATTACACATAGCTCTCCCTCACTGCTCATTTAAGTTCCATGGAACAATCAAAAGTGTGAAAGAGGATAAAAGGAAGGAGAAAATTCACTGGAGGTTTCTGCTTTTCCACTGTTCCATAAAGACATAATATGGGTTTACTTGCCTCTAAAACAAGAGTACCAGAGTAAGAAAGGAACACCTAAAGATACCTACAATCTGTTCTGCAGTAATGGTTGAACAAAGTCTTTCATATTTCACACAGCAATGGACTTTCAACACTCACATCACCAGTTCCTAAATTTTAACTGAAGGACAGGTGTGGATAGCTGAATTGGGCTAACTCTCAACCTTCTACACAGACCTTTTTTTGGATGATGCTGACCCTATAGGTAACCACCCTGACTCTGAAAACAGTCACAAAAAATTTGATCAGTACTTGGAGATATATCACAGAGGAAATATACAGTTTTTTTAAAATGAGGTTGGTTGGTTTTTTGTTTCATTTTGGGCTTTTTTCGCCATATTTCACTTGTCACTATTCTCCTTTTCTCCTGCTCCAGAGAATGTTGGTGAATGCTCTTACTGAAACACACATTCTGCCCTCCTGGCCTTCTTAGAGCAATTCCAGTGGAAAATAAAATACCTGACACACACTTCTTCACATCTCAGCTAGGTCAAGCAACCCAGACAGTCATAATAAACTAAATTATTCTCTTAATCCTCAGAACTGTCAGATATTTGAAGCTGTGTAGTCTCCTTCTGTGCATGCCATCCATATAGATGGATAATTTTTTAAATCTAAATGGATAAGAAGTGTAAGCAAAAAAATAATTATATAAGAAATAATAATATGACTAATTTGCTCTTATTATTTCATGCTGCTTTGACCTCCAGTCAATATTACCCATCAATATTTATTTTGATTTCATTGGTATCTGAGCCTAAGCTTGGATTGAATGGATGGCAAATCTTGCTAACACATAGTAAATTCAAACATAAATCATTGGGGAAATGCTCAGGAAAACTTAAGCTTGTCTTTTAGGAAAGAAGCTTTAAAAGATTTAACTTGCTGAGACCAATAATGTTCATCCCTTCTTGAATTATATTTCCTTTTTTTTCCCTCTTTTTCCTTTTTTCCTCTTTTCATTTTTCTCTTAATTTTTTTCTCCCCCAGAACAGTTAAGTTGCACATTGAATGTTTTTAGTCAGCTTCTGGAAATCAGTATCAGAACGTTATTTACATCTTGAAGCCAAGCTGTGTCTGGAGAATTTCAATCATGTCGCTTTTATGAGATTCTACAAACCGAATGCTGAAAAGTCTTCTGTGGCACTTTTCTTTAAAGCTGAGTAGGGAGCAGAGGAGAGGAAAAAACTCACAAAAACAGAAGGAAACTTTGCGCTATAAATGCATGTTTCATTTTTCAGTATTAATAATTCCTCAGTGCATCTGTATTAACATGATATCGCTGCTGTAGATTTTATTTAGAATAGTTTTATATATAAGCTATGCTCTGATACTGAATTTTATTTCACAGAATCCATGCTTAATCTGGCCTTAATGAAAAAGAAATGTTAGCAAGAAGATAGTAAGATGTACAAGCTATTCTTCACAGCTGTGCAGGATGTTTCATGCCTCATACACAGTAAAAAGGAGAACAGAAATTCATGTGCAGTTTAAGCAAGCATGGAAATCATTCATCTGAGCTAGAAGAAATGAAGAAATTGTTTCAAAAATTTAATTTAAGAAGGAAAGTTGGCAGTATCATGTTGACGGATATAAAAGAGATACAGCAAAAAACACTTTTTAGTTCTTGGCTAACATAAAGTGGTAATTCTAACATGAAGAATTTAGTAATAGACATAGCAGATCTGTGCCACAGCCACCCACCATCATTTACATTATTTGATTGAAAATAATGGCTAACAAATCAGTCAGGCAGACACAACAGTTTGAGAATGTCCAGGTGCTTTGCCATTCCTAAAGAACATTCACCCTATATTTTATTAAAGTGGTATGGCCTGCTAATGGAAAGAAGGTAAAGTTACAAACCACATTTGCTTCTTAAGTAATCTTTGCAGTCTCATTAAAGCCAATGAAACTGCATGAAGCAATGAAAAGCAAAATATTTCCTTATATTCCTCCAGGAACAACCTATCCAGCAGCAGAGATGAAGTCCCAGCAGACATTAAAGTTGTATGTCTTTTCCCAGTAGGGCCTGACTGGATGGATTCAAATTAAATCTCGCTACTTCTATTTTTTGCTGTTAAGCTGTTTGACTTTGAGGTAACTGATAAGCCTGTCTGACTACTGATATATTGAAAATGGCAGCAATATCTCAGAATGGGCTATCTTTTTTTAAAGACTGATAAAAAGTAATCACTGTAAGTGAGTGTGGGTAAAGGTTAGAACAATGGGAATCTCAGTATATCTTAACAACAATAAACAGAATCACAGTCCAGCTCCTGGCCCTGCACAGCACCATCCCCAAGAGTCACACCATGTGCCTGAGAGCATTGACCAGTGAGCCTCTTCCAGTGTCCAACCACCCTCTGGATGAAGAACCTTTTCCTAATATCCAACCTAAACCTTCCCTGACACAGCTTCAGGCCATTCCCTTGGGTCCTGTCACTGATCACCACACAGAAGAGATCAGTGCCTGCCTCTCCTCCTCCCCTCATGAGGAAGCTGTAACTGCAGTGAGGTTTCCCCTCAGTCTCCTGTTCTCCAGGCTGAACAGACCAAGTGCCCTCAGTCACTCCTCACACGGCTTCCCCTCAAGGTTCTTCAACACTTTTGTTGCCCTCCTTTGGACACTCTCTAACAGTTTAATATCTTTCTTATATTGTGGCACCCAAAGCTGCCTCCCAGCACTCAAGGTGAGGCCACCCCAGTGCAGAGCAGAGCAGAGCAGGACAATCCCCTCCCTTGCCCGGCTGTCGATGCTGTGCCTGATGCCCCTAGGACAGGGTTGGCCCTCCTGGCTGCCAGGGCACTGCTGACTCATATTCAGCTTGTCATCCACCAGGACCCCTAGGGCCCTTTCCATGGCACTGCTCTCCAGCATCTCATTCCCCAGTCTGTACATTCAAGATTGCCTTGTCCAGAGTGCAGAATCCAGCACTTGCCATTATTATACTTCATATGGTTGGTGATTGCCCAGCCCTCTAATTTATTGTGGTGTCTCTGCAGAGTGTCTCTGCATCTTCAGTCAAAACATTGCACAAACATGAATTAGTCAAACACTGCAGTTATGTTCAACTGTATTTGTCTTTTTTATAGTTGAGAAAAGCAGAATATAAACAAGCCATATATTATGCTCAGCACTGCATCACCCAAGGGCATGTAGTGATAGGACAAGGGCTTCAAATTGAAAGAGGATGGACTTAAATACAAGGAAGAACTTCTTTACTGTGAGGGTAGTAAGGCTGGAACTGGAACAGGTTGCCCAGAGAAGTTGTGGATGCCCCATCCCCGGAAGTGTTCAAGGCCAGGCTGGATGGGTCTTTGAACAACCTGGTCTATCGGGAGGTTGCTCTCTACCTACAGCAGGAGGGTTGGAATGAGGTCCCTTCCAAACAAAATCATTTTGTAATTGTTTCCATTGTTTCCAGATGAAAAGTCCTGTTATTGTTCACACCCATGCTACAACAATGCCTTTCAGTCTGGATTTTTGGCAAGTTCATCTGGAGCGGGGAAGAGAGGAGTTTATGCAGCTACACCCTTGGTCCTTTCTACCTTTTTGTGCAGGTGCTTGACAGTCACAAGGTAGATTGGCAATACTACTGTCCTCCAACTTTGTTGCGTAATCTTCAGCCTCTAGGTTTCTTAGTTTTCTGACTTATGACTCACCATGAAGTTCTGCCCTCAGGTACATGAAAACCATGATGCTGGCATACAGCTCATTTAGTGCCTAGGTTGTATCACAGTCTTTCCTCCTATGTTGCCTGGGAGGATTCCCACGGGATTGCCAAGTAAATATCTAATTCAGGTACCCATAAACAAAATTACAGTCTTGTTGCTGATGGCAGGAAAGAAACTTCTGGGAGGCAGATTATGGACAACAGTGCAACATCCTGTGTGTATCTAGGTGCTGATTCCCTTGGTCATTTTACAGATACATCTGAAGGTGAGATCCTGTCCCTGGCTGCAATTTTCTGACATTGCTGGTTGCTACCCATCAGCATGGCCACAACCATCCAGGCAAATTATTCTGGAGGATGTACTCCACAAGAGACATGGTCACACAAGCTCATTGACACACGTCTCAGCTGCCAGTGATGCCTGAGAGGGCCATCTAAAACACAGAGACTAGACAAGAATAAGGGAATAAATGTAGGTGTTTATTTGAAGGGCCTTCAAGGTACACCTTGGGCAGTTAAAAGGCTACACCCAAGATGGACCCCAAGTCGTGAGTTCTTCACACTTTTATAAGTTTGGTCCATTTGCATATCAGGATCAATTTTGCAATTACAACCCCAGTTAATGATGTAACTACCCCAGGTTTGCCCTCCTCTTCAGAGGCCTTAGTTTACATATTTTGGGGCCTGGGACAATCTAGGTGTCCTTGGAGAGCAAACCTAGCGTGGCTTGTTATGTCTAACCAGCATGAGAGAACAGTAGCTAACAGGCCACAAGAAACTTCAGAGTTATACATTAGGCAGTACAGGATTTGAAAAAGATAAAAGTTAAAACCTAAGGCATCACCAGAACACAAGCTGCGTGGAGAGGATGCATGTCACTACCCCATTTCAAAAGAAGATGAAGGGAACGGACTGGCATTTGGTGTTGCTAGTCCATGATCTTCCTTTCCCCTTAGGTTTTTCTGCATCTTGACCAGGAAGTTACAGAAGGAGACAACAACCTTTGTTATGATGAGTCCATCTTTCCCCAGTCCTTACTTTTCCAAAAGTTCTCTTGATCCCCAAATAACATACTATCTCTTTATCCCAAAGATCAGTTTTGCCATAATGCAGCCTTGAAGAGAGAAGGTAGAAGCCTTTTTTACCTCTTTTTTCTCTTCTTTTCTGTCAACAAGGTCACCTTCAGCACACTGGTGAGCAGGAGAAGGTCTTTCCTTAAATTAGGGTCAGGCTGATCACATATATATTTCTACATCAGACTGGCTTCTCACCTAAATTATCTCTTATATATGTATTTTTAAATATTTAATTTTTTGATGATAAACTGGTCCTCTATATGCCCATCAGATATTGGGGTCCTTGAATATTTTTCTCTCTCACAGTGTGGAGGACACAGACTGTCTCAGTGTCTCATATCTAGGTAACAAAAGTATGGGAGGGTAACAATTGCTGTAAAATTCTGACTATTCACATAAGAAATTTAACTGTTTGGCCTTAGAGAAGCTTTTTATTTTGTATGCTTGACTCAGTTGTAACACCACAGATATTATAGAAGAGAAAGACTCATTTATAAGTCTCACAGGAATAATGGATGCTTTAAAGACATATCATTGTTTATTGCACAGGTGGGTGCGGGAAGGCAGATGAGAATTCACGTATTTATTTTTTTAATAGCTGTGAGAATTGGGAGAACTAATTTACAATTTATCTGCGTGGTATTTTATAGTAGGGAAATATGAGAGGAGGACACAGGAGAAACGTAATTCATATTTCTGTATTTTACATGGAAAAGGAGTTGGAAAGTAAGGAAGTTTATCAGTATTTTAGCCTTTGTGAGGAAGATTTCAGAAGGGCATTTTTATATCTTATACATCATATTTATCTGCATTGTGTTTAGCAGCTGTTTTGATGGCCATGAGGGTTCAAGGGATGTGTGTCTGGCTGTGCATTCTTAGCTGTGTGCAACAGTTTTACTTTAGCACTGAGGAGCACTAAAGAAAGCCTTTCAGCATGTGTGGCACAAAGTGCCCTAATACAGAATGTGCCAGCGTGGAACGAACACATGGGACACTCCACCACCACAAACTGTGGTAGGACACAAATGTGGGAATTATGAAAGCTGTGAAGGCTTGTGTGCAGAGAGACAAAAAACGGGCTATGCTATAGCCATCAAAGACTTGTGACATGAATATCCCACACGAAGAAAGACAGTCCCTTCCAGAAGGTAAAGTCATTGAACAGTACACGCACAAGATACTCTGACTGCACTGGGGACCAGGGATTCCCTCCTGCTATGATAGTGAAGGTATACTCTAAATGCCTTCTAGGTTTTCACGTTACGGGTGTATGAAATGGCTTTTATAGGTCTGTGTCTCGGGCATTCACTCATCATCACACAAAGGTCCTTGAGAGCTCCAGACACAGAAAGTGTAAATTAACACGAGAAACACAAAGCTGCTCTCATTCACTCCATTTCACACGCATAACCATAAATCAGAGAGTGAGGAAAATCACTGGA
The DNA here is from genome assembly GCA_013399195.1 of Dicrurus megarhynchus. Taxonomy (NCBI): domain Eukaryota; kingdom Metazoa; phylum Chordata; class Aves; order Passeriformes; family Dicruridae; genus Dicrurus; species Dicrurus megarhynchus. The sequence continues at coordinate 1,165,651 of VXAD01002549.1, read as the reverse complement.
GGCAGAAACCCTCATTTGGCTTTAAGTCCAGATTTCAACTCTTTTCTGTAAATTTGTTATTGTATCTGTCTTAGTAATATGAGCTGAGAGGAGCTGTAGAAATCCATGAGGGGAAGCTCTTCCAAAAATGTTTTATTCCATCAGCCTTTTAAACAGCTGGTTTCTTTCTGAGAAAAAGCTGACAACTACACCAGACTCCGTTGAATTATGTATTGTACATTTGGGGAGCAAGCTGCAATATGCAATGCAGTGAGCAAAGCTTTCCATATGCATTTGTCTAAGGATAAGACACAAATCCAAGTCTAAGAGGTGATAAACCCAGGGGTTTGTGTTCCAATCAGTTATAGCTGTGCTCAAAAGTAATACCTTGTAAGTGCACATTAGGGGAAATGGAGCAAAAAATTACACATGCAAATCTAACTCAAGACATTGAGCCTTGTTGTTGGAAAAGGATTCTTCTCTTTCGTAAAAGAGCACTGAAGAGGAGAGCTGTTTGCAAGATTATTGTGCATTCTGTCTTCTGAATTATGACCCTTACTGACAAAGGGAGCAGATGTAAGAAAGTTTGCACTCAGGTAAAAAAGAGTGAGGTATAACGGTGTTGTAGGACAACATTGAAACAGAAATTCTTTGACTACAAAAAAATCTTCCTAATTATGAGGATCCCTATTACTCTGTAGATGGAGAAAAAGTGAAGGTTAGACCTTGGCATTAGTGGTCATGCTCCTGACTATTAATACCATATGCTCTGCCAATAAGATAATATTGTACAGGTGCCATGGTTTCACCCCAGCCATCAGCCAAGCCCCACATGGCCACCTGCTCACTCCCACCAACAGGATCAGGGAGAGAATTGGAAGGTAACAGCTGGAAAGTTCATGGATTGAGACAAAGACAGTTTAATAGGGAAAGCAAAAGCCACTCACACAAGCTAAACAAAACGAGAAATTAATTTACTGCTTCCCAAGGACAGGCAGGTGTTCAGCCATCTCCAGGAGAGCAGAGCCCCATTACAAGTAATGGTGACTTGGGAAGACAAACACCATCACTCTAAAAATCCCCACACACACTTTCTTCCTCCTTTCCCCCCCGTTTATGTACTGAGCATGATATCATAGGTTTGGAATATCCCTTTGGTCATCTTGGGTCACCTGTCCTGTCTGCATCTACTCCCAACTCCCCATGCACCCCCAAATTCCCTGCCAGGATGGGAGTACAGAAAGGCTGTGGCTCCTGTGTAAGCCCTGTTCAGCAATAACAAAAACATCTCCATATAATCAACTCTGTATTCAGCACAAATAAAAAACACAGCCCCATACACACACAGTCCCAGCCCCTGAGAAAAAAACTTAACTCTACCCCAGCCAAAGCCAGCACAACAGGTTTTAGGTTCAATGTCAGAACCCCAAGAAATGGCTAAAAGAATAAGAAATGCTTATGCAACCTCCCCACTCCACCTGAATGACAACCCAAACACTTGATAAATTACAGAGCTAAGCACAATGGCGTCGCTTTCCATGCACAGCTTTGCAGTGCTGGAGCGTGATGCCGCGACCTTCCAAAAGCGTCTCCTCAGCGAAGCCGCTGGGCAGGACCACCACACAGTGTACACACATGGATAGCTCCAGTAATGAGTCGACAGCAAAGAGCTGGGAAGGGTCTCCATGTAGAGTTCCATGGATGGAGGTTTATTGCACCCACATCACAAACAGACCCAGTAATGAAGACAGAGAACAATCCAGGGCCCAGGGTTTTATACAGCAGTGGTGAGCATCAGGGCCCAATGGTCTGAGGGCACGGGGGCGGTACACAGGCGGGACTAGGGAATGGAAACCAATGGGGAAGCTCTGGGGGAGCGGTGATGGGGAAAGGGCCAATGGGGGGAACCTGGAGTGGAGAACCTTCTAGGGCATGGGACATATAAGGTAACTACAGGGCAGAGGGGCCAATGGCCAACCAGGGAAGCAGAACTGGGGTACATTAACATAGCAAAGCAATGCATCGTGGGGGAAGCCTTTTCTGTTCACCCTAACCTGGGGAGGATCTCTGATACCAGGACTGTCTCACCAGCCGACTCTCTTTGTGCCTTGTATCGTAGGCTCACCGGCCATCACACAATAGATTTGACAAAGTTGTTGGGAGAGTAGGACACTTCTGCAAGCCTCAGGATCCTTAATTTACACAAACAGATTCACACTGCATTGCTCCCATACCTTACCATGTAGACAGCATGGTTCCCTGCCATGAAACATCTGGCCCTGAACTTCCTGACTCTAATTAACATTCTACTTCCACTAGCTATTTTCCCTCACCTAGAGCACTTCTGAAATAATTTGCTACTGCACAGTGGTAAATGTAGGTCCTTAATACTTATAAAGGTGCCTGGTAAATCCAGCCTCTGGATATTCCCTGAAAGGTGTTGTTCAGGTTAAGCATCTGCTCTGTAGGTGGTTAATTAGCAATAAACAAGTTGTCTTCTGCATGCTAACAGCAATAATAAGTTAACACATTTCCAGGAAAACAAAAAAACCACCAGACTACTTCTTAATAGAAATTGTTCAATATTGGGAATATATTGTTATCAAAATCTTCAGATGTTCGTAACACTGATGTCTCAGAATGCCTGTGGGCTCTGCCCTGAGGAGCAAACCAAAAGTCCAGGGTTTTGTTATTGTCAGAAGCTGTCTGTGTTCATTGAATTAAGAACACAGCTGACTCTCCCAAGAAAGGCAAAAAGGAGAGTGGATGATTGACAACAAATGGGAAAATGGTCCAAAACATGGGTGAAATGTGAACAAAAGCATTGAAATGAGAGGAAGGAAGACTGACAACAGAAGAGATGAGATACTGAGGAGACTGAGACTATGAAAGGACAGGTCTAAGTGGATTCTGCTCGTGTGGATTCCAGATGAGATGCTGACCCAGAAATATTAAAATTGTAGAATTGTAGAATTATTTTGGTTGAAAAAGATCTTCAAGATTATCAAGTTCAACCATTAACTCAACACTGCCAAGCCCACCACTAAACCATGTCCCTAAGTACCACATCTACATGTCTGTTACATATCTCCAGGGATGGTGACTCTACCACTCCCTGGGCAGCCTGTTCCATGCTTGACAGCACTTTCTATTAATTTTTTTTTTCCTAATATCCTATCTAAAATGACACTAGATAATTTATTTTCTATTTTTACTCTTTCTTTGACATTATTTTTGGAAGTGAATACCTATTAATACAGAAGAGTGTTGGCACAAGAATAAAAAAGATTTGGAAGGCTGGCAGCCTCGGATGGCACATTTAAGTTCTGCAGAAAGATAAGTCACTAATAGGAAGGCAATCTGGTTGTAATCACCTCTACTGCCATGCAGCTGTTACCTGAATAAGGTTTCACGTGTGAGGATAAAAGTTACTAAATCTGACAAATGAACAGGAATATCAAAATAACAGATGCATACTTCCAAATTTTACTATTTTTTTTCCCTTACAGAGAGAAAATTTGGAAGGGGTCATTTTAGACGCTGTGGGACAGCTCATGAAGATTGAGCAGGCTGTGTGGGATTACACCAGAGAAATTGCGCTGTGAAAAACGGGCACGGGAGCAAAAAGTGATCGTGACTGGGTTAATGACATTTCAGTTGGGAGAAGACAATAGAGGTAAAATTACACTAGATGGAATAGCTGAAGCAGATATTAACAGGCAGTGTGTGGAAAGATAAGTTTTGGGCCAACACATCCTATTATCTACTTTACTTGGAAGAGGATTTATATTTAAAGTACTAATAGGCAAATATTCTGTTTTGCTGTGACTTACTTAGCTACATATTATTTTGCAGTGGTGAAATTAGCTCCAGCCATTTCTCCAGTCAGGGTGGAGTGACAGACAAGAAACCTCCTCCATCAGAAAGAATGTTTATCAAAATACTCAAAATGTCAAGTAGACCTGGCAGGATAAGAGCTTTGTTGACAGGGAACTCATGACTACACTTCAGTGCAAAAATGCAGCAAAGGTGGACTACAAAGGAGGAATTTAGAAACATTGAAGGGCTGTATGGGAATGGTGTCAGGGCAGTAAAATCCCAGCTGAAGATAGGACTTGTAAGGGATACTGAGGGCATCAAGAGCTTCTATGGCTGTATTAGTAACAAAATAAGGAACAAGGGAAATGTGGGACTGTTGCTGAATGGGGCAGGGTGAAAGTGGACACAAAGTACTTTGGGATGAGAGAAATAGCCCTCGAGCTAGGATGAGAAGAAATGGCTGCAGGTTGCGCCAGGAGAAGTTTAGATTGAATATTAGGAAAAAAATTCTTCACTGGAGGGATTATTGGAACAGGCTGCCCAGGACACAAGTGGTTGAGTCACCGTCCCTGGAGGTATTTAAAATTGTAGATGTGACACTTGGGGACACAGTTTATTGGTGGACTTGGCAGTGCTGGGTTAACAGTTGGGCTTGGTGATCTTAGACGTCTTTTCCAACCTAAACAATTCTATGATTCTGTGATTCTATTTTTAAAGCTCTTCAGTTTCCAAATGAAAACACTGTTTTCAATATTTGTGAAAAACTGAAAGTATCTTACTGAAAGGAGAGCTCTTTTTCTTGAAAGCGTTTATACAAAACTTTCCAGTATCTTCAGAACTTACTCTGTTCTGTTTTTTCTTAAAAATGTTTTACAAAAATTGGGTATTTTAAAGATTTGGTTGCTAGATGTTGACGGGCAGCTGCTACTTACTCTACAACTACTTTTTTTCTTTGTTTATTACATTTGAAAACATTTTATCCTGCTCGAGGGCAAAGCCTATATATATGAGAACAGTGTCAGGCTCTTGACTCTCAAGGATAACTTCAGGAAGATAATGCCGTGGTCACCATAGGACTGTCTGGGAAAATACAGAGAATTCCTTTCACCAGTTCCCACCTTCCCCTGAAAGCCTTCCATTTTCTACCTTCTTTTGCTGGCATTTTTGACAAAACATCATTCTGGAAATTGGAAACCAAGGCTCCCATGGTCAAGCAATATGTCTCACTCCTTTGTGCACCTGGTCAATAGTCTCTTGTATCACTGAACTCAGGGCACAGATGTCTTACATAGCTGAAAGACCCACCACACTCCTACTGCAGTATGATCCACAACCAGGATTTGTTTCCTTAGGCAGAAGACATTAATTTTAATTTGGCAGGATGACTCAAACACCTTAATGAATTTCAAAGGTCCATTAAAATCTGCTTAGAGAATATAAATACTTTCTGAATATTTGTTACAATGAAAAAACTTTTGGAACACCAATGCATATGTGCTCCATAACTTTTATAGACGAAGCTTTTGTTACATCATAGCAGTTTTTTCTCAAGTCTGCATTTCCTGGATATCATTAGAATTTTAGAGTCAATAAAAGATGTGAGACTTACTGCAAAGCATTAAGTCACATTTATTCCTCTGTTCTTAGAAGCTGACCTGGTAGAGAGGCACTTCCAATAACACTCAAATCTGAACCCAACTCCCAGTTCCATCACTGAAAGTCATACAAGTATATTAAATGCACAAATGTGTTCCTGACCCAATTACTCCTAATGGAATATACACAGTAAAAATCAATGTCACCATCTTTTGAGTGATGCACTCAGAATGCTTGAAAATTGACCTCTAGTGCATTCATTCATTTTCAGGACTTTTGCCTACTTCTGTAAGTTTTGCCTTTATGACTTAGGGCAATCTATTATCAGTGGGTAAGCAGCATTCTTCTGCAGTGTCTAAATGAGGAATAAGGAGATAGGACAATTGCACTACAAGCAAGGCTGTCACATCAACTTCAGTAAGTGGTCTGAAGCTGTCCACTTGATGCTTGCCAGGGCTGAAGATTGCTTAGAGGAAGGCAAATTGCCTTGAAACAAACTGAAAATGAGCTTTGAGGACTTTTTTTAGGTGTTTCTACCCTTTCCACCTGTGTGTCAGAACTTATGTCAGGCTTTTGAGGAGTAGCAGCACTATCCACAATGATTTCCGAGCTAATATCTGAACTTCCATTGCATGGGCAAAAGTCAGTCTGGACAAAGACACAGAATACAAACAGGACTTGTTAAATGTGAACTCAAATCCTCCTATGTTACCATTGTGACAGGGATGGTAACTTCTGGCAAGTTGTGAAACAATTATATAGAGATATAAACCACTGCAGAGAAATTTTCAGAAGCCCGTCTAACAGACCCCTAAATTGTTTCCATTTAAAAAACTGCCAGCTGCCAGCTGAAAAAGGACATTTCCAATTTCTCCAGCCACCAACACTTGCAGTGCTGTGGCTCAGCTCCATGGCTGTTCACCTTTACCCTCATCAATCTGCAGGAGCACAGACACTGAGAACTCTAACCAGGCAATGCAGCCCAGTGTGCCCAGTTTCAGACACAGCTTTTCCCTGCAATGATTTTGCAATCAATGTTGTCTGACATGTATACCTTTAGTTACCTTTACAGTTAACTTCAGGAATACCATGCTTCCCCTTATGTATTCTGAATGAGTAAATGTTAATAACTCATTATTATAAATTTTTTTTTTTGGTTTTATATATTTTTGTGTATTAGTTAAAAGCAATTTTCACTTCAAATTATTGATGCTGTGGTTTTCTTAGACAAGCAGAATTTGATTTTATTTACAGTCAATCAGTGTATAGTTTAATCCACTCAAGTTTTCTGAGATATTGCAGGGTGACTTGCAGGACAGAAGTTCACTGCTCCAAGTCTTTTTTCAGTTTTACTTCCTTTTTCTCTGGCTTTCCTTCCATCCCAATTCTGGTATTCAGCAATCAGATCTCATTAATAGCTTCAGAACATTCACTCTGTTAAAGATATACAGATGTTGATTCTGATGTTTCTGAAGTCACAGTTCAAAATTATTCTTATGGGAAGCATTCTTGAAGCCAATGAGTATTGCAGTTTTTGCAGAAACTTTCCATGACTTGATGTTCATCTTGGGTAATTATCATAACCACCTACTTTTTTACAGGTGTTTCATGTTTTTTAAATAATAAGCTGGAATCCATACAACATATGCTGATGTTTTTCAGACAATTAACATAATTTGTGGCTCTCATTGTGATCTACTTTTTGTTCATGTAGCCAACATTTGGTAACAGTTAAGAGTGTATTTATATATACATATAACATCCCTTGTTACAGGATATTTTCCTAACCATAAAATGTGTGCAAATCTAGACCTGAGCACCCATCATCTCTCATCCAGAAGCTGAGCTGCTGAACCTGGAATGGAAAATTCATGGCTGCGGAAAAAAAGACAAACGAACCCCAACCCAGCTACACAGATTAGCAGCAAGATTGCTAAAATGGAAGGAGACCTGAATCTCCAAATGCTACATCTTGAAGTATTTCCATTTGTTGGTTGCTGATTGTGTAATGAGAGTGCAGTGGTCAGGGAACAAGAAACAGAAGTTTATAGATATTATAGTTAGTCAGTGGATTTATGATCAGCATCAATTGCATGTAGAGTAAAAATTTTGAGAGCTAACTTTATTCCTCATCACAGCTATGAAATCTGTGCGAAAGGGGCTAAGAAAGTAAAATGTAAGTTTTTTCAGAATCAGACAACTGCTTAGTTTCTTTCAGATAAGGATGCTCTCTGCATTAACTGCTGGTCAAAACAAATTTTCCTCTGCTTTAGGGGTAAGCCTGTGATCTCTTTTCTTTCTTTTTCTTAAGCATTTTTAAGTAGCACTGCTTGTTTAATTGACTCTTAATTTCAGTACCACTGCAGAATCCTCACAGTCTGTCTGAGAATAAGACACTATAAATTCTGCTTCTCAAAAGAGAAAAAAATGCACTCCAAAATCTTTTACTTTTCAATTTCAGACACACCACTGTTTATTTTTTCTAAAAAATATTGGTTAACTAATAACAAAATTTGCTAGATGGTTACCCATTCATGAAAATCTCAGAGTGCAAAAGACACCCAAAGTAAAATCTCAGGTGAAAACAGCCATTGAAGTTTAAGAATAAGAGGAACACAGTCTTCACAATCCTAATAGATCTGTAGACGAAGTGTAAAAAAGCAGAATTAAGAAGCTAAAATACAGGTGATGCCAAAAGCAGAGGTGGAAGCTGGGTGGGATTTCATGCAGTGGCCCAAGCATCGTATGCATGGCATACATGGTTTTGCAGCAGTGGCGAGAAACCATTAAATATACTGTAGCTTTTGTTTCCCCCTAAAAAGTACATAGGATTAACATGGATATGAATATGTGTCATCCTAAATATTAATTTAAGAATTGCTGCTTATTGGCCATGTTCACATCTTATGATATGCAACCCTCAGTGTCTGAGCAAGTAACTAAGAGTGCACTTCAGTCAGTGCTCCTCCAGAGCTTCCTCTGCCTTTCCTTTTCTGCTGCTGAAGTGAAGGATGTGTTTTATCAGCGCTTATACATTTATCAGCAGATGTATTTTACCTGGCAGTTAGTTCTGACAGTCTGATTAATTAAATTCTTCTGTTGCTCTGAATCTCTTAATTTTAAGCACGTTTTAGTCAGTTTCTTGATCTCAAGCACATTACTGTACTTTCCAGGCCTTTGTTTTATTCTTCCCTCTTTGATGACTTGGTTCATTTCCAGGTTAAACTCCATGAGACAGGAGCTCTTTTACCGTACATGTTTGCTCAAAGGCACCTGAATTCTGACTGACACCTCTAGGTACAACCACAACACAAACCCACTGGTGTTTGTTCTTTCTAAAAGAATAAATTAATTTTAAAAAGCACGCTTCCATTTTTAGTTAGATAAAAGCTTGCAAGTTCAGATTTCATTTTTACTTTTTCCCTATCTCTTTCAATACAAAGTGATTGAAAATTAAAGGAAAATATGTCTGTAGATTTCCTGATACCCAGGTTATTGGAGTTAGTCAATAAAGCATGGCATCCACACTGCCTAATTAGACTTGCACTGTAGCTTCAGGTGCTAACAAAGCACCAGGACTAAAATAGATGTAGATCTGTGTCTGATCAGTAGACATCCCCAAGAGAAAAATCTGTTGCACAATTTAGATGAGACATTCTCTCAGGAGGGAGTTCAAGGGCCCTTGCCTTTACTGGTTATATAGGATGTACTTGCCTGTGGAAGGTGGGTTCTCAACGCTACATACCTGCAGTTTATTAGGTTTGTTTGGGACAACTTTCTGTCACTGAAGCTGAATGACAGAGCACAGCAAGCTGCAGTCAGCTCTCTTACCCTCCAAAACTGGGTAGTTTCCTTTAAAACACCAACGGCAATTTTTTATCCCACCTAGCTTGTGCCATCATGCAAATTCTTCAAGGGGTCTGTTTGAAAAAGTGTTACTTTTCAGAGGAAAATATTTCTAGGATCATTCCACCAATTAAACTCTATAAATCTTTTAAGTTCCAGTACTTAGTTCCTGTCCCAGACTTTTTAATTTACTAGCATACATCTTCAAAAACCTGGGGCAAGTTAGGCAAACTGGGTCCTACACAGAAAGCCTACCCCAGGCACAGACTTAGCCACATACCTGAAATCAATACTCTCTTTTTGAATACTGAAGAAAAAGATGTGTAGGCTGCAACCTGAAAAATGAGGAAAGTGCTTTCTTTTTATAGTTCTTGTACTGGTATTTTGAACACTGAGAAATGGCTGCTTGGACAAAACCTGGTTAGCTCAGATCACTGCAAAAATAAGAGTAACAAATCTGGAGCATTCCTAAAAACTAAGTAGACTTATATTGCATTGCAAAGAAATTCCAAGAAAAATTAGGTTTCAGAAAAAAATTAACTATCCAGTTATACTGGTTATCACTTAAATGGAATGTTGGGAATAATATAAAACCTGATCTTTCAACTTGTAAGTATATCTTAAATTTTAAAGATTAGCATGAGATCTTCCTGGCAAGTAGATGGCGAGAGATTATCCCCCATGTGACTGCTGTGGAATTTCCTACGTGTTTTTCTGAAGCATCTGGTGCTGGCTGCCATCTGAAATAGGCAAGACTGAACACTCCAAGGTTTTCTGCACCTCGGTCCTCCCCAAATGAAACTTTCTCTGCTTCCAAATTGAGATGGAGTTGATTGCTTTTTGCTGATTATTTTCCCCACACCATTCTGCACGTACACTGAAATTTATGATTTCTGGGGCTCCTTTTGGTTGTCATTTTCCCTGGTTTTATTAAAGTGTTAGCTCAGGGACCATAGCAATATGGGTTAAAATCAATAAATCTTCTGCTGTTTGTGCTTGCTTTACCAGAAAAGTTACATTTCTCTGTTTCAGTCCCCTGATTCCTAGACTGTGTGCTTATTTTTCCATTGTTCCTTTTTACTTCTTCAACCAACTGATCTGAGTTTCTGCCAAAGTACAGGGGGTCATAGGGAGCTAACAGCAATCTCCCTTGGAGCAGCACCACTTGCATAACTTCTGCTCCTTTAAGGAAACACAGGCTCAGGTAGTTTGCAGCAGAAACCAGACCTTTCCCTCATAAATAATCCCACAATCAAATAAATATCCCACAATCAAATTAATTTATTGACAGATATGAAGATCTTAATCCTCAGCAGGTAAATATTCAAAAGATTTGTTGGGTTCCCAGGTTACCACTATAACTTCTTGATTATACTGAAAAGAAGGAATTAAATGATCCACAATGTGATGGAGAATTTTGCCATGGGATTTGCAATAGCTGCTCTGGGCTTCCTATACCTGTACGTTCTCACCTCACATGCATAGACTAGAGTGCATAGACTAGAATTCATAGACCAGTAGAGGATTAAAGACAGAAATGTTGCAGGACCTGTCACTTTGGAAATTTAATTTGAAGTAAAGAGAAAATAGAATAAAGGTCTCCGAGTTTAAAAAAAAAAAAAGGAATGCTAGAGGGTTGACAGCAATACTGGAAATTCCACCTCCTGACACATTTACCCAGTCACCTCCACAGCTTGTGTATTCAACCACCAACTCCAGCAGCTGGTAGCAGTTTCTTTTCAATTGATGACATCTAATTAAGCATTTTGGAACATATTTGGATTTCAGGGAAATTAGAATATGGAGGTAAAATTCCAGCTCTCATTTCCTTGTACTTCAATAGCAGCAATGTGACAGTTTTGTTTGGCATTTCTACTTACTGGATTACTCTAATACATCCACAGGCATGCTCATCCTTTCTAAGTAGATGAAACAGAAAAAAACCCCAGAAGAGAAATCCAGTCCATCCTATTTCTTTAGGTGACATCTTAGGCTCATGTGAAGTGACAAAGCTTCTGCAGTGGATTCAAGTTACACACAGGAGCAAAACACACCCTCTTTAGGGGAGTTTACTCTTGGCTTCTGCAGTCTCAGCTTCTCAAAATACATCATAACCCTGAGTGCCAAATGCAGTTGTCAGCATTTGCCAGTTTTCCAAATTTACAGCAAAAGAACGGGGTGACAGCCTGCTGACCTGGTATCTGAAAAGCACCAGATGGTGTCAGAAGATAGATAACTTCTAGACTAAGAACCTGGGGAATGTCTTGAATAAAAGAGTTACCTGAATGGTTGAGGGTTCTGCAAATGAGAGTTGATAAGGCATCATAAAATCAATCATCTGGTTTACAGAGCATTTGCAACCAATGACAGCATGTGCCTTGCACACTGTAAAATGCAGCTGAATAAATCGTAGAATCATAGAATCAATCATAGGATTATTTCTGTTTGAAATGACCTTAAAGATCATCTCATTTCAACCCTCCTGCCATGGTCAGGGACACCTCCCATTAGATCAGGTTGCTCAGAGCCCCATCCAGCCTGGCCTTGAACAGTTCCAGGGATGGAGCATCAACAGATTGTCTGGGCAACCTGTACAAGTATCTCACCACCCTCACAGTAAAGAATTTCTTCCTAATATTTAATCCAAGTCTTTCAGTTTAAAGCCATTCCCCCACGTCCTACAAACTGCAAGTGCCTGGCTCCTAGCAGGACTGAGACCAACAGGTATCACAAGGTACAAATGTCAATCTGAAGGACACCACCACCACCAAAATTTAAAAAAAAAAAGGTTAATGATTAAAAAACAATTAAGGTACCAACAGGCCTGCAAGACTTCCTCTCAAATGTGAGTTGTGTTTTGTTGCTTTTTTATTACTCAAATGTCTAAAAGTATGAAATGTGTAAATAGTAAGCAAAAGGCCATTAAAAAGGAACAGAATTAATCAATACTCCAGGTGGGATGGGTCTCAACCACCTTAGGTACTTAAAAGTTAAGCTGTCCAATTCTTAGGTAAATTCCAAAGGTAAGGAACATGTTATCCTCTGATAACACCTACTTCTTTCTGTCCATAATAAAAGGAAGCTCTGTTTGCCTAAATTAGACAATTAACTTGTAGGCAGCTAAAATTAGGTGAGGAAAATCCCGCTTTGCATGACCATGCTTCTGAAGTAAAATTAGCATCTATTAGATTGTGGGGGTTGTTGCCAAAAGGAAAGGGAAGAAAATTATATCCCACAGAAATGCTCAAGAGAAAAACACTACAAAAAACACCTTCTGTAAATCTTTTACCTCCAATTTTCAATGGATTACTGGCCTCATTGCTGAAGTTGGGGGCTAGAAGCAGTCAGGGTAATAAAGCAGTGACTTTGTCTTGGCAAAGAAGAACATGATAAAAAGATAGTGACCCCTAGAAGCCTCAAACATAGATGCTGGAAGTGAGAACAGATTCATGAGTTGAAAGAACAGAATACGCCAGCTGAGATTTTAATGGTCTTTAAAATCTCAGTGTTACCAGCATCTCCCTGGAACATAGTTAGCTGACAAGTTAGATTTTTATTATTTTAACACTTTTTTATTTTTTCTAAATGTTTCTGTTCCAAATGTGTTGCTTTAAGGAGATTGTTGCTTCTCTGGCTGTAATTTCTATTGCTCCCAGCATGAGGAGTCATCCAGATGATGGATATGCCAGAGGTGCTGGGGTAATTGCTGTCAGGTTCCAGAGGATTTCAAACTCTAGGGCTGGACTGAAAATGGGAGAACCATGTACAGTTGAAGTGATGATCAGACCTCAGAACAGGTTACACTGAATGAGACCAAAATGACAATCAAGTGATAAAACCCTCCAGTCTCAACTGAAACATCAGTAGTTCAAGTATGCAAAGAGATTACGGACTAGTTCTGAGCTGTAAAGAGGTTTTATTCCCACTAATTTTTAAGACTAGTCACTCTGCAGAATCTTCAGTATGAAGGTAAGCACAAGCACTGCCTGCCGCAGAATTGGATGTTGGGTGTCTTAAAGGTACATCTGGTAACAGATCTTTTGAGACCTCATCAGATTGTCAGAGTGTTTACTGATAGCAATTATTTAGAAGGATATTTCCAGTTGCATTTTCACTTCTACATGAGATCTTTCCCTGTCACTTTATCGTGGTATATCCCTCTTCTCCCCTCAGACACCATGGTAAAACCTAGGTGAATCACATAGAATAATTGCTTTTTTTTCATGTGCTTTTCTTGCTGTTCCTTTGATATAATTTCCAGGGCTTATACTTTAATGATAGTTCCAAACCATTTCCTGTACTTTCATTAATCTTGCAGAACAGATCTACTCTTACAGACGGCTCCTCTTATTTTCATGCCAACACAATGTTAAGCCCTTGCAGCCTGATTTGAGTGATTGACAATTTTAGTTCCTTTTAGCAGTCTGGAAAAACTGATTTGCCACCGTGGGTGTAACTGCTTTCTTTCCAACACTGCTAATTTACCAAAAGAATTGTGTTCTTGTACATTTACTGAGAGTAACAGAATTTGGAAGTTAAAATTATATAATTCAGTTGCAAACTTACTCTGAATATTTCACTTAAACTGGTTTTTATCATTGCAAAAATTGACTCCATGTGCTATCATCAATTAAAATATAATTTATACAGATAAGTATCACATTTTTATTTCTAAGTAAATAAAAAATCCACCTCTGACATATAGCTAATGTTCATGGAAAAATCAATACTATAGCAATAACTTCCTGCTTGTGTCTTTTATGATTGCTTTTCTCATTCTTCTTCATTCTATACAACTACAAATGAAACTGCATTAAAGCCAAAGTATTTGTAATTAGCCCAGGATTAATTTCAAATTCAGGGTTTAACTGAATTTACATTGAAGAAAAACAAGAGATATTCAGAGATGGTTAATTACTTTCATATGCTTTATTTCAACTTGTTGTGGGGGGTATTTTTGTCAGGAGCAAGGAAGGTAGGCAGGTATGTATGTATGGCAAAGAGTATAATGATATTTTGAGATGTGGAAACAAGTGTTACCTCAAGTACCTTATGGGCTTGAAGAGCTGCTCTCTGTGGCCTTGCTATGCCAAATATGAACTCTGTGTTCCAAAGCAAGTAGGAGATGACTTCCTTGCTTTGCAGTATGGCTGATCTGAAATTGAACAAACCTAGTTGGAGTAGGACCTAAAGCTTTCTTGAAAATTCCCACTTGTCAAAACCAAAACTGTTTTCATAATGGATTGAGTGTCAAAGTTTTTCAGCCTTATGGAAAGAAAAAGATAGGTTTTCTTTACTTTTCACATTTGCCATAATTCCTCTCATTTGATAAAGACATTCTACTTCACAATTTTACATTGGCTTCCTATGTACTAAGATTCAGTTATTAAAAGAAAATACTCATTTCGACATGCGACTGAAATCGGTTACATAAAAGTAATTTCTGTTCCTGATTGCTATATATGTCAAAGTTACTCAAAATAACTTTAGATTATTATGACTTTAATTCCCTTGATATTGTACTGTAAACATTCCCCCCTCCCCCTTTTTTTTTTCTTTTAATCTTAATTTAGATTGAAAATTTATTTTAATTTCACTTATTTTTCATTTTTTATCCAAGCCTCACTTTCAGGGTACCACCAAGGGAATAAGAACATTTACTATAAGAAATCCCTGATGATGTTAGCAGAGGGAGTTAGTATATATAACTACCTGAAAGAGAAAACAATAAAATAACTTCTCTTGAAATTGGTAATAGAGAAAAATGTTGAATAGCGAAGAAACTAGCCACACTGACCACCTAACCTCCATATATAAGTCATGCCTTATTGAAGGACCAGGTGAACATTTTAAAGCAAAGTTTAAGAAAAGTTTTAGTGTATTCTCAAGTTGTGGTAAACCTGCAGAGCTGCTGAGGAGCATTAAAGGGAGCAATTGCCATGCTCCTACTATCAGTGCTCTGCTAAGTCCATTGACGTGAGTGAGTGGGGAATTGGGCCCCACATGTTCACCCCCTCCAGGCAACTCCTCTGGCCAACACCTACCAAGCACAGTGCTCCAAATTTTGAAGACATGCAGATGTGGCACCTGGGGACATGGTTCAGTGGTGGACTTGGCAGTGCTGCATTAACAGTTGGGCTCAAGGATCCTAAGGGTCTTTTCCAACCTTTTTCAAACTATTCCATGGCTCTGTGCTATCCCAGAGAGCACACACATAAAGGCAAGCACCAAGTGAGGGTAAATGTATTTAAGCCTTGCCACTGGTGGCTGCTATGGGCCAGGAGGATGAACACCAAGAACACGCAAAAGTGTTTACAGAGCCAAAATAGAAGTACTCAGGGTAACAGGCACCGTAGAAAACACAGCTCAGTTAAAAAGTAACACAAGAGAGGAAGCAATTTCAGGGACCCTGCAAGCATCCCATGCTGGGAGTTTGGACTGCCATGTGTTTGCTGTTATTGACAGCCAGCTCATGAGATAACACTGACAGTTTGGTTTACTCTGGGATGCAATCACCCCTCTGAGTGGGACATGGACTCATCTCCTCTAAGGAGTTGCTTTTACTCCTCCTAATCTCTGTGGTGTTGAAGACGGTCTGCCCCCGTGCTGCTGGGCTGGCAGCCCACTGCTAAGTGAGCAGCATTTCCAGGGTAATGGCTATGGGCAGTTGTGTCTCGCTGTAGGGTCAGTTAAAAGGCACGCAGCAGAATGTTTTGAAATGGACATCTGGCATGCAGTAAATGCATTTAGGAAGCAATAAACAGCTCATTTTGAATGACTTCTGCAATTGGTTTCAACACAAGCAGTTGGTGGAAAAACAAGCTTTTAGAAAGGTCATTTATTGCCGTACATAACCCATCTCTTCCAGTTAAATTGCTTAGCAGTGTACAAAGCAAATCCCAGACCATTTCTGGTCTGATAATTAATAGTGTCTTCTACTCTAGCTGGAGCTGCACAAAGAAAGTGAATGTTGTCCTTGTTATCCTGACTTCATAATTCACCATTTGAGTTGTCAGGGTGTCTTTGAAAGAAGCTGATTGTTGAAATCTGAGTGCAGTAGATGTGAAATATTGTGTACTGCATCTTCAAGATGAACATGGAATTCACATGCTTTTAGTCAGTAATAGAGTACTGGCAGCCCTTGGAAAAGAAGAACATATCTTTGTAAGATGTAACACTGCACTTTTCTTGCTGATATTCTGTTCAAAGATTATAAATAAAATATGAATACTAAAGTATTTAGTTTTCTAACCCTTACGAGAGTAAAGGTATTCTCCTCCCCTTATTTATAATTGGAAATGATAAATTAACAGCATGAGCATTACAAATGTAGGTTTCCAGTGAAAAATAGAAGGATTAATTTCTAAACTGGCCAGAAAAAATGACACCGATACATGAAAAATACATCACAATTACCCTGAGAGAAGCAATCAGTTAGTTCCCAAAAAAAGTAAATATATTGGAGTTACTAAGCTGTGACTGCTAGAGAACATTGAGTCCACATGCTCTATATTCAAAACTGATCATCTTTACTCCTGAAAATCAATGTATTTAGTTTGATTTAGATATATCAAACCTGTACTTATATAACTGAATGCAAGTAAATCACATTTCAAATTGTGCACCAAAATTGCACTGCCCCAGGACAGGTTATTCTGATTTTTTTGTACTCGTAAAATTGTCATGAGGAGAGTTCAGTGATACGTTTCAGATTAGTATTGTATTAACTGAAAATATGATGGTGTTAGCAGCTCTTCATGAACTTACTCCATGGTAAATAAAAACAGCAGAAAGAGAAGAGAATTTTGGAAAAAGTTTCATATTCTTTAGGGAGAAAATGCAGTGTGCAGTCCTGCCTGTGCCTGGTTCAGAAAGAATAATTTCATTTTGCCAAAGATGTCAATATTCCAGACTCTGTTTCCATTGTGTAGAGCCAGGCAAAGAGCTCTCAACATTTTGATTAAAAAGTTAGGAGAGCACTGCTGTGTCAGCATGGCATTAGCTTGATCCTTCCTCCTTCTGGTGTAAGCCAGCCAGTGCCTGCTGTGTTCCAGCTGAGTTTGTGCTCAGAAAGGCCACTGGTCCCTCTAACCTGGGCATCTGGGCTGGGGGAGCTCTGAGAGAGCTGCCCTGTGTTAATCCTGGGGTGGCGTTTGGCTGTGAAGTGGTGTCACGTTGGATGATGTACATTTGTAGTGACGAGCAGAAATATGAAGAAAGACAAAATGTAATTCTGTCTGTGCCCTTCCCACATCCCCCAAATTACAGGATTCTTCTGCTGCAAGCACCTGCGAGAAGGTGGTTAACAGTGACCTTAAATGGTCATAATTAGGTCTGTAACTTCACAAGCTTTGAATCCAGCAATTCCAGCTGTATTTCTTCAAAAACTTCTATTCAGAGTCATCTGTCTCTGGATCCTGGCTCAGCCTCACATGAGGTATGATGGTGCTTGTGGCTTGTGTAGACACGGCCAACCTGAATCTTACTAATTCACTGCAAATAATGTCAGAGAGTTCAGCAAGGGCCAGCCAGTCAAACATTCACTCAGGTGGGCACTTCAGAGCATGGGTCAGCAGTGCCACAGCCACCATGCCTGGCCTGCTAAGCCAGGTACTTCAGGGTAGGACTGTAAAACAGAGACACCCACCACCTTTGCTTCAGAAGACCTAAGAGTCTCACATTGCTGGGGCATGGGCAAACAC
This sequence comes from Dicrurus megarhynchus, assembly GCA_013399195.1. Lineage (NCBI taxonomy): Eukaryota > Metazoa > Chordata > Aves > Passeriformes > Dicruridae > Dicrurus > Dicrurus megarhynchus. Next base: position 1,147,709 of record VXAD01002549.1, on the reverse strand, counting down.
TCTGCACAAGCATTTCTCTGTGTTAGTCAGGGCTTCACGGTCCTTTTGGCCCTTTTGGGTGGTGGGACTAGCTCCAGAACTAGATGGAGCTGCTTGCTATCTGCCCTTCTACAAAGGTTCTTGAGTACTTCCCTAGCAGAGATTTATCTTAAGAGCATCCAGCTCTGGACAGAAATATGAAGCTATCACCAGAGTATTTAATTTTCTGATGAAGCTCACAAGGGCTTCAGTGTGCCAATGACAATATTTATCCCAGCACAAATCAAACACTAGTGTGCATGCAAACAGGTTATCTCCCTTCTCCTTGCTTATGCCTTAACACCACATCTTCATCCTTTAATAATCATAGCCTGCCACACAAACAGATAAGACACGAAGCTGAGATGGAGCGTTCACGCCAAAACCCTTGCAAGGGATTAATGCTGTTCAGGAGCTGCCAACTAGGAGAAGGTCACCTGTCTTGTTGAAAAAGTTAAGCATTTCACTGAACACAGAGACTGGACAGTGGTGCCTGACATGCCAGTGGCTTTTCGCACCTAGCTGAAAGTTTATGTGCATTAAATCATTATGCACTTTTCCCACTTAAAGGAGGATCAGGTTGGGCTGAATACCTTTCAGACTGAAGCCACTCTAAGCAGACAGTGACAGTGGTGTAAGATTGTTCTATTTTGCTAAACCAAAACTTGAAGTACTGAGAGTGCACTAATTAAATAAGGGCACAGTTAAGGATCACATCTGGCCACTCCAGCACCTTTGAAATTTTATGAGACTTAATTATTTAGGTGCACAATGGTTTTGATTGAACATAAAATTAATGATATTAAAAAAAGCTTATATAAAATTGAGCAATATTAGAACTTAATTGTAATAGAAACTATAGAACAATATATTTGTAAAATAACGAGGTGTATTTTTATAGGACAATTTTGCTTCTTGCAGCCCATTGTTTGAAAGAGCGGCACCTTGATTTCCAGTACTTGATTTCCACTGCTTTCAAAAGACTGTTTGGAACCAGGGAATTTGGAGGGGGGAATGTGGGGGCTGGCTGACTTTTCTCCTTATCTAGGGAAGAGACTGCATGTATATGCAAACATACATATATGCATGTGTACAAACAGGTAGTATTAAATTTCCAGATGTAAACACCAGCTTAAGGTACTAATAGATTAGATTATCTGAAGAAATTATCAGCATTGTGATGATTCTGTGCCAAACATTTTCTTGGCACCACAATGATTTCAGAAAGGATTTTGGTTGGAGAAATGCCTGATTGTACAGACACTTGAGGAAATGCAGGTAAGCCAGGAGTGGAATAGATCTGCTAAGTAGAGTAAATGAAGGAAATTGAGATGGAGTCCTTGCACAGCAGGTTCTCACACTAATTACAAAGTGGAAAAAATGAGTCTGAGAATGGCTGACCTTTGAAAAAAGCAACTCTGTTTCTTCTGCTCTCTTAATTCATCCACAGTTATACCGACTCCTCTGTATCTTAGCAATAAATATTTATTCTATGCTTGAAAAATCAAAATCTTATCAGTTTGGCTCTCCTAGGCACTAGTGTTGCCTAACCATTTCTTAACACCAAAACAGCTAATAATTTCTTCTTATTCAAAAAAAGCCAAGCTTTTAAAATCTACCTTGATCATTTGAGGAAGACCTTTCCTCCAGAAAACTGGCATCATTCCTTACCTTCAAGAATGGAATCAAAGAGGCACCTAACAGTTATCAGAGCTACAACCAGCCTGAATTCACTATCTGCACATGACAAGGACATGCAGGAATAAATATCCTCTTCAGACTGGGGTGTGTCTCCCACTCCTCAACCACTTTTCCTGAAATGTTGAGCAGAAACATGGGGAGAAAATCTTGCAGAACTGGCAGGAGGGATGGTGTAATATCACAGTTCTGAATTGACTTCAGAAAGAAAATTAAGGTATGTGCTTGTATTCATATAATTTCCCCTTATAAAAAAGCCCCACTTTTTTATAAACACTCTAAGCAAAGAATGAGCTTAGAACAAACTTTCAGCATTGAAGATGAGCCTGCAGGGGCACAGAATTCAGCAAGAAGCAAAGCACAGAGAAAGAGAGCTGTGTCCTCAGTCCAATCCACACAGAGCTCTCTTCCCTCAAGAAACAAAGCTCTGCAAGGAACTGATTCCCTGATTTCACTCTGACCCCCTGGGCGGATGTCACATTGGTCCACATACTGAAAGTGTCTCAGTGTGCAAGAAACGAACTAAGGATGCATCAAGAATGAGTGAGAGGGCAGTTGCAGTAATATTGTAATTCTAGTTAATGATTTGATGGTGCTCACTGGTGTTATAAAAGTTTAAATCCTACATCATGTCAATAGCCCAGGGTGATTGGCTCATTACACTGTGGAGGGACACTCAGACATGCTTGGCATACACAGACCCTGGTGGACATCCTTAATATGAGTTATCAGTGTCTCAAATCAGGCATCTGACTGTCACTTAATAATTACAGAATAAAAATGACCCTCTTTACCACTGAATTGAAAAAAAAAAAAAAAAAAGGAGATGTAGCATTCATAAGACACGTTATTATAAAAGGAGACAAACAATACAACCTCACAGATTTTGACTCCTTGACTCAGACACAGTGAGTCACATCATCAGTGTCTGGATGCCTGGGCTTCCCTAGAGCATCAGATCTGGTAGATCTAGTCAGCATAGAATTAACTCGCATGGAGGGCACTCACCTGGCCACAAAGGGCAGAAGGCTGTGGTCACTCTCAATGTATATACATGCTCATATATGAGCAATGAGACCACTTTCAGTCTAGAGAATTGGGGCTTAGTGATGGTGCAGCTTATCAGCATTTCCTCCCCCTGCATCCTCAGCAATAGCCTTTGAACCCACCAGTCAGTCACAACTGGGTGGTGTGTGGCCACTGTCAGCAGTAGCTATCCTGTGAGATTTGGTGCTTTAGTGAATTAAGACACTGTTTTAAATATTGCTCCTGCTGTCAATCCAGTCTCAAAACACTTTTTTTTTTTTTTAATGAAGGATTCTCATTTCTCTTACTTGAAAGCACCTTTTTTTTCCCTTTAACTCCTGTTAGAGCTCACAGAGGGATTGCTCTGTTCTTCCTTTGGTCTTCAGGAAGGGCACAGAAACAGTGGGTCTTCACTTCCTCTGGAGTTACTGGAGGAAGGACGGGAAAGGAGAAGAGAGGTAGAGAGCAGAGTAATTAAAATTTACTGCAGGGATGTATGATTAATGTTATTTGTATAATAGCATTTAACCAACAGCAGCACCCTCATAACAATAGGTGGTTTGAGGGAATGTTGTGGCAAATGGAAGGAGTTGCTGCTGGTGGATAATAATGTGCTTCTGCAAAAAGCTGTTTTTATGATTCATGTTTTAGAAATGCAAAAATAACAGTAAGGGGAAAAATATCTCCTGGGTACAAATACCAGAATGCAGCTGAACCTAGACAGCACCTTTATGAATATTACAAGGACATTGACTTCACTGGTGTATTTTCTGCATAAGTCTTCAAATTGTTAATAGGACTACATGAAACTAGCTGCAAGCCTTGTTTCTCCGTCTGTATCCTGCCCTAGTACCTAGACCTTATAAAAATCACCAAAATACTGCTTTAAATGTTTAAGCCTGCAGCTATTTTGGCAAGAATTATCTTTCTGTACTACCTCTTCCAGTAAAAAATGCAAGCAAAAGAAAATTGTCCCAAACTTTTTCTGCAAAGGCTAGAGAAACAGACAGCTTTTATTCTAAGTGCTTGCACTACTGTTCCTCTGCAGCCTACAGGAAATCAGGTCTGTGAGGGTCACATCCTTAAGTCATTTTTCTGTGGCCATCTAATGATTTGTTCAAGTCAATTTTCCGTGCTGGTCCTGGGGAACATTAGAAACATTCTGTTGCACAAGCTGTGGCTCCAGTCCTACAGAGACATGTGTGATTTGCTAAATTTAACCCCCTCCAAGTCTTTCTGGCTTCAATGACATTATTCATTTGAGCAGGATAGTTTGCCAGTGTTGTGGTTTAACCAGAGAGGCCGCTAAACATCACCCAGCCATTCACTCACTCCCCTCCAGTGGGATGGGGAAGAGAATCAGAAAAAGGGTGAAATTTTTGGGTTGAGATAAAGACAGTTTAATAGCACAGAAAATTAAAGGAAAATAATAATGATAAAAGAATACACCAAAGAAGTGATGCAAAATGCAGTTCCTCATGAGCCACTGACTAATGCTCAACCAGTCCCTGAACAGAGTGCCATCATCCCCAGCCAAATCCCCTCAGTTTTGTTGTTCAGCGTGATGCCATGTGGTAGGGAATATCCCTTTGGTCAGTCAGGGTCAGCTGTCCTGGTTGTGTCCTCTCCCAGTTCCTCATGCACACCCAGACTCCTCACTGGTAGGGCGGCACGAGAAGCTGAAAAGTCCTTTGTCTTAGTGCAAGTCCTGCTCAGCAACAACCAAAATATTGGTGTGTCATCCAACTTTTGCTCACCCTAAGTCCAAAACACAGCTCTGTTCTAGCATGCATCTAATATTCTGATTTAACAGAAACCCACACGAGGCAGAGTTCTTCATTACACTTCTGAATATAGGATTGTACCCAGATGAAAAAGCAGCACATATATATCCACACAGGACATTTATATGGTGTCTGGAACAGGAACAAGAGGGTTAAAATAAAAGGATACCTTCACAGAAGCAAGCAGCATGGTTTCATTTCTTCTGCTCTGTACAATATTGACCATTCTGCAGGAAGGCAAAATTTCCAGCTGATTTTGCTGGTAGGAACAGACGTGTTTTGTGGCAATGTTCCCTGCACCATCTTTCAGGAAGAAACAGCAGATTCCAGAGTCTGGAATCAATGAAGTTGTTGGAAGCAACACAGATCTGTAACATCCCAAGCTCCTTCAACTCTTGGTTCCATTTTCTCTTCCAGCCTGCAAATACATGGATCATCTCTACACTGATGTCATTTATCCATTAAGAATTCACTCCAATAGTCGCAAGAATGACTCTTCAGTTTTCAACCATATGGGATGATGGCACTTTGGGCAGGACTTGGTTCTGCCTAATATTTCTATTAGAAGTTCTGATGAGGGTGATTTTAGAGAAGGAAGTTATTTATATTTAGATATTTTAGAAAGGAGATATGTAGTAATCTTATTATAAAAGTATAATTTTCTTTCAGTGTAAATGAAAATGGATGAATTATTTTCTCTGTAGGTTTCATCAATATGGGCTGTTCTATCAACCACAGGTGTGTACAGTTGTTGAAGTCTTTCTTTCCTTGCAACAAGCTTATATGACAACACAAAAAAATTAAAATTTATTCCACAAGAGAATTAACCCCCTGCTAAGAGTTTTTTATTGTCTTGGTAAATTTGGTGTTGTAGATGTTTCTGAAAAATAGATGCAGTATTAACTGAAAGTTCATCTAAATGCCAGAGAATATTGGTTTTATTTAGAAGATTGCTTGTTTTCTGGCATTAAGTGTGTTGATCTGTGGATTTTCTGAATATTTTAATTGAATATGATAGGTTATGTTTTCTGTATTTATTGTGGAGTCTAGCAGTTTAATGTTGATGGAACACTAAAGGTATACCACATTTTTGATGGAATTAACTCTAAAACCCTAATTTGGAATTCAGCTGCATCATAAGAACAACCGAGTTACAGTTACACTACTGTCTAAAAAGATCTGGCTTAAATGAACCGTGGAAAGAGTTACATGATGAAGACATGGCTGGTCTCAACCAGTTCATCACCCAGTTTTTATTGACAATGGAGGTTGTTCCACCAAAGGTTCAGGACCTTGCACTGGGCTTTGCTGGTCTTTTTCAGGTTTGCATGGGCCCTCTCCTCAAGCCAATTAAGGACCCTTTGGATGGCATCCCCTCCCTCTGGCATATCAGCTCCACCGCTCAGCTTGGTGTCATCTGCAACTTTGCTGAGGGTGCACTCGACTCGCTGGCTGTGTAGCTGATGAAGGTATCAGGTTGGAATGGTCGCAGTGTGGACTCCTGAGACACATCCCCTTCATTGCTGTTTTTCACTTGGACACTGAGCCATTGACTGTCACTCTGGACATGGTCAGTCAGTTCCTTATCCATCTAAAAATCCACCCATCAAACTCATATCTCTCCAGTTTAGAGGTAAGAATGTTGTGGGGGACTGTATCAGACCTCACAGAAGTCTATGCAGATGACATCCCTTGTCCACTGACTCTAACACAGAATAGGCCAACAGATTAGTCAAGACCCCTACAGTCTAGGATGGGTCTATGACTTTTCATTCTTCTTTAGTGAGGATATCACAGTTGTATGTGGTAGGCTGTCCTATTCTACTTCTTTATGATATTTGAGAAGCAAGTAAGAAGTTCATATGGTGGGAGTATGAGAAATGGTTGTAGGGGACTCATAAAAAAGGACTATGCTGACCTTAGCAAGAAGAATGAAAAGACAAGCTAAATGTTTATTCTGATTTGATTTACTTTTCCTCTGTGCTTTAAAGGCTGCCAAAATAAAAAAAAAAAAAGAGTGTTATAGAATTAAAGATCATTACATAAGCAAAAGGAGAGTGCTAATTCTATGTGTCAGCTTAATTCTAGCACTGCATAACTCCTGTATATTTGGTATTTTTGCAACTGTGAGATTGTATTGCAACTTTTTGTACTTAATTCTGGATGGTATGTTAAGAATTCGGTTAATATGCTCTGCAGAGCATGAGTTAACTAAGAGTAGCTGGTTTAAAACTTGACATTCAAAACTTGATCATACCTGGAATAATTATGACAGGAGGGATAAAGACACACCTTTGACACCAAGACAGCCTTTCAGTTTTCCAGTTCCTGCTCAAAAGCCAAGCACTCTTCAGGCTTTTCCGTTTAAACAGTCATACGAATAATTTCATTGAGAACACAGGGTATATGTCACTGTAAGAAACTGCTTTCTTGTTTTAACTGGGGTTGGTTTGTTTGCTTGTTTGTTTGTGGGTTTTTTGTTGTAAAATCAAACTGTGGCAGACACCTGGCAGGGAAAATTTTAATTGCAAACAGGCAAAATCATAAAATGTAAGGAACTTAAGCCTTTCAATCAACATATGGGACTGGTTGTAAGCATCACAACCTAACTCATAGTACATAGGCAAGTGACCTTTCAGTTAATTAAAAAAGGCTAAGCTTCAAAACCAACAAATGTATTTTAAATTATAAATTGTGCAATTAGACTGGGTAAGACATCACCACAGGGAATTGTTAAAGGCAAACTTAGGTAAAATTGAGAAAAAAAATCTTTTCTGATTCCAGTAACAAGGCTGCTTAACAGTCAAAATTAATTGCAGTGTCCTTTCTTTTTAAATCAGGGACAGAAAGATTCAGGACATGAGCCTTTAGGGATGGGGTCTAACATCTACCATATTTTATACTTGCCTTTCTGTATAATTATTGATACTGATTACAGGAAAAAAGGCTGGTGGCATCTCACCCCTTACAGTAATTGTCCTGCTGTGTGAAGTACTGCTCAAGATAAATAAAGTCAGTAAAATACAAATGTACTCAGTATCTGTCCCTGAACTTTGAAGAAAGTTTCTGGTAAGAAACCAGAATTGCTAGCTTCACTAAGATGCGCTCAAATATTGTAGTGGGAACAGTTGCACTTATTTACCAAATGTAATGAGAGCTTCAGTTATTGCTTCTTATTATACTTGATTTAATTTAAGAGTTGAGTCTTCTTATAAATATTAACAGCTTGTACATATATACTAATGTACAAATACTAATTCTGTATTAAAAACCACAATCCAATGGATACATCTGAACAAGAATGAAGAATGTATTTGGCTTTTCTGCGATAGAATGACTGACTGTCACAGTAGCTGGTATGGGGCTATGGTTTGGATTTGTACTGAAAACAGTGTTGACAATACAGGTGGCTTTAGTTATTGCTGAGCAGTGCTTGCACAATCAAGGCCTTTTTTGCTCATTACATTCCTGAACAGGTAGCAGTCTGGGGGTGCACAAGAGACTGGGTGGAGACACAGCTGGGGCAGCTGTCCCCAGCTGACCAAAGCACTTGTCTTCACGAGTCACCGCTAAGGATGACAAAGCCCTGCTATCTGGGAGATGACTGGCTACCTCCCTGCTTGATGCAAAGTATTGAATTAATTCCTTGTCTGTTTTGCTTGTGTGCTTGTTTTTTGCTTTATCTACGGAACTGCCTCTACCTCAACTCACCATTTTTCAGGTGAAAGTGAGTGAGCAGCTTAGTAGTGCTTAGCTATCACCTGGGGTTAAACCACACTACACCAGAATATTAATTCCCGCTCTTCTGCACTTTGTGAGAGCACTGGCTCCAAATTGTGCAGCTGCTGCAGTAAAAAATGTGTGAAATTACATCTTGAAGCCTAGCTCCATTAATTGCTTTTTAAAAAATGGACTGAATCTTTAAATTTATATCATGAAATGATCAGGATTATTAAAAATGCTTAAGTACAGACCAGCTGCATGACTTGGAGTGTGTGTCTGTGCCTGTGTCTGTGTTCCATGATCTATCTTCAGGCACAGTAGCCATGGGTCATCCAGCCCTGAGGTGAGAAACACTGTAGGTATTTCTCAAGGAAAGGTGCAAAACTTCTTAGGAAATGAAGGAACACTTCAGCACGGACTCACACAAAAATACTCAGATCATGTCAAGAAATCAGAATACATTGAAGAAAGTTGATTTGGATTAAGAGGTTTGGGGGTTTTATTAAATTTGTTTTTGTGTTTTACTAAGAGAAGTCTCAAGAACACAGAAAAAAAATTAATGCTTTCCTGAAGAGAAACGTACCTATTACAGATTTGGAGAATTCCAGTAAAACATTCTTTATTATCTCCACCCAAAATACAATTCCTTACCCAAGGAGATTTGCTCCTTCTTGCAGTTACACATAGTCATTCCCAATATGATTTCAGCCTGTTTGGCCTCTGTAGTATTAATAACAACCATAATTACATTGTGCCTTCTGACCCCAGTTTAACATAACACATTTCAGTTCACATACTAAGTAAAATGTTTAATCACAAGTGTGCTGAGGGAGGAGCAGGTGTTCTCAATATCTCACCTCCAAATGCTTGCCCTTTGGCTGGTTTCCTCTTACACACCCATTTATTATAAAGCTGATGGAACTTGCTGCTCCTGCCTCTCTGAACTTCTTAAGTAGCACCTCCGGCATCAGCATTATTAAAAAATAAAAATCAAATGTGAAAGAAATAGGGCAACTGGATGGTCATAAGGACTCGGTGCTATTTAGATTACACAGCTCCTTAGGTATGTCCTTACATTTAATGATGAGCATTTGGTACCTGCAAGTGTATAATCACCTAAGCTCATGTCATTACTTGGTTTAACAGCTAACGCTTAAATCATGGCTCTTGATGGATTGACAAGAGAATGCTTTTCCCATCCAACTAATAAAAAGGAGAGCGATCCGGGTTTCTTTTTTTTTTCTGAGGGCTTTTAAAGGCTCCTGCGTTCCTGAGCCTGCAAGGGCTAGTCAAGGGATTTCATGTAATAATGTGAGAAATGTACTTGATAAAGATCTTGTGTCATTCTGTGCAGAAAGATAAAGAAAAAATCACTTTCTTTTTTAACAGAGCAGAACTATTCAGTGCCAAATAAAGCTGGATTCTCACTCTGCATCTCTGAGGTTCAAAATAATGAAAATAAAGTCCTTGAAAACTTATTAAAACCCAGTGGAAGCACATGCTTGTTATGCAAAGCTGACATTTTGATGATGATTTCTTAGAAATTGCTGCCACTTGTATGTTTGCAATGTGCTTGGAGCTTTCCCAGTACTGACCTATGTTTTAACGTCCAAAATGTCTGCTATCCCTGCTACCTTAACATACAACACAACACAGAAAGGAGAATATTGCTTGGTAATACCTGAATAAAGCTCATGATTCCTGGTTGAGATAGAGCAGGTGTCTTTTTGAAAGCTATCCAGTCTTTATTTGAAGAACTTAAGTGATGATGAATGCGTGAAATGCCTATAAAATTAACTGCTGTGAAAAGTTATTTTTATTTAAAATTTCATCATTCAAACTACTAAATTGTATGTTATCTGTTTGGATGAAGTGCCTTTTTCACTCAAAAACAATCTCTCAAAGGCTGTACTTGTACATTACAAACAAGTCACCTTTTAGCCCTCCCTTGGATGCACTAAAGAAATCAAATTTTTTTATCCTCCAGCTGAAAACATGTTTTTCCTGCATGTGACTGGTTCTCATAAGTCTTGCCAGCCTTTTCTAATAACCTTTAGCACAGACACCAGAACTGACAGTAATGCTCTCATTAATGCCAAGGAGAGCCACACTACCACTGCTTTATAATTTTCCTTGTTTCCACTTCAAAAGTTACCATGGGGTCTTTCCACACTTAATAGTGCTGGAAATGGGTGCTGAATTTGTTGGCTACAGTGACCCTGTATCATCTGCAGAATCTTGCCCTATAAATATGACAAATTTCCTTGTAGTTGAATATATTAAAATGTGAGTTGCTAAGTACCATTTGTAATGAATCTCAGATCACTGTACAACTGGCCTGGTCTTAGCATTATTTACTGTTCCCCAGATTTTTCTTCAGCTGCTAATTGTCTATTTTGTTCAATTAAGCATCAATGTCCCATTAGTTACCCCTCAGACTATTCCATGACCCATCTGTTCACACCAAAAGCAAGTTGTATTCATCTTAGTCGTTTTTCTTTCTTAAGTTCATCTATTACTTCTATTAATATTCCTTTGTGAATCTGAAGTCTTTCTTCTTTCACTCCAGGAAGCCAGGCTTGAGTGCAAAGATGGGCAAAGGCAGTGATTGTAATGGGTGCAAATCTGTTTTGTTTATTTTTAACTTGCTTTTTTCCCCTCTGCAGCTGTTCTAACTGATTTGAGAATGACCTGCAGGCAGTCAGCAAGCACCCCCTATCCCTATCCATCATAACTTGTCCTTTCTTTTATTCTGTCTCATCAAGTCCACTAAAGCATTTTTCAAAGGATCAGTCTTTTTATTTCCAGTATTTTCCACATGGCAGTGCAGTAATAAGGCTGGCACAAGACCCACTGCAGGGAATGAAACTTGTCCTAAACCCAACTAAGCCGTTTTCACAGCCCAAAGCTTAGCCAAAAATTTATCATGAATTCTCTCTGCTATTCCATTATCTGAGCAGTTTACTGCAGCCCCTGTATCGGGAAAAGTCTTTTCCCTCACAAGGGAAAATGGCATAGACTAAGAGAGATGCTGCTTTGTACAGCACAACAGGAGTACTTGGAGATGTTCCATTTCTGACTGTAGTGTAACTCTCTTTGTTCTAGCCAAGCAATGTATCCTTTTGCTAGACATTAGCCACAAAGGGAATTTTAAACATCACACTTAGGCTACTGAGAAGTATTTGACCATGTGTCAACATTCAGACTGCAGCATCTTGCTCATATGCCAATGCTCGCACACTTGGCTGAGCTGATGAGCTGATACTGCACCCAAGCTGAAGCCATCCTTGCCTCCCCTCCTCAGCTGTGCTCACAAAATGCCTCACCTTCCACAAAAAAACCCCAAACCAACAAAAAACCCAACCTAAACCAAACCAAAGACACAAAAAACCCCAAACCAACCAACGAAGTAACAAAAAAACCACAATTAAAAAAACCCCAACAATCCCCATTCCTCCAAAAAAAACCTCAAACTGAAACAAAATACCCCCAGACAGTTGGGGGATCTTTTTTTCTTACTCCAGGAATCGAAAAATTCATCTGAGAGAATTGTGACCTGCATGCAAATTCATTTTATTCCTGGTTTTGAGCAAAGAGTTTTATTCCAAATGACAGGTATTTGTAAAAGTCACCTTCTATATGGCTTCTTTAAATGCCTCTTTAAGAAGGGGCTGATGCTCACATCCTCATTTCCAGAAGGAAGTTTACACTCTTGCTTGTAGCAGGGCATCTCCCTGACCTTCCGCTGGGACTGTCCTTCTAAGCAACAAAACATTCACAGTGGGTGGAAGGAGCCGGAAATGAGCAACCAAAAAAGGCTGTGGAGTCTGAACTGGAAGAAGTAATCCAGATATCTGATCCCTGCAGCAGGGGAAACTCATACATGTTATCTAATGGGTTTTCTGTGTAAACTGCAGAAACAAGGATGCAAAGCAGTAAGTTTGGATACACTTGTCTATGGTCTGTAGCAGCTGCAAGTGGCTTCCCTCAAAACAAGGTGTTGAACTACAGGAGATACAAATGCCTGCCTAAAGTCCTTACTTGGCTATTCAAAGACTGGAAAGGTGAGGAATTTTACCCCTCTGTGCTGAATATTTCTCTTCATTAGCATTTAAGTGACCCTCATTCAGTGTGCAGAATTTCTATTACTGTTTTTCCTTGGTCTACCTTTTAACTACTTCTGAGCCCTGGATGCTGTTCTGGGGCCTCAGGATTCTTACAAGGTAAGCACTGCAGCATTGACATGGTGAGGGCTGCCCAAATCTTGTGCTAACTACAACCCCAATCAAAGCAGGAGAAGTGCAGGTCAAGAAGGGGTAGTGGATCTGCCTCAAACTGGGGAAAATGATGTTTATGAAGGGAAAGTCCCTCCAGCTGGGATGCATTAGGGCAGAATGATGTAAGGATGAGACTGAAACAGATTTTTTCCCAAAGAAGGAATTGAGACACAGCAGGAAAAAAAAAAAGGTTTCTAATTTTAAGAAGTCTTTTAAAAGTCACAAAGGCATAGTAAGCACCTAGGTAAGAGTATCTCTCATGATCATATATTCCTCTGAGCCATGGAATGGTTTCTGACAAAAAAAAACCCTTTTTTTCCCAGTCTGAGGTGGTCCAGGGGTCAAAGTCTCTTCTGTCTCCATAGTCCTTAAATGGTTCTTACTGCTTGCTCTCTCTTCACTCTTTTTGTTTATCCCTAACGAAGCCATCTGGCCCAACTTTCACAAGGCTGCTCAGTACCTTGCTGGGTAGGGCCTCATACTCCTTTATTCATGTCAAGATTTTTTGTCAGACACCATTTATAGCGCTTTTTGCTTATAAAAACTACTGGAGCTTGGAAAAAATAACTGTTTTTAAAAAAAATTTTTGGTATTGTAATAAAAATAGCAGGCCACAACAATAAAACCACTCTTCTACATTAAGTAAATTAAAGAAAAACAGTAATGCTCTGACTAAAATATGGGGAAAGGGAACTTTAAACCTAGGGCTGAAAATTACTGAGTCCAGACAAGTTGACTGAGTTAATTCTTTGTATTAGGGAGCCAGAACCTTTTTCAAAATATCTCCAACTCTGAACAAGAAGAGGATCTGAATTTCTTGGAATTTGCACTCTCAAAATGGTGCTCAGTATTTTGACCTTAAGCCAAAGGTGGATTTAGTTGACCTTGAAGTGCAACAAATTTCTTTGGGACAGCAGTTTCCTAATAAACCTTTTCCTTCCCAAAACTTCCTTTATCCCTGTCACTCCTGACTGCATTTGTAGAGGTAAATAAAACATCCTGGGACTGCTCTTGGACAAATAGTAGGGAAAGGCTCATGTCAATACAGTTTAACTCTCTTAACCCTTCCTCAAACTGCCTATGGAGAGCATTTTCTGGCCTGAGCTGGCTCCCAGCTTGTCCCCATTGTAGCACTGCTTTGCTGAGACCAAAACTGTGCGAAACATTTCACAGTATGAATGGTTGCATTCATTCTATACTCAGGCCCATGTGCTGACCTGGTTTAGTTTATTAGTTTAGCTGTAACCTTTGTGGCCACATCCAAATATCTATCAGCTTCTTTCTGACGTTAAGTCAAGTTGGTTTTATACACTCAGCCTTGGATGTGAAGTTGCCTTAAGTACAGGCCTGCAGTATATCTTAAAAAATCCCAAACAAATAAACACTCAAAAGAAACAAACAAAAAACCCAAACCAACCAAAGAAACAAACCCCAACCCAATCATCTAGTCAACATATAATTCAAGTTGTGTTGTTTTTTATTTGGGATTTTTTTAACATTTTATTATTTTGTTTTAATGTTTTAGGACAAGACAAAATGGCCTCAAGTTGTGTCAGAGGAGCTTTAGGTTAAATATTAGGAAAAATTTATTTTTCCTAATTTCTATTTACTGAAAGCCTTTCAACCATTGGAAAAGGCTGCCCAGAGGAGTGGCAGAATCACCAGCCCTGTAAGTGTTCAAAAAATGTGTGGATGGGATACTTGGGACACACTTTAGTGGTGGACTTTGCAGTGCTGAGTTAATTGTTGGACTTGGTGATCTTACAGGTCTTTTCCAACCTTTAAGATTATATTATTTTATGATTCTATGAAGTTTTAAAATTTAGATTCTGGAAATCAGTTGAAAATAAGTATCCAACCATTCTAAAAAATTAATTAACAACAATAATAAATTATGGGTGCTACATAAGTAATGCATAGTCTTGAAAATAGGGAAAAATTAATATCTGTTATATGAAGAATATTAACAAACAAAACCCACTAAAGATTCATATTTCACTGATTACCCTTTGACCACTCCAAACTGAGTCACTGTAAATTCTGTTGGTTAAAAAAAATCTTGAAATTATCACACAGGGATATAGCAGTGACAAAAACTACTTTTTGTCTCGCCAAAAGTTATCTTAAGGAGAGATTGTTGTCAGATGCTGAAATTGGCCTTTCTTCCTTATCCTCAGCACTGCCTTCACCTTCAGCAGCAATATGACACCTGCTAGATGGGGAAGCGGAAAAGCCAAGAGGACAGAAGTCAGCTTGTGTCATGGAAGAGGAAGCTTGATATGACTAAAATTGCTATGACTTTGTTTTTACAAATATCAAGGTTTTTCCCCATCCAGCCAACAAACAAAATCTTACAGCACAGACTCCCATATGTAATTATTTCTTCTATTTAAACATATATTGCTGAGAGATTCTTTTTCCTTTTTACTTTAATTATTTCCTTTGAAAAAGAAAATACTGATACTTTGAAAAGGAAGAAAAAATGTGACTACCTTGCTGGATATGGATAATGTGATTTGAAGTCCTAAAAGGCTCAGGGAAAGTTGGTTTTCCATGTTGTGGGGCCATTATTTAACTGGTATGTTAGAGTGTAAAAGCCAGAGAAAAGATACTGGTAATATTGCTTCCCACTGCTGTGTAAAGCATGGCATTTGTGAGCCTGTGTGAGGAGTCACACAGCTTGCTCAGTATTATTTTGGGGGTGTCTCTTTTTCCTGGAAGATAGCTTACCCTTAATTTTAAAGACTTTTCATGGACAGGTGTGCCTGCTCTGGGGAGAGTTAATTTTCTTTTGCCTAGAGCTCCTTTTCAGTTCAGCAATAGACAAGCATCCATCAAAACTAACCTGCATGTTGCCAGCACAATAGCCCAGGGTCAGGACCTGTGCTGAGCTGGTCCCTTTTCTGCATTTTCTAACCACAAGCAGAGGTGATAGGAGGAGCGAGGGTGGCAGACTTTCCTATCCTGAGGCTCATCAAAGCTCAGGTATTTCAGATCAGAATAAAAGTTCTCCTCAAACCTGTGTCCCACACTGCCCAGGTACTATTTTAAATATTATTAAGCTACTCGGCTTTGCAAATATGTTTTGGAAATTCTTTGTGGCCACCTTTAGAGAGAAGGTGCCAGAGCATGTCTGCTACATCAGATGTGGGAAAACCCTTCCCAGTTGGTGAAGCCCAGACCTGAAGTGACTCAGTTATAGTGTATTTCTGTTGTGCTGTGCCCTTGAAATAATGATGCAGAATTCATAGCAGGTGAAATAAGCAAGTAATAGTCATTAAATAAATGCTGCTTTGAGGAATGATAAGGCTGCAATATGCTAGTGAGAGTTTTGACTGTCATATGAAAATGCAGAGTTAACTACACTGTTATTAAAAGCCAGGCCATATTTTCCATACATTTTTATTTGTGAGGTCTCCTTGAAATGCCTTATAAACCTTGGGAACCCAGGCAGCTTTTGTCTAGGGAATATAAAACTATAGCAGCTGATACTGGTAAAATAGGTTATATGGAGCCTTAGAAATGACTGCTTGATTTGTCCAGTATTTATTGCCTGAGTAATGTACAGAAAGAGTAAAACAGGAAAGCACAACTTTCCATCTGTGCTGCATTATGCCATACATAAGAACTATTTTTCATTTCAAATGGTGGTATCCCCGTAGGCTTTCTTGCTTTGATATCCTATGCTACCACAGATGATATGATAGAGTATAAACAGACTGACTATAAATCTGAATCTTTACAGTTTTGAAAACTGAAACATTCCAGCATTCACTTCCCACCAAACAGGCCTCCTAAAGTGTAGCCCAGGTCAGGTGTTTGGATTTTTTTTAAGTGGAGGCAAAGGTGGTTACACAGAAACATGAAACCAGCTAAGAAAACAGAAAAAAAATTACCAAGACCAAGCAAACAGAAAAGTGTCCCCATCTGGTATACAAGGTGTACAGCCCAAAATCTCACCAGAACATAAGGGAAGGGTTTGCAGATTTAAAAACACAGCTTTCAAGCAATCATTTCCCTTTATACCTTTAAATCTCTGCTCACAAGTTTGCACACCTTAAATGTCACCAAAGTGTGAGCCTGTGTGACACTGGAGGAACACTGTCTCCCTTTACCCATTTGAAACCAGAGAGAGACAGCATATTAGAACAGATGGGCTGGTAGATTTAAAAGAGGTCAAAGTTGTTGCTTAGCAGGAAGGATCAATTTTAGTGGTTTGGTTTTTTTCTGTTTTTGGGGTTTTGTTTGTTTGGTTTTGGTTTTGGTTTTGTTTGTTTTGTTTTCCATTGCATGCTTTATTTATTTAAAAGTATAAGTTAGAATGCCTATAACTAACTTTCTGGGACATAGTGAATTTTGTGAATTAAATACCCCTCATTATTTCAATGTTTTACTCTATTTTTCTGACTTGAACCTTATGTAACTTGATATAACTATGAAATTGGAAACAATTTTTGGTGATGAGCAGCACTTTGGAGACCCACAAATCCTTCTTACTGGAGTGAGGAGGGTGGAAGGATGAGTGTCAGGTGTTCTGAACAAAAACTTTCTGACGGTGACAAAAAAGTCTGTGTACGGAGATTAATTTAAGTAACTACAACAAAAAGAAGTCTTCGTGTGACACTTTTTCAGCAGAAACAAACTTCATCTTTTTACTTTACCAAGACTCCAGGTGCTCAGGAGGAGCAATGCTTAGAGAATCTACTGCATAGTCTTAAATATGGGCAAGCCCTGGAAATGTTGAAACTTCAGGGGAAAACAAAAAAAATAAGGTGTTATTGCATCTCCCATCCATTCCTCAAAAAAGCTGGAAAAGATACACTGTTCCTTTTTAGTGGCTTATTCTTCAAAACTACGTTTATTTCTTTCCTGAAGAACTGCACTGTGTATAATTTTCATTACAAAGGAAGCACTGCTAGGTATGTTTATGAACCAAAGTGAAAATTCTTCCCTGGAATGACAGGTATATCTGTGTTATGAATGGAGTTGTCCTGCACACTAGAGTATTTATAAATATGTGTGTATATATACATGCATATATATATGTACATATGTGTATACTTATATATTGATAATATTTATAAAATGAGAAGTTGTTGATAGTAGAAAGCTTCAATATCTTTGACTAGTAAAAAAAAAGAATTAGTTTGAACTCAGAGTGGTTTCAAGTTTTGTAATTCAGTTATTTAAGAAAAGGTATTTCCACAAGAAAAACAGTAAAAAATTACATCCCCATGTATATAGTCATTATAAAGTAGCCCAAGGGGATTACAGATACAGGTACTGTATACATTCTAGGTATAGTGGAATTACAGTTGCTTCATGATTTAAATTAAATTTAATTATAGCATTGTGAATTAAATTATTTCAAATTTTTATATAGATTAAAAAGATGCTTTGAATGACTAAAGTGCAACAGCTGTGCCATTTTAGATGTCTAAAAAACTTTGAGTGCTGTAGAAGCCTAGAAGATGAAGGGACTAATGTGCCCCATCTATCGGGGTCTGCTGGTCTGTCTCAAACCCCGACAGCCAGGTAGCTGTGGAGCCATCCCAGGATTGTTGGCAATAACCTGCTGTGAGAAAGGACAGGCTGTGGCTGGAGAGGGGGCTGTACAGAGGTGGGGCAGCACTGCCTTGTTCTGGCTGCTGTAGATAAGCACTACCCAATACAGTGCAAGTGCAGGAATGAGGTCGAGAAGTGGGCGTGGGCTGTTGACCAAAAGCCACCCAGGAGAGGGCAACCGAGACCACCAATGACCCCTGAAGTCCTCTGACCCGTTTCCAGAAAGGTCTAGAGGAATGGACTGCACATGATAACTAAATTGCATAGAAAGCAAGTAACTTCTCTCTAGGGTGGGGAAAACTTACCTGTAAAAAGGTAACCCCATGAAGCCCAGGGGCATGTGTACCCCACGAACCTTGACACTCCATCAGCTGGATCGATGCTGGAGCCAGGACTGGTGATCTTTCTTTCTTTCTGCTTTTCTTCCCTTCTCTCTCTCTCCCCCTCTTTAATTCATCTCTTTCTCTCTCTCCTCTTTCACCCTACCCCTTTACTTGAAACCCACTGCAGTGTGCATATACTAGCAGATAAGGGACTGACTTATTCCAATTTCCATGCCAAGTGTATAATTTACTAATAAAACTTTT
This sequence comes from Dicrurus megarhynchus, assembly GCA_013399195.1. Classification (NCBI taxonomy): domain Eukaryota; kingdom Metazoa; phylum Chordata; class Aves; order Passeriformes; family Dicruridae; genus Dicrurus; species Dicrurus megarhynchus. Next base: position 1,129,031 of record VXAD01002549.1, on the reverse strand, counting down.
TAAGCTTTTGCAGATCCTCTGACTTTCAGCATTCCTTTCAACCATGAGCATCTACAAATCTTGGGTGCTCATTTCCACTTAAGGGTGGGATGCCACAAGTGCTCATTTAATGAAAAAAGGAAAAAACTTTTGGTCTTGTTTTGGTAAAATTTTGTAAATTTTAATCTTTTTGGTTAAATTCCCTTATTTACTCTTAGCCCTTGAGTCTGGGGGAAATGAGTCTGTTCCCTCCTTCCCCTAGATTCCCCAAGACACAGTTTCTCAATACTCCAGATATCATTCTTGAAACTGTCTGTGTTGCACCAGATTTTTATCTCAAGTTCAAACAAACCATTCTCTTAAACACTGACCCAGCCCCGATTCTGCAATCACTTACTAAAAAGCTGTAGCAAAGCATCCACTAAATGCAGGTGCCCTCACAACCAAATAACCTCCTTCTTTTCACCAGCAGTTCCTCATGGTTTCCATTGATACAGAGGGTACAACAGAGCCTTCTGCACATCTCTGCATGGGACCAGCAAAGTCTGGAACTTCTTTGTAAAGAGAAAAAAAAACTGTCTTCCCGAGTAGATAAGGTATGTCAAGTTTTTTCGTAAGCAGTGGTGTCACAGGTTGACTTTGCTCGATTACTTGCAGATTATTTAGTGAGTGGAGGAGAGAAATTTCCAAACTTGAATCAGGTTGTTTTGTTTGCCTTGTCTGCTGAGGCTGTGCATGGTTAGTTGGACTTATTTCAATGCATGTGTCTACACTGGCTGCTGAGGTGCTCCAGAATTGGTCAGGATCCCTTCTGCCTCGGTTGGGGATACAGCTGGAGCCCATCCTGAGGGGCAGGCATGACCAGCCTAGCCTGAGGAGCAGTGTTAGCTGGGATCCTACCAAGCTGAGGAGATGGACAAGCCTTGGTGAACATCCCTGCAAGGCACGTGGAGGGCACAGGCCTCAGTGCTTGGCAATCTCTCCAACACCACTCTAAGAGGAGTCTATACCCAGCACTGCTCAGCTTTAGTAGCAGCTATCAAGGAGGTGAGGGGGAGAATGACTGAAAACATGATGATCAAGAAAACCTCTCTAATTCCTGTATCCATTCACTACTGACACCAAACTTCACAGCTTGGATGGATGTAGTTCAGACAGACATTTCCACTGTCTAATGAAACACACTAAAGCATCCCAAAGCCAAGCAGTATCATAACCACACATTATGGTTAATCTTTTCCCCAGAAATCCTGGACAGGATTTTTTTCTTTGTTATTTGTCACTGTTACTTGCTGTCGCTGTTACACATGACACAACTCTGGAATGATCCTCTAACTTGACTAATCAGCTTTCAGTCCCATATCCTTGCCAGAAACAGAATATTTCCCCTCAAATCTCTCTTGTCCTGCAGTTTCCTGCAGATCCTTTACTAAGATCACTATGGTATCATGAGCTTGGCAGTCTATGAGGATAGGCATCAGATGCTTAACCTTGTTCTGACCATCTCATAATAAACTGTCTTATGAACTGCCCCACTTACAGAGATCTTTTAAAAATCAATGTTCTTTTAAAACACAGAAAGCATTTGTGATACTTGAACAAGACTAGCTGTGAGTCAGTCATCCTTTTCTCTAGAAATGTGAACTTTCACATCAGATCTAAGCCACTAATATCTTAACTACCCAACATATGTTTGACTCAAGATATTACTGAAAATAATATGAAAAATGTAAAATATAATGTGGCATGGCAGAAACTGATGTGTTTCTAATTTTGATTCTAAACTGATAATTCAAAATTCAAGTTATTCAGAGAGTGGTAACAGCAATTCTTAAGCAATTAGGAATCAATCAGTAATCAATGCAGTACTATCAGCACAAAAAGAGGTGACATGATAGTAGTTTACATATTTTGCATTCATGAAGTACACATATGCTGTATCCATTAAAGCTGACTTCAGTTACTTAACATTCAATTGTGCATTTTGTGGAGTGAGTCAATAGAGTGAATCACTAGCCCACTGCAGTACCATATGGGAAACTTTCCCTCTCCTGAGCAGATGGAGACTAAGAATGTCACAGACAAAATGTGTTTTGTCTCTGGAGAAAGGATGCTGGCTGCTTTGTTCTTAGACTCTTCTACATGCCAAGCCTTCTGCTCGCATTGGGAGTCCTACACTTTGGGGTCTCATGGATATTTCAGCATGTCTCTGAAATGCTGACCTGCAGAAGACAGAGAAAACCAGCCTATCCAGAGACCTGCAAGTAAAATATGACAATTTCTGTGCAATCCAAGATTTAACTGGAGGGAGAAAGCAAAAGAAATCATCACCTTTGCCATCCTTTTAACATGTAATCCTCTCTAAGGGAGGCAAGTGCTTTCCATTTCCCTGTGGAAGACTTAGATGAAGGGTAATTGAGACGGTGTTACACTTTTGCAGGTGACTGAGGCCACAGAAACCCTATTTTCTGTTCCGTTTGGCTCCATCTACCTGGAACTAAATTTTTTTTTTCCTCTTTTTTTTTTGGTGGTTTTTTTTTTTTTTTTGCTGCTGTACTTTTCCTCATTTTTCTAGGCACATCCTTCTCCAGCTGAAGGATGATCACATCCCTTTGAATTGTCTGGAAATAGCAGAAGGAAAATACCATGAGGTATTACAATTTTACTTCCTCAAAGAAATATAGTCAGGACCACATACATCCACCCTAATTTTTAAATCAACAGGGTTATCAGGGATATGAATCTGATTCTGCCACCTGTCAGTGGGCAAAATGTCCAATCAGCCTATGCAAAATGTAAACCATTTTCTGAAAGTACCTGTCTGCTGCATGCTATATATAGAATATAATTTTTTTACAATTATTCCTTTACCGCCACGCCTAGGTTCAAGAGCATGCATTTTCTGTTTTTGCAGTGTCTATCACAGTGAGTCCCAGTCTAACTAGTCTCATTATTACAACCACTCTACAGCTTTTGCCAGATTCAACCCCAGATGGACTTTGGCTTTTCTGACCCCACCTCTGCACACTTGGACAGTGCCTCTGTATCCCTCCTGAGTCATATTTCTCCTAGAGAAGCGCTATCCCTGCCTGCTTCCAGCTTCTGTTCATTTGTTTTTGATGTTTAAATTGAGAGAAGAGTTCTTTGCTCACCCCCTCAGGTCTCCTGCTTTCTTTTCTTGAATGCTAATCAAGGTGGATAAAACTTGAGCTTGGGGAAAATGATCCTTTAAAATCAGTGAGTTCTTCAGGACCCTTCTTCTACCCTGTTTTCAAGGTCTCTTCTGCCAGCCTTTGCTCTGCGCCCTCTTAATAATCCCTGCCTGATCCTTTATTCCTAGTTTAAAGTTCTCCTCCCCAGGCTGGCCAGCCTGTTGACAAAGATCATTTACCACTTGGTACTTGCTGCAACTGGTCATGTGGGTGATATTTTATCTCAGACAAGCTTGTGAAAGAGGATCCCTGTTGTCAACACTGGCTGCACAACTGTTTGTTGACCCATGGGGTCCATCCATTTTTCAAGTCCTTCCCTCTCACTGGAAGAATCCAGGAGATGTGACCTGGTCCTCTGGGCCCTTGGCCTTCACCTCAAATGCAGTGTCATGCTTCCTACAATTTGGGTTTCCCCTACAAGTATTGGTGCCCACAGGGAAGAGTAGCAGTGGGGGATAATCAGAGGACGAGACTGGCAACCTGGTGCCCTGGATCCAAATGCCTGGCAAGCTACAAACATCCCTAGACACCAGGTCAGACCAGGAGATGGTGGTGTCCATCCCCTGCAGCAGGGAGTTTCCCACAACTCATACTTCTGCTTCCTCCTGATGCTGCTGCAAATCTTGGGCTCAGCCTGCTCAGATTCTTCATTGGACGCAGCTCTCAACCCTTCATATGCGACCTGGGCACTGAACCCACACTGTAGCTGCAGACTTGCAGATGGGGCACGAGTTATCCTCCTAGAATGAGAAGCCCCAGGATTCCAGCCTTTACCATCATGGAAATCTGTATTAAGCTCAGACTTGCTCTGCTCATCACTCAGTGTAGTTAGATCTTTGCGCTGGTGAAGAAGATTCAGTCAGTGTTTTTCTCACCTCCACTGTTGCTGCACTGCTTGGTGACCTCCTCCCACAGCTGCCTTACTTGACTGCACAGCCCTTTCCCCAGTGCACACCTCCTGCAGACAAGGAGCACATCTTCCCCAGCCCAAGAAAGTGGATTGTCATCCCGGCAACCCCAGGACGCAGGGCTGCATCCTCTCTCAGGAGCTCAGTTTGAGTTCAACTCTGGCAGGAATTCAGGAAGAATTCCAGCAGTCAGTGGGGACCATGCTCTTTAGCACTTCACCTTTGTCACCGTCAGCACACTGTGCACTGTGTACAGCAGAGCTTCCCCCACCCTTCCATTTTCTACATAGAAAGTTATAGAGGACTCTCCCTTGCACCTCCTGGGAGGGTGCTTGGCTCTTCAAAATCAGGAATTAGCAGCAAATAGAAAAGCACCTTTTGATCAAGAACATCTGTCAGAGCTTGTTAGAAGTGATTAGAGCTTGTTAGTCAACTCAGCTCACCGTTGCCACCCTTTCCCAGTGGTAGTAGTCACCCCAAACTTCCTCAAAAAGTTCTTAGGAAAAATTTCTGAAAGATCTAGGAGCAGAAACCAGAAACTGCTGCATAAACTGCCGCAACTACTGGTTACCTCTTCTACCTCTTCTAGCGGGTGTTCAGTGCCATTCAGTGCCATTCAATATGAACTAATTTCAGACATCAGGCTGGTTTTTTATTACTCTGATTTACAACAGATTATGTTTCTGAAAAGGGACCTTCTACAGACTGCCTTCAGAATGTACAGACATCAGAGCTGTCAGCTGTACTTGTATTGAGCTTCCCAAAGTTTAATGAGGCTCTACATGGTTTTTTAGCTTGAAATATGCTACTGCAACTCCAAGGTTAGAAGTTGTTACCTTATGGTCAGACTGGGATCAAGGAACTGCAGCTGTCATAAGTTTCTTTACCTTCACCAGGATGCAAATTCACAGCAATTCACAATCGTGCTGCGTCTGGAGAGCATGGTTTCTCCATTGTACATGTAAATGACAGCTTTAGCAATGAGACAGGACCAGACTGAGCCTTCAGATTTCACTTAAATCACTGTCACCCATACATTTGCAGTGGGAGAAAATGACAACTATGGCTAATCAAAAAATGTTTTCAGAAGCTGCCTCTCAGCATAAAATACTATCAGTGGCATCACACAGAGCAAAGAAAGAATTTTACTCAAAATCTGCTAACGAAAGATCCAGATTTTAAGTGACTACTGTAGTTCCTCAGGGAGGGAGGGCTTTACAGACAGTACCTTTGTTTGTACCCTGTCAGAAAAACAGGTCAACTGAAGCCAACTAAATTGTAAATTTTTATAGCTAGACTTTTCACTTGTAATTTTAATGAAGGATTGAATGTACACAAGTATAATACACTGAGGTGCCTAACAGTGTTAGCACTTTTTAAATATCCACACATATATTATAAAAAAACTATTAGAAAATTATAGAATACAAGTTTATAAAAGCAACATATTTGAGAGCCTCTTAACTGTAAAATTTTCAATCCATCATTTCCATAGAGTAATAAAATAAATGCTTTGTTTATTTTTCCAGCTAAAATTTTACGCTTAAATGAGAAAGGGAATATTCACCAGCCTAGAGAAAATATCTGATTAAGGAGTGTGTTAAAGCTGGAAATAGGAATACGATTGTAAAGTCTCTGAAATGAAAAGCCATAATCTGATTGGCCATCAAAATACTTGGAAGAACAAAAAACCAGACATGCCAGACATCTAAAATGTGATTAATAAAATGAGGTCCTCAACATTCTCCTTCCTAATTGTCTTTTTATTCTTTCTTATTATTAAGTAATTGTGAGATTCTATTTCAGCAGCTTGGAGGAAAGCTCATTCATAGCATGGAAAATGATGTAGAATTCTTCCCTAAAATGACATAGGTTATTCCTTCCACTCTCTCTTTCCAGGAATTCAGAACCTAATTCAAGTGAACACTAAAGTACAAATGCAGTAGACATCAAGGTAATTTGGGATTTATGGGTTTTTGATATTGCTCTTTTCTGCTTTGATGTTCTTTTTCTTTACTGCTGATTTATTTGGCTCCAGTTTACTGTTTACACATTGTTTACATTTTTATTGAATTTATTATTATTCATTAAGTTTCTTGTTTGTGTATGACTGATACAATTAGATGCAAAACCTGTGGGCTCCAGCAAGCTGTAATACATGAACGGGTTTGTTCAAAGTAGAACCTAAAGTCTGGGAATCAGCAAAAGCAAAGGAAGCCCATGTGAGATTAAAATTGTGGTAGATTTTGGAGGAAGAAATTGACACTCAGGACTTGCCTGCTTACATTTTCCATGAAATCACAAGCCTGTTTCAGGAAGAATACACAATTGTTTGATTCCCTCTAAAATTTCATCTCTCCTAAACTTTGCATGAGTTCAAAAATCACTTGGGAATGTAGGAAAATTGCTTGATTGGTCTATTCACCACAGATTTCTAAATACAGTTAGATTTGTAGGAAAAGAGAATCTGGTATCATGTCCTTGCTCATTTGTAGCCAAGCAGTGCTGTCAGGGAGCGGAGGTGGGGCAGAGCCCAGATGCTGGCCCAGGGCTGGACATGTCACAAGTAGACAATGTTATTTATTCAGAGTGCATCTTCATCATACCATCTCCATGGAAAGTTTGTTAGCTTTGGCAGGCTTCTCACATCCCTGCACTTTAATCTCCTGGTATAAGTTGATGACAAGGTCACAAATGATTCACGTAGGCAGGAGTTTTCCTAATACTTGACAAAAGTGACAGGACTTCCAGAGGAATTATTCTATTAATACAGAAAATTTTCCTTAAGTGAAAAATGTGAATGATCGGGTTAAAATTGTCATTTAAAATTCATGCATCTGTTCACTACGTTTTTTTTAATCGCATTTTTATCTCAGCCCAATTTCTGGCTCCCTTACCCCTGCAGACCAGACCCTGCAGCTCCCAGGCACTGACTCAGCACCTGTGGAGCTGGTGGCGAGGCGTGGCCATGCCTTCCTGCTTACATTGGCCACCAAAAGTGTGGTCGTCTCAGGTCATGGATGCAGAAGTGACTTGCCTAAGTCTAAGCTTATCAAAAAGGAAAAAGGACTGCTTGAGAAAAATTCACCCCTTTCTGAAACAGGTGACAGCAGGAGAGACACTGTGGAGGTGTCTCCATCTCTCCACTGAAAGAAGGGCTGCCAGCTCAGATTTAAACAACTATTTTTCCTGTGTGAGAAGTTAGGTGAGATGAATCCCACCTCCAGTGCTCAAATTAGGAGTCACAGCTACTTCTTTTTCACAGCTGTAGTGGAGGCAAGAGCTGGCAGGCCTGGATCACTCATCTCAATCTTAAATTTAAACACCATATTAGTAGCAATGCCTAAATTAGGCATTTAGAGTGGGTGGTTTAAATATGGTCCCCGATCATAATTTCATGTGCTCTTAGTGTGCCTGGAAACACTTGGGCTCCTTTCCAGACTGAAACATCCAAATAATATTGCATTATAAAGATATCATGAATGATGTATAGCTCTGCATCACAAAGTAATGCATAGCAATTTTATCTATGTTTACTTTTTCCCTGAGTTTCATTTGAATGTCCCCATCACAGCTGCTGATGTTAACAACAGTGACCAAAATATGACTGCACCATTGAGAAAGAAAGAAAGAAAGAAAGAAAGAAAGAAAGAAAGAAAGAAAGAAAGAAAGAAAGAAAGAAAGAAAGAAGAAAGAAAGAAAGAAGAAAGAAAGAAAAAGAAATTTTTATTTATGAATATTCCCTTTTTCTTCTTATTTTCATTGTTGAAAGATATTACTCCAGAATGACCATTTCAGTTCATTTTAAGTTTTAGGGGACAGTAAGAAGATTGGGGAGCCACAAGTTAGCCTTATCTAGTTATTTAATCAAAGAATGTGTGCTAATTTCATGCTGAACACTTTATTGTCTGCTCTGCCAGGAAAAAGTAGTCTCTAATTCGGTACCTTTCTGGCTTGCAGTTTGTATAACAATGGGGATGATTGTATGGAATTTAATGTAACGTAAGGCAGAAAATGTAAGTTCTCTCAGCTCTTTTGGGAAAAGATGTATTGGGGGCCAGGATAAAGGAAAAAAATTATGGGAATTTTAAAGCAGAAAAGCTTCCAGCATATGGGCCTCAGGAAAAATGGATAGATATAAGTCCAGAAAACAAGATTATAAGTCTGTTTCATCTGGTTTTCTTTTAGTTTCCTGGGTTTTAAATTTTTGCTTAGTTTTTCTATTTGCAATAATCACACATTTTTTAAATGCATTGAAAGCAATGCAGAGATGTTTTGGAAAGTACATTGGAAAAGCAAGGTATCCAGCTTCTGTAATAAATATAGAATTATTACACATGATTCCATGCATCTGTATTCATATAAGACTAGGGAGGAAGATAGCTTGCAACTATATCCTGCTGCCTGTTACATAAGTCTTCTTTTTATTTAAAGGTAACTGAAAATGAGCATTCGCTGTGGACATTCTCTAGATCTTCCTGAACCTCTGTAAATGTGGTTCTGCTCTCAAAGGAGGAAGGAAGTGAGCTAAGTGAGACAGAAGACTTTGAAAGTCTTACCTCTCTATATGTGTTTATGTGAATACTTTGTAGGACTACACCCAAATTGCATTTAGTCTGTCTTCTTTTTTCTCTGTTAAAGAGTATGTAACTCTCTTACAGACAAACTGATCCTTGAAGGTAGATGCACTGAGGAGCAAGGCATAGAAATCTCTCTCATATCCTCCACGTTTTATATAATTAAACCTTGCAGGGGATCCAGCATGTCCCTTTTTTTACCTATAGTTCATAATAAAGTGACACATTCATTCAAAGCTCCTCCACCAGACCATTCCCATGCTATTCCCACTAGGAATTTTCTCTTCATCTGCTCCCAGGCAGCTCAAATAAACAGTTCCAAGCCTCTCTTTAGTCCTTTGGAATAAAGTATGTTTACATATCATAGAAACATACATCTCACAGATGCAGACCATGGAGGGTTGTGCAGTTTCCACTAGTGCAGCGACTCCTCAGAGTATACTTTAAACTGACTCCAGGAAAACGTAGTTGGAGATGCCATATGGGAGAAAAGAGGATTTCTCTGCTTAGGAAGGTCTTTGAAACAGAGCCTTTGTGGATCATTTTCCACTATTCTATCATAGAAAGACCAAATATAAGGTTTCTCACAGACAATCTCTGGATGAAGCAGGAAGCTGTAATCACAAGTTCAGCAGTTCATGGATACTCTCTAAGTATTTAAGCATGACATGGGATTTACAGCCACAATGATGTCTGTAGTCACTGCAAAAGCTAGACCTGTGAAGTCACACAATGCACTAACAAGCTGAGAGACCTCTGAGAACATTTAGCAAGTGAGAATCTGACAGCTTCTCAAGGTGAGGCCAAGAACAGGCAGTGCTGCTAGAAACCACTTCTAGTAACTCTGAACTGCAAGTTTACATGAAAGGAAATACCCAATGGAATTTTTATTTTTAATCTTCTATTATTTTCATAAAAATATATTTTAGGAAAAAGAAAGTATTTATTTAGAAACAGAAAATGTACTTTTATAAAAAAGATTTGAGAAATATTTTCACTGTCTGGTGTGGTATGAGAGAACTTACCTTACTCAATATGCATAAGTGAAATAATCACTATTAACTAGGAAATGTTTGATGGTTTTTGCTATGAAAGCATTAAAATTAGATGCTGTGTAGGTTTTTCCATACATATTCTGGCATTACCCACCATAACAATATCTGTAAGTATAGTCACGATTGTTCAACACTGTCAGTTAAAAAACCTTGTTGCAAGTGCTCATAATTTTTTTAAAATTTTAGTAACAAGATGAAATTTCCCATATTAGAGGCCTGCCTTGGGCTTATCTAATTTTTTTTAAAAAAGGGTTTACAAATTATTTGGGTAATGTTTTTGAGACCAGGATAAAGGCCACACATATAGTTGTGTCCACGCTGAGAAATTCTTACAACCTTTGTATTGAGAAGTGGTATTAATACAATGCTTTGAAGCATGGACCCAGCAATAAGCAAGGGATGTGAATGTTGTATGGCTGTCAAAGATGCCATTTTTTGCATGGGCTTAACTGACTTTACAGCAAAGTTCAGTACACATTGTCTTTATTAAATGTAACTAGTATACTAATGCTTCCATGAAGCAAAGCAAGGTGCAGAATATTGTATCTTCACAGACCTCAATGGGTCAATTGTTCTTTTCCTTGCTTCATTATTGGAAATCACTCAGCCATTTGAAACTTATGGATGAAAAGAAGGAAGCAAGTAGCCTGAGGCATGTTTTTGATCCTTGACTATTCGGGTTAAAAACAACAGTTACAAGTAAGACCTTTCAAAGAAAGATAAAAGAACGGTTCTGCATAGGGACAAACCCTCCTCTTCTGCAACTGTGTAACATCAGTGACTTTCAATGACAGATACTGCTTTGGTTATTGCATGTACATCCCATGTTACAGCTCATTAGTCATTCCACATGGAAAATAAAACCAGATCAGACCCCAAAGCACAACTGGAATTAGAATAAAACATTTTTTAAGCATTGCAGTTTGGAGAAAGTATCATTTCACTACGTATTTCATGGCTGAGTAACAGAAAACAAACACTGGAAGGAGAGCTGTTCATGGTTTGCCATATGTCTAACCAAACTGGAAAACATAATAACAGAATATCTCATGAGATCTTGTCCTCATGAGATTTCCAAATTTGAGAAAGTGTTCGGATCAGTATATGAAACTTTGAATACTTGAATTTCTGAATCTCGAATGATTTGAAGCTTGCAAGTTATTTCTAACATATGGGTTAGTGTATTTTTTATGATCTCAAACTCTTTGAATTTCTTTTAGGTTTCTTTTTAATTCGGAAGGGGGAGTCGGTCAGTTTTAGTTTTGGTTTTACCTTTTGTTTTGGCTTTGGGGTTTTTTTTGTTTGGTTTTTTTTTGTTTATTTCTTTGCTTGTTTGTTTTTTGTGAGGCAATTTAGAACTACTCTTCATGCCACCACTGGGGTCAGAAAGTTTTATAATAGCAGTGAGTGCATAATTCCCAGAAAAGCTGAAGCATTTTATTTGCTGGTAGGAATAAAATGAGCATGTGATGTATTTAGTGTAGTGCTTTTAATCATGCTTTTAGAGTAAATTAGATCTAACAAAAATAATAGATATTCCTAGAGAACTGAGGACTTGTCCGCACATCCCACAGTATACTACAGAAAATCTTTCATGTTTTTTTCAACCTACTAGCCTTGGCTTAACTAGAAATTAGTCAGGTTTTGAAACACACACAAAATCACTTGCACCTGTAATTCTAAAATATTTTTTTTTTGAAAAGCTGGTTGTGATTGCTCAACCTGACAAAAGTGTGACTCTACTCTGAAATTAATTGTCTAGGGCCCAGATACCAAGTGCAAAGCTATTACATTGATATAACAACAAAACTGAGAGTGATCCTGGTCAAAGGACCCAGTCCCAAGGCCAAAGGCTACATACAGAGTCAGGTAGTATGCCTGGAGTCTGTAATTTCTTTCTTGGCCCTTTCTGATAAACTCCTGGTCATTCCTTTCAACCCTTTTGCTTCCCTATTTAAAATACTTCCCTCTTTCTCAGGACTTTCAAAAAGCTGCTTCTGAAGCCCGCGAGCCTTGTACTGCTGGTGCTGATTTGTCACAGCAGTGAGTCCTGTGAGATGTTCTTTCACCAGTGTGAGCTGCATTGAGCTTCAAGGACAGACAATTTTTTATTTCTCAGCGAGGCACAGTTGCTAAGAATGATGGCATAGCAAGCGGGGGGAACCTGGGTAGATGTATGGGACAAATGCAGGCTGTCTAAAACATTTTTTGTTGCTTCACAACACCTAAAGGTCTTAGAGGACAATAAGAAAGTTATAGAAAGACAATGAACTGTGTAGTGCAGGTCATGCGGTGATAAAGGTGCTGCACTGGCACTAAATACCCCAGCTTCTCTTCCCATTTTGCCATCAGTCTGTTCCCTAACCCACCTGTCATCTACCAGCTTTCATCAGTTGTGCAAAGTTCAGCTGTGAATTCACTGTGGCCTGAACTTTCACCATGAAAATTCAGAATTTCATATGCTTCTGAAGGATCTCAGCACTTCCTTAACCCAGCCAGAGAGAGTCTAGACTCTGCTTCAGCTTTCAGAAAAGAAACTCCAGGGGTTTTTAGCATAAAAATCTTCCCACTCTCAATCCCCAAACGAAGTCTCAACAAAAAGCCCACAACTTTATAAGAGAACTGCAAGCTATTGTTCCAAATGTTTCTACTGCTTTCTTTCTCTTACAAGTTTGCCTTTTCACCCTTTCTCCAAAGCTTTTCTTTCTCCCCTTCTGATCTTGTCCTCCCTCTCCTTTCTCTGCTAGACTGCTCCTCATCTGTCTTTTTCTCCTTCCTTCCTTCTTTGAGAAGGGCTTTGGGTCAGCACTGCTCAGCCATGCTTCCTCCAGGCTGATTGGACACTTCTGTCTCAGTTTGACAGATGAAATTCCCAAAGCTCCTAGTTAATTTTAGGGTGTCTGGGGGAGGAAGGAGCCTGGCACTGAACCAAACACACATTTAAATGTGCCAGAAAATTACACAGTGGTCAGAAAATTGCAAAATCTGCAAAATTTTTATGCAGCCCACAATTTTCTAGAGGTCTTGATTATCATCCAGAGTTCAGTGTTTTACAGGAAGTGCAAGAGGTTACATTTCCAGTGATTTTTAAGTGACCCCAAAACTATTACACTGGAAAAATTCATACCAGTATTAATTATTTCAGTGACATTTCTATCTATTTCAAGAGCAGCCAACATGGAAAAAAAAGCTTTTCTTCTGAAACAGATTAGAATTTTGAAGGTGATTATTCTTAGGGTCTATATCAACAACAAATTATCCAAGCAATGGTGGATCTAATACATTTTACCTTTGGGAGATCCAAACTGAGTATGCTGTTGTAGGAGTGTGGTTTTCTGCATATATGCATTACACAATGGAGATCTGAGAAAACAATCTCTTGCAAAACAAGAGCAGTGTAAGTTATTAATTTTATAGATAATGCCAACAAGATGATAATCTGTAGCTGATGGCTCCTGAAAAACAGGAAAAAAAGGATGCTACCTTGTGATTGATCTTGTAATTTGCTCCAATATGACCAATTTGCTATTCACTGCAATAGCAGCCCAAGCCAGGCACCAGCAAAAACCCACTGGAGGTGACTTTGCAGGTGATGAATGTACAGAGTTCTGTAACATGTTTTGGAGCAAAAAAATCCCCCACCTATTTCACTCAAATTCAACATAAATGGGTTGCAAAGCTACAAACTCATGTAATGAATTCTTGCCATTCATCTCACGAATGAAATGTCGGGACAATTGGGGTGTCAGGACAATCCAGCTTCCTACCGTGTGTTGTGTAGGAAGAATTGCTACCGGTATGTCCCTGCAGCTTTAGGGATATCTAGTGGAATTCCCACTCTGGATATTGCAGACACAGCACAGCACCCACTGGACAGAATGTGTTGCTTGTATTCAGTGCAAGGGGAAAAGAGATTTTACTGAGGATTGACAAGGCCCCACGACCCCTAAGAGCTACAGCTGTGTCCAAGAATACTTTTAAGATTTTCCTTTGAGCTTTCACTTCTCTCAACTTTTTAATTCGTGTCAACAGACAGTTGTAAATGTTGAAACTTGCAGAGATTGTCTTAACTTGGAGAGCCTGTCTTGTTTGACATCCTAGCCTGGAATAAAATTTATACAGCTGTGATTATACTCTGCTGTGCATCCTGCAGCCCTGACCCCTCCAAGAACAGCCTGGTCAGTGTGGCTTTGTGCAGGGATGGGAGCTGGGAACATGAAGCCATCTCTCAGAAGTCTCAGCAAGAAAGGATCTGGCACCTTCCTGCTGGTTCCTCAGTCCAGGCAACCCTCAGGCTCCCCCAAACTGAGGCACAACCATCATGTACGCAATCTCTTTATTCAGTATTTATAGTCATGACAACTGACCACAGTATCTTTTTACTTCTGTAAGATGTAGCATTTTCCTGTTACAGGACAGTTCTGCCAAATTTGACCCTTTGTCTAGGAAAATCTCTAGAAATGACTGACTGTGCTCTCCTGAAAGTGAACGATAAAGAGCAACAAAAGTGGGCAAAGAAGTAGCACCACACCGGATTTGCAACCCACCAAGGTTTGCAAGCAGACAGGCAGAAACCTGAGCTTCACAGGTAGGAAATGGAGTGAAGATGAAGCTACAAGAGAAAGTGACCTCCTTACGTTACTAAGGTCCCTGCAGGGTTTTGTCTCCTGAGCATACAAGGCCTATCCTATATTCACCTTTTTACTCTGGATTCGAGCTTCATCAATGACTTCAGTGCTGATACCTACACAGAGACTGCTTGGTGTCTTCCACTGAGCCCAGGTCCCCCTAGGTGAGGGATGTCCTGTGCTGTAGCAGTAGACTGCTGAGTACAGTTGACTTTCAGTAAAACGCTTGTATGATGAGCACACACGAGCACAGCATGTGTGTGAGGGGCAGCACTTCATATACAAAGACAGTCTGGTCTCCAGCATGTGAAGTTGCTACATGAAGAGTCATATTTGACGTACCTATCTCGAGAAAATCTTGCAAAAGCTACAGCTTGCTCCTTTGTGTCATTTAAGAGGAATTAATATGAGATTTACCAAATGATTGTTACTTACAAGACTGGTATCATCCATATGACAAAACGTCGACTTTCTTATCTATTGACACATTTCCTAAGCTGATATTTAAGAACAGCATCAGAGATATGTGTTCCTAAACTCAGTTTTTCCTATGCTAGCTCTCATAACTTACAATCGTACATTAACTTACAATTGTGCTCCTTGACACTGGGGAAATTATGATGACTGTGACTTCTTTTTATAAAAAGAAGACTAATAAAATTAAGCAATAATCTATAAGCATGAGAAGGTTACCATTTTAAATATTGTCTCCTGCTGTGAATTGAATAACAAGGTAAAGGTTTTAGCATTTATAAATGTCAAGGCAACACAAACGTTCATTTTGACATGCGTATCGCTTATAAACTTATTGCATTTTAAGATTACCTCTATACTGTACAGATGATTTCAGGATACAATTTAAAATTTTAAGTGGTTCTGAATTTTAGGGCTTTGTTGCAATAGCTGATAATTCTACTAAATGTTTTATCTCTAAAACCAGGAATTACAGTAATGCTATAAAAAGCATCAGAGTCTTACATGCTATTAAATTTTTCAATGAGAAAAGAAAACCCTAAACAATTTGACTACAGCTCTTGATGCTGTCTCAAATGTTCTGATTAAAAAGCACTACAACTTGAACTGGACCGAAATGCCATTTATCTCAAGCAGTATTTTCTGTCTGTTTGCTGTCAAGAGATGCAAGAAATGCTAGAATTAAATGGTATGGATTCAGACTGTCATCAAGAATCTGTGCTTTCAAAACACTGATGAAATGAATTTATTTAGCCAGAAAGAAATGAGGTTGAAAAAATGAGCGGTGTCATGTCAGCACCTTCAACTGGGAAGTAAGATGTGGTCTATTTGCCAGTTTATTGCTCTAATCAGGGACCCCAACATTTCCCTTCCCTCTCCCTCCCTCCTATTCTCCAACCTGCTTAGCTGAAAAGAATTATGAAAATGCACCATGGTGGTTTCTTCCAGGATGCCACTGCCATTTGGTGATCTAATTGGCCCCAGAGGGCCTCTCAACCATTTCCATCAGAGATAGAAAAGATTTTCTTCCTTCTGCTAGAGACAGATAGGAGACATTAATTATGCGGACAGCATCCAAGAGAGCAGCAGTCATTCTCAACTAAATCAACATGCAAAACAGTCATGGAAATTGTCACATTATAACAGCAAATGGCTATGGCAGGAGGGAAAAAACAACAAACAACCTCCAACTTTTTATAAAAAAGAGCCATGAAGAATTTGGTTTGATGTGCAGATTCTACAAAAATGCAAAAGCTTGTGTTTGGTATTTTCTCTTTCATTAGAGATGTGACTTAAAATAGAGTATTTCCACAGTTTCTTTAAAAACAAAGATACTGTAATAAAAGCCAGACAAAGATTATTGAAATTTTTATTTCTACTTCTTAAACTATCAGGAAACAAAAATCTATTTAAATGAGTCATAATGGAATATGCTTACTTTATAGGAGCACTCTCTTCCTCACCCCAAAAAACTGAAAAGATGACAGGGAAAAAAAACCTCATATGCCAGTTATCTCTTTCTCAGAAGACATGAATCTTTCTTAAAGTGTGAATTGAAAATCCTGGGAGATGAAGAGAAAAAGAATAGGTGTAAGACAATGAAACCTGTTCCATTTTCTAGCAGTACAAAATTGGACAAAAAACTTCTTTCAGGAAAAAAAAAACAAAAACCAAAAAACCAAAAGGAAGTATAATTTAGAGGTGGGGAAGGGAGGAATTATTGCAGAAAGAATATTAATGAGAGAAAACAGGGCAAACAGACAGCCCTAGTTCTACAGACTACATATATATTGCAGACAGCTGCATAATTTACCCAGGAGAGAAATGTCACACGAAGCTGTTGCCAGTACCACAGTGAACTCATTTGAAGCAAACTGCAGCCCCCTGACTCTACACTGTCACCCCCACAGAGATACCCCCACTATCCTCTCTAAGAGGAAGAGTCTGTCACTGGAGAAGGTTCTGTGCTGTGCTATCCCTTGCCTTCCCTGGAGCCAGGACTGTAGGTGCAGGCAGGCACTCTGCACGCCTGCTGCAGCATGGGCTCCCAGTGGGAAAGCTGTGGCCTCAGTCAACATCAGGCAGCAGCATGCAGGACACATGCCATAAACTGTAGACCCATGTGCTGGCCAGAAAGCTACAAATATATGCACATAATTGCTGGCAAACCCTCATAGTTTGGAAAGGGCGAGTAAAAGCAGCATAGAAAAGCTCGTGCTTTGAGGTGGAGTTTGTTTCTCTCCCGTGCAGCTGCAGAATGCCATAGCACTTCAGCTTCAGCCAGGAATAAGTCTTTCAGGCCATGGGCAAACAGTCCCTGCTCTTCTTGAGCCAAAGCACATGGCTGAGTCCCTGAGAAACTTTGGGAAGGTCCAAAGGGCTGATCTCTCTTGCTTAGTGCTTACAATCACTGGGATGCAGATAGGTGGATTCCCCCTTCTCCCATTTTTGGAGTAGTAAAAAAAAATTTCTGGCCCAGCATCTGGAAATTGTCTCTATGAGCCAAAAAAGGTTCAAGCCAACATTATACATAACATTACTAGACAACAAGCCTTAGTCTGCTGAGCTGAACTCTTCCCTCCATAGTCGTACAGTCCTCCAGGAGCACTCCTCCCAAATTCTCAGCAAGAAAATCCCATTATCCCACGCTGCACAACCAAGACACATTAATTCCACTCTTGTGAATGTGTTTTGGAAAAAAAGAGTTTACAAATATGATATGCCTCATGGGTCTTCCCTGACAAAGGAGCAACTTTCCCAGTAAGTCAGGTGTTCAGAGGATCAAGCCAAAACAGTTGAAAGTGATAGCACAGTGCCCACTGTCACTGTTCTGCTGCTTTTACAGTGATTCCAATTAGAAGTATCTCACTATTTGCACAAGTGTCTGTTGTCAATCAGACCTCACAAATTGGCATAGGTAACTGTAGGTTAAATCACATCATTTCACGAGTCACAGGATTTTATTATATCAAACACTTTCATGATGCCAACCAATCTGTCATCATGAGAAACAGCTTCTTTTTAAATTAAGAGAAGATGTTAAATGTAGTTAAAATGGTAATACAACCAGTGGAACCTTAACATAATAAAGTCAACATTTTACAGGATATTTACATTGTACAGTACATACAGCGTGCTGCATGCTCAAGACAACATCTTATCGTAGCTAATGACCACTAAAATAACCTCCTGACTTAACAAATCTGCCTCAACTTGAAAGGTAAGGGGCTTGGGGTGTTTTGCAAGCAATTGTCTTTGCATAACATTAGGTGTTGGTCAGTCCCGAGTCAATGGACTCTGATGCCCGTTGACCAATGACTGCAGTCACTGGGATGTGGCGCACAACCAAGTGTCTGGAGTGTGGCAAGACTGACATCCTGGTCTGGTTAACCATTTAACTAGAAGCACCTGAGCACAGTAACACTGGTTAAATGGGAAAACTGATCATCAGTTAAGAAATCTGCCAGATCAAAGACCTAATAGATTTCTAAGAATGCGATAAAAATTTTTCCTGCTTAACAAGCATCAGTGGGTGAAAAGCTGTTCTCCTTCCTCTTTAGACACTTCCTTTCAGGGATAGAGGCAACTGTTTTACAGCTGGAGTTGATTTTTTTTTAATTCTAAAGTAAATTTTGTTTTAATTGGCAGCTAATGGAAAAGAGTGTTCCTTATTTTTAAAGAGAGGCAGGAAAATGTAGGGCTGGTTTCAGTCCGCTGTAATTGCAACACAACAATCATTTGTCAGACCTGCAGGGAAGCGAGGGTGAAATGGTAGCTTGCAATACCAGTGTGTGTGCCACAGATGCTACCCAGGGATTCAGGTTAATTACATACCAGGCATGCCTAGGGACCACCCATGTAAAGCAGCTGGCAGGATGGAGGCTTAAAATTGCTCCCTGCTGGTTCTACCATTGCATGCTGCCCTCTTCAATTCGGTATAAATCTCTTCATCTGGGCTAATTTACTTCAGCCAGGATGAGTAACTTAGATTCACTTATCTCCACTCTCCGAGCCTTGCTGGCTCGAGAACTGCTCCACTTCATTCCCTACCTATTCTTCAATTGTCTGAACCTAAAGAGTTTATTGATGCGTATGGGTAAAGGTTTCCAAGTGCCATAAATGTCACTGCAAAAGCCAAAGGAAGCAGGTATTAATTTAAAAGAAAAATTAGTAACAAAGACCCTCTCTAGTATGTGAGCTCATCCACCCAGGATATGATTCTTTGTTTCATTCCATGTTCTAATATTGTTATACAAAATATTCTTTGCTTATCTTTGCTATAACACTGAATCATCTGAGATGCCACTGAGGTCATCCTGTTATGTTTGACTTAATTCTGCATTTCTAGGCTCTTCTGGCTGTTACCTGAACCATGACAGTACTTAAGGACAGGTAGGACTTTGTGCTTTGAAAATAAATGACATATTATGAGCACTAGTAGGACCATAGGTGATAGAGAGTAATGTGATATATTTGTAGTAATTCTTCTTACCTAGATCATGAATTAAGTTTAGTTTCTTAGGCCACTCCATAATCATAAATTAAAACGGTGATAAAATGTCATTGGCTTTAGAGATATCAGCTGAAAATTACCATCATTCTTGGGATAATTTTATTATTAAATGGTTGTCCTCGTATTGCTATACAGTAAATATAATATTTCAAGAGGTGGTTATTACAGACTGGATGTTGTCAGGCAGGTTTTCCTAAAGGATTTAGTAAACTGAAGGCAATGAGCAGGGCTAATGGATGCAGTGCATTGTTCATGCTCTCCTTTTGCTTAGTCTATGGAAAAGACTTTTGTTTCTAGATACTGCATGACAAACTGCCAGCAAACAATGTGGACAACCAAGCAGCAGTCTCTAATAGTGAAAACACTGTGCACACTTCCACTTTCACCCTTCCATTCTGCCACGGCAATGTCCTTTATGCAGAAGTTTGCTCCTTTACTTCAGTTTACTTTCCTACCTCAGTTTTTCAGCAGGGAATCTGAGACCTAACTCTGGCCTCAATAACCAACATCCATATTACTTAAGACCCTACTCCAACACTTATATGTAACTTGAGTAGCTGCTGGCACTTGAAACTCAATCCACAGCCCACAAAAGCCACAGGAGAGGCTGTCACGGCTTATGGTAGGCTATGGAATAGGTTCTTAAGCACTGCTGTGTGCACTAGCTCCTTATACATGAGTATGTATATATGTACACTAGCAGTAAATTTGATGGTGGATGGAAAGAATCCTACGAAAGGAAGCTGTCCTGAAGTTCTGGTGTCTTTTAACTCATATCAATAACAGAATGTCCTTAAGAGTATTAAAAGACAATGCTGATAAAGAATTGTCATTTAACAGCAAATAGTGATATAAATCAATTTAGAAACCGGACACAGTTGAGGAATATGAGAGACATCCAGCAAGCAGGGCTGAGGGAAGTTAATTCCACGTTCAATGACTAAAATGAGAGATTGAATCATGTAAAAACTTCTGAAATCTCACCTCTGCCTACAGGACACAGAGCTCCGTTTGGGAGGATGAGCTGTGACACTCACTGCTGAGTCAAAGGAATGTAAGACACATCTACTTGCATTTAAAAAAGGTGGCCATTGTCCACTAGGAGTTACCATTGTAGCTCTGTTTCTGCCCAAGTCTTTTTTGACCTAACCAGGCAGGGGCCACGTGGGATCAGAGCATTGCCTTGAGATCCTGTGCAGTACAAAGGAAGGCAATCATGGAAGTGGCTTTGGGAGGACTAGTTAAAGCCAAGGTTGCACAGTAGCTCACGACAGTGAAACACAAGTCACTAACCACATTCACGTGTGCTACTGGGAGGAAGGGGAGAGTTTATACCCTTCTTAGCCCTTATAACTCCCTCTCCCCTCACTCCTGGCATCTGACCCCAGCCTGCCTTGTGCTTTTCCTGAAATCAAGACTCAATATAACTAATCTATTCCATTTATGTGTATAAATGTCTATGTATAAATATGTACAGGATATATAGTCCACCAGCAAATTATAATAATAGCAATAGAAAGAGTTTTAGTGGGGTAGAGGCACAACGACCCTGCATTACAGTTCTACCTAGCCTAGCATCCAGACTCTCGTGGTGGCAAAAAATGTATTTTAAGGTACTGGAGTCCAGTAATGAAGGACTTCAGCTAACTTGGCCTGACCTCTAGGCTATATAAGATTTTGTCTCCCATCTGAGAACATTATGATAACCAAGTTTTGATCCCAACTTCTGTGGCTGGCAACAGGCTTCGCAACATAACCCCTATGTTGTGAAAAATATTTATTTCCCCTTTTGAATTTCTTACCTTTAAATATCACTGATCGTTCCCATTTTTCCCTGTCATTCAAATGGTACAGCCAGTTTCTGATAATTCCTTAAATGTATTTTAGCTATATTTGAAGATAAGACTTTATCTTGAATCTCTAATAACCAACCTCATGCTTTTCATGGCAAAATAAACCATGGAGCAGGGACTCTTGGGAGCACAAAATGAGCACTACTCTAAATGCATCTGAATACACCAGCTTTAAGAGAGAAACTCATTCTTTGCAACCCAGACGTGCATTTTAAGTTGGTTACTCTGTGGTGGATTAGATCCAATAGTCAAAGCATTTTGTTACTAGGTGGCCTCTAGCCAGGTGGGTAGAAAATCTTCCTGAGAGATGAAAGGAAAATGCTGAGTTTCTTCAGTCTACGGGAGAGGGGATGAACCAAGGTCTTCTCCTTCCTCAACATATGCCTTACTGGAATGCAACTGCTGAACGTGGGAGGCAGCAGGCGTTTCAAAACATATGTGATGCTGAGTCCTTTCTTGATGCGCAGCTCAGCTCCCTGATGTCTGCACAACAGATCTGAAAAAACTACGTGAAAGAACATCACTGACTTTATTTATTTATTTGTTTGTTTATTTACTTTTTATATTTTACAAATCCATTTATACTTTGTATGGCTTTTCATACTTTCAGACTCTGATAGCAGTGCTCTGTAAATGCCTATCAGATCAGGCCATATGCTGAATTTAGGTGTAGCTCTGGGCATATCCAAACCAGGAGTTTCAGATGTCTGAAGACCATTCATGTCAAATGAAAAGCATCTGTGAAGCATTGGTGCCCCCAGGAATGACCAGGGATCAGGAGGTGCTCAGGTCCTTTTTTCATAGTTGCGTAATTCCAGTTTGTCATAGACTCATCACTTCAGCACCTACCACAACCACCAGTGTCATCTTACAGCACCTAAATCTCCACTGCTTTACAAGCTGCTGTCAGGAATTTAGTACCTTAAGGCTGACTTCAACACCTTTCTTTTATGTTTTATGTTTTTTCCAGTTTTATAGCCATTACACAACTGCAGTAAATGGCAACAAATCAAGTGAATGACTTAAAGCACTGCAAAAAAAATTCCCTTGTCTGCCTGTGCTGCAGTCTCAAAAAGAGTTAAGTGCTTATTAGAGTAATAAGTAATATTTTGACCTGCAGAACAGCATGCTTTCTTCTTTTTCTTGTTGACTGTTTAATATATACAAAATAAATTTCTCTCCCATAAGCTCTTTTTGATGAGGCAATGCTTATAAACAGCACCTGATTTCAGACTCCAGCCATTCCAGGTGCAGCTCACACTTGTCTCACTGTTGTCAACAGATCCTTGGGGAGCCCCCTTTTCTGCACCACAAAAATAATTAATCACACCCCCCCAGTTCTGCCTGTTCAGGGCGTGTCATTATTTGATTATGCAAAGCCTAGTTACTTCAGTTTTGATGTCAATGAGCTTCAAATCAGGCTTTAAGATGAGAAGTACCCACAGTCTTGTGATGAAAGAGTCAAACAGGCATGTTTTTATTTTCCCCTGGGTTGTCCCTTGGGTCGGCCAGTGAACCAACAAGCTCTTTTGCAGCTTACATTTTTTCAAGCTCCAGGATATAGCTTATATCCACCCACAATAGATCCAAGAATTCCAAACAAAATCCCTGAAGAGTACCTGAGAACAATCAGATGATTGCAACTTGCTGTTTTTACAAATGTAAGTCATCTTCAGACAATTGTAATCTAGTTAATTGCTAGAAAATTGAGCTTATCACAGTTCGTGTAGTCTTCATTCCTCCCGTGAAAAACTTTTCAATGTTTTACATATATATTTGCACACATGCACAATCACATAAATTAATTTTTAAAAGACTATATAATGTAAAAAATATTTATATTCTGTCATCAACTCCTACTTTCCCACCAGTAGCACAAATTAATCAAATTAATCCTAAATAGGAAAAACTAGACACAACATAATTATGGTAGCCAAGAAAACAAAAATATATAACTGGTGTGAATCATAGATACAGACTGGAAAAATTTTCACCTCGGCCTCTCATAGAACACAGAAAACTTTTTTCAAAAGTCTGATTTCATTCTTCCCTCTAGGCCTTGAGACTTCATTTCATATTTGTTTACAAGTAGTTGGTTTCACATTTACAAGAAGAACACAACGACCACCACTGATATCGTGTGAACCTGTTGGACTGTTTCTAGCCTAAGTGCATGCCTGTAAAATAAAGCTGGGGCCCAAGAGAAGGGGTAATTGTGCTGTTGTTAATAACTTTAGCCAGACGACTTACTGTGATAGAAAACTGGGGGCTTCTCTCTGAGGAAAAACCTTACTGCCTCACTTCTGAGGACCAAAATGCCTGGGTGTTGGAAGGTACCTGAAATGACAAGGCTGGGTAGCCAGAGGCATCCTTCTTAATTCTCTTTTTCACCTGTAAGCCTTTTTCTGATACAGAAAAGAGCTCGATTCCTCTTCCTCTCTAGGCAAAAATCAAAGCATTCCATTTTCTTTTAATGGATAGTTTATCTGTCTCAAGTTTTCTTGGCAGGACTTTTAAGATGTTTACTACTTGAGAGGGAGAAGTGTACAAGGGAATGAAACAAGGTAAGAAGACAAGAGGTGGGGGTGTAAAAAACACAATTTCTAGTGACATTTAAAAGGAACAGCTTAGTGTAAGTGCTCCTTTTATCTGCACCATTCTTCCTTGACCCAATCATGGGTCTCCCTTGACCTGACTTTTCAAAGTCAGGTCCAAAATTTTAGCTGTGCAATTCTTATGACCTTTAACTGAATCAGGCTCTTATGACACTTTGAAGACTTAAACAATGCTCTTTGTTTTAACTGTGGAAGTATTGATATCTTCAGTCCTCAAAATAATGTTGATAATTCAGAACTAGCATTTGGCTATCAGATATTACTTTGTGCTCTGCCTTAAGGGTAGGTGTCCTTTTTTATGAAAGTCAATAGCATATGATCTCCCAGTTGTGTCTATTAGTTTTATTTNAAAAAAAAAAAATCAAAAAAACTTTGTTGAAGAAATGCCATGTCTTTTTCTTGTTCTTTTATTATCTATTTGTTCACCTGACCAACAGTTGACTATTAGTGTAAAAATTTCTCTTTGTTTTGAGGACTCCTCTACATGTCACTGACTAAATCAATCCTCCAGGAAGGCAGATGTGCACTTCAAGATTATCTCACAATTTTCTTGCTCCTGATGGCCTCTGTCTGCCCATGAGAAATGAAAACTACAGTCCAGCCCCTGTGCCCAGAGGCTGCAGCAGTGGTGCACTGAAGGCAGCTGCCCTCTGGCTTTGCAGTGCTGGGCTGGTACAATGGAGAGGAGCCTGGACCCAGAATCTGGTTTATGGCACATCAACACAATGGCCAAGCTATAACGTCAGCTAATACCCGCAGCAGTGCATTCTGCTGACTGTACAGAATTGATCAGGAAACTGTCACCTCCAACCAGTGTCTGTGCTGCAGCATATTGTGTAACATTCCTGCCTTTCCATCAAAGCTGGGTTTTTAAATGGAAGAATAAACACAATAAGGAATTTATATTTCAGGTGGGTCATTCCACATCTCTTTACCTCTCTCTGACAGTTGATGTGTGGTCCCTGTAAAGCATCAGCTTTAAGGCATATTCTGTTTCTTTGTTGTGTAGCATAGGGGCACTATGTAAGGGACTGATTTGTTACCATCACTCACCATTGTCAAGACAAGCAGCATCTTAAACTGAGCACAGGTGTAAAACACAGTAGATATTGTGAGATAATTAAGTTGAAGCTCCTCTATCCATTCAGATTAGTGCTTTAGTTCAGTACTGAGCTTTAATAAAGTTAGCCATGAAACTGAGCTCTATTTAAGTGTAAAGGGCCATATTAAATAATTTAGAAATCCACATATTTCTACCTCAAATATAATGGATATTATAGGATAAAATTACTATTTATTGACTTCTCTTATAATTATGTCTTTCTATTGATTTTTTTACGGTCCAGATTATTAACAATGGGTTGAAACTCATAAAAGGATTCATATGTCTAGTGATGACAGACTTACATTCATTCCCTGCTGATGACCAGGCTGTCTATAAACACATCTACCTGCCTAGGTGCAGAGCACTATGAGTTCCTGCTGTCTCTGCTCTAAGTCAACAAGAGGTAAATCAATACCAAAGCTGTTTTGACACCTCCTCATGAAATTTTCCTGGAGTTAATATATCCTGCCTCTTTGGATAGACATGTCCTGACAAGAGCAGACAGCCTGTATGTGTGTGTGTGCTAATCTTGGCAGTAACACTGAACACCCATATACTGATGAACTCCAGACACTTGGTCCCTTGTACAGAGAATTTATTGCAAATGCTGTGCTTCTTTAGGCACACCAATGGTGCTTTGAACAGTTTTTCTTAACAGTTGCCACTTCATTGATAACCTTCTTAAGAAGAAGGAAGAAAAACAAAATCAAAGATTAAAAAAATATGAAGCCAAATAAAAATATCAAAAATTTCCTGTCTGGGTTGCCTCTGGCTGGACTTAAAATTCCATTACTGACATTATCTGTTAATCAGTTAATCTTCGATCTCCTGAGGGAGGCTGAAACTCCAAATTCTTTTCTAGATACATTAAAGGAAAACTAAATTAGGCAGTATAAAGGATACTCCAATAATCACATTAACTAAAGAGGAACAGATCACTTTTTAAAAGAAAGTATAAAGATGTCTGAAAGATTAAAACTGGAATTTAGATTAGAATTATCTATGACAAATAAGAATTCTTGAGTCAACAAAGAGTTGAAAGGAAATGGAACACGATGTTCCATTTACAAGTCAGGACTTTAAAACACAATTCTCCCACAATTCTTGCAGGACAAGAAGAAACTTGGCTCTTTGACTCACTGTGGCAGAGTGGGATATTTCTGGGATGCTTGTCCAAAAATTAACAGAAGAAGAGAACAGAGAATGCATCTTCGGATATCTCCTCACTGTGAAATCTGTCAGCGGAGAGAGATTTCTCTGTTTGTAATCTGATAGATGGAGGCTTCAGTCAGGATCCACTCTACAAGTGACCCACATCTCAGGAGAACAGGAGTTGGCTTTGGTCCATGCAATCTTTTTAAAACATTTTGTTTAGCTGATTCAGACCCAGGTTCCAGAAAATATGTACCCATTATGATGATGTCATATGGGTGATGCTGAAGCACTGACACCAAAGCCAGGATGTGTCATTGTTTTCTTACTGGAGTCACACCTGTGGTAGAAAACAACAGGAACACTGTCATGTAGCAGAGACTGCAGAAACAGGAGATACATTTATCTTCTACAAAGAGTTGAGAGGCTTGGCAAATGTTTATGAAAAGTGAAGTGAAATGAGCTAAAGGTGAGTCATTAATATCGGCTGTCATACAGGCATTATGGAGCCCATAGGTGGGGTGGGGAAAGAACACAGCCTTGTACATTTGGGGCTCTTTCCACCCTGAGGACTGCAGATCTCATGGTGGCTTTTCCCTCAGCTCAGCATTTTTTAGGAAGCAGGAGTAGATTTATCAGTCACTGTGCCAGTGCTTGCTTTTCCTTTTTTTAAGCTTCCTTCAACATCCAATCTGTCTGCAGGAAGCTGCCAAGGAGGGTTTATTGTTCTGCAAACTGTTTAGCAGAAAAATCCTCCTCTGATACCAAGAAACAATCTTCCAAGCTCTCTGTATATGTCAAAGATTCAAAGCAGAGTGACAATGAAAAGAATTTTTACTGAAATTGAAAAATATTAAAGGTATAAATGTTACTTTTTAAATGCATTTTTCCTAAACCAGCGTTTGTATGTTTGTATAGCAATCCTGTTAGTATTTTTCTTCTATGTCTTGGCTAGTTAAAAGAAAATTATATCATGAGTTATTGATAATGTCATTCCTATCATAATACTTTTGAAAAATTCAGATTTTTCTTTATTATCCTACTAAGGAGATATCTTTTTTTCCTGCCCAAAGTCAAAAGCAAGGGAAAATTAAACTGAGAAAAACCTAGATCTATTGTGAGAAATTTAACTTCAAAAGTTAAATACCCCAGTGTTGTTTCTTAACTTACCCATGTAAGTTAAACATAAGTTAAATATGGAGGACAAGTGAATACAGAGCCAAACTCAGTGCAGGTTGATGGCAGAAGTATCTGCAAGCTTTGCTGCTGATAAAAGAAAGATAAATGTAGGATTTAGATCTGTATAAATCCAGAAAGAAAACAGGCAGTTCCTAGCACTGATAAGAAATAAAACACCAGTGCCAACAGCAGTAACAAGGCAACAGGCACCACCAAGACAGCCAGAGATAGGCTGGCAGGCAGAAGTAAGACAGAAATTATACAGACCTGACTGCAGTGACAGGACGAGAGTTTGAAGTCTTCCAGCCTTGTGCAAACGGGCCAAGAGCTGTCTGCTCCCTCCTGGGGGAGCACCTGACCCACCAGGGGCTGTGGGGCCACGCAGGAGCCCTCAGCCAGCCTCCTTCTCTCGGACCTGCCTCCACACTGCTGCTCCACAGGCCTCCCAGGCTGTGTCCCACGGGAAACCCAACACCAGCACGCACAGGGCACCCGGGGCGCTGTGGCCTCTTTTCCAGAGAATGGGCAACAAATTACATGGGAAGGTATTCAGGTGGTGTGAGGGCATCCGGCAGTCTGATCAGATCTGACCTTGTCAGGCCAGGTTCCCAGCTTCCTAAAAGCTCGTGGTGGAAGCAAGAAAGCAAAGGAAACATCCATCAGGATAAGGCAGGTTACATCTCATGGAAAAGTCATTTGCAAGAGCAGCAAGTGACTTTTTGGAACAGATAAGTGGGTACAGCCCCTGCAGCTGAAAATTTTCCAAAGAAGATGATCATCCACTCCAGCAAATGGCATTGCTCTAAGTTGCAAGAAGTAAAGGATACTTCTGGTAGCCCACTGCTGTAGTAGCAGGTCTTTTTGCTAAAGATGAGTATCACTTGCCAGCACAGTTTTCCAGGCCAGGACTCACTCTTCTACCTAACAAGTGACCTCCAGCTGCCCTTTGAAAAGCCAGTGTTCCCAGGTGTTGCATAGGAACACAGCTATTTAAAAGTTAGTCTAGACTTCAGTGGAATGTGAGAAGCTCTGTAAATAGAGTTTAAGATCCTCTATTTAAGGTGCAAATCTTTTGGCATGCTAAATCTGACTTTGTCCCTGTAAATTATGAACTGAAAATAAAACTGTGACTTTGTTTTCTAAGTTCTCTTTTTCTTTAATTCAGGCAAGTCTTCAAGACAGAAAGGTAATGCCACAGCAAATGGGAAGGATGTTAACAAAGCAGGCTCTGCCTCAGTTATTAGGTCAATACCAACACTATATGTTGGAGAAGAGATGAAGTACATATCATTGTTACATGGATTGCTAGTGACACCAGTCCCTTCTAACAGCAGTAACCCTCAGATTTTTTCTTGCTAGAAAAAAGTGGCAGACAGAGGAGTGATTTGGCTGTCATATAATGCGAGTTAAACTGATAGAAAATTAAATTTTCTTCTCTTTCCTGATTAAACTTAATTTAAAATAGAAGCAGGGAGGTAGAAGATTATACAGTCTGTCCCTATAAGCATCTCAGTGTTAGATGCTGAAAAACTCTAATTTATAGTTCACTTATTACATGCAGGTTGAACCCCTTTCCTCCAGGTTTTTCTGGAATACCAGGCTGTGTTGAAAAGGAGTGAGGAAAGCACCTATTTCTTCCATCCTCTTTTACGAAGGTATTCACAGAGAAAAAATGAATGCTTGCCATCATGGATCATAGAATGGAGCTCAGCTTTTATAACATAAAATGCAGTAATTTCAAGTGTTTATTCTCTGCATTTCAGAAATATATATTTGATGAAATAAAGAAATTCCTGTTTTTCCCCCCACTAGAGTAGCAAGTAGGTAGAGTTCCTAAAGAAAAATAAAACATCCTGGTTTGGTACTGCTCCCACTCTTTCCAAAAGGGGTTATATATGGATCAATGTGTTTTCAAGCAAAGAATTATTAATAAATGACCTTTCCTAACAATTCATTACTATCACAGGTGAGTATGTCTCTAAGACGGCAATCTAGGCAGCCGAGGGAGCAGAAATCCTGCACAACTCATTGGCTAATGCTCAAATACATTGCAGTAGTATATTTGCCAGGCTTTTAGAGTAGGAATGTTCATATAACTTGTTTAAAATGTTTTTGTTCTCTTTGGAGATGGTCAATAACCCGGAGATGTTTGTTTTCAGCATCATCCCTAGTGTAAGCTACAGGCTGTAATGTCATGAAACTTGTAGTAAATTTCTGGCTCTGATTCCTATCAGCAGCAGGGTCAAATTAAAGTACTTGGATAATTTTGTAACCCATCTTCACTATTCCTTTAGTAGTGAACCCTGCTCCTGTAGCACTGGGGATATGCTGGAAGACCAGTGGAAGAAGGAACTTGTGGAGCAGGTCTTTCATTAGCAGGCTGTGCTAACCCTGGCCATCCCTAGTACCAGCATGCAAAGGACAGAGGTTAGCCACACTTTGAGTCTTTTGGTACTGCAAATGCTCTGTGCCCTCCATTAACAGTAATGGGTATTATGTGCAAAGACACCAAATACTAATGTTTCACAAATTATGAACACCCTTAAGAAATTGTAGTCCTTCTAAGAGGTTCCTGAAATATGCTGTGAGGGGTATGACATGACTAAGCTTAAATAATAATGCATATTTTAAGTATACATGACTTCTTTTTTTCTAAAGATCATGCATGAAACTGGCAATTTTGTTCATTACGTGTATTAAGTCATAGCATAAATTATTTCTTGCTCTTCTGACTCCCAGTTGCCTCTTTTTCTTTTTCTTTTTCTTTTTCTTTTTCTTTTTCTTTTTCTTTTTCTTTTTCTTTTTCTTTTTCTTTTTCTTTTTTTTCTTTTCCTTTTCCTTTTCCTTTTCCTTTTCCTTTTTTTTTTTTTTTTGGCCCTTCCCCCTGTGCCACAGGGACGATGTATCGCTTGGAATCCATACCCTGGCGGGGTGTGGGAGTGCGCGGGCTGCGGCATTCCCAGGCTGCGTTGGCCATGTGTCCCGGCTCCCCAGGAGGGGCGAGCGGGATGCAGCACCGCCGACTCCCCAGCTGTCACCGTGCTCTCTGATTGTCACAACAGCTTACAGCAGATTCAGGGAAGTGCCTTTGACTGGCATGTTGGGAAAACTGGCTGACATCAGCACAGTCAGCTAGGTAGACCCAAACCTGCTCCCTCCCCAGCGGTATCTTTTGTTTGATTAATGAACGGTGTTAGCAATTAAAAGCAAAGCATACGATGAGCCTAGCGCATCCTTTACAATTCAATTTCATCTTTTGCTGAGAGGTAATGAAGAGTAAGCAAGAAACTGAGATAAACTGGGTTGATAAGAAGCAGAGCTTGTATAACACCTTGGCTTCGTTTGCACAAGTCCTAGAAATGTGTCTCTGGGTAACCATCAGACTAAGATTTATTTGTTTGCTCAACTTGATTAATAATTTTGCACTTTTGACTTGCTTTGGTGTTTTCTTTACATTTATTCAGATATTTAAACATGATAACTAGCAAAAGACAGCTTAAAAGGCATTAAGTAGGCAAATACACAAACACACCCTGCCATATCTGCCTTGGGTTTTCATGTGAACGACATGTGTCAACCTGATCAAGGCATAGGGATGCAATGATTTGCTCTTTGTGAAATTGTTCGCAGCCATGTTTGTGTGAAAGGTTGTTCAAGTAAATTAGTTTCAGTTAATAGCACTGTGGAAAAATGGGTAAAGTGCTAAACAGACAGGTGGATCCAGTCAGCTCCTGGTGTATTTTTACAGAAACTCTGGTAAGGGTCAGGAGATCACATTTCCCTCTCCAGCATTAAAAGCCACAGAACTCCTCTTGGTGGGTTTGGGACACTGGTTCTTATGTCTCACAGAGGGCAAGGTGTGGTCCTGCCTTGAATTAATTTTTGGGGGTTGCAGTTCATGTGGGGGGCAGCAATTAGTATTTAGAAAGAAGTCCTTAATACTTCAGTCTAAGTGATGTGTTTTGAGTGCCTATGCCCAAAGGCTTGTCCACTTTTCTAGAAACTACCTTTCCCTGAAAAACTCGCCTGTCTTAAAACTACAGATCTACAGTGTTATTCCTCCTGCTGTGTAGATCACAGGTTTTATCTGTATAAAAGAGGTGTTCAGTGAAATGGAGCACAGATTTTGAAACCACGGCTTAGGGCTGGACACAATAAAGGGTAGATGATGTAAACATAAAGAACCTCCTTGCATCATTTTTATGTATTTTAAGGTGAACTGGTAAAGCAAACGAATCCTTGCTAGCCCTGGTGGATGGGCACCCTGCCTCTCCAGTCTGAGCACACTCATGGACCTGAATCAGCCTTCACTTCTGTCATTTCCACCCACAGAAAAAGTGATCGTCTTGGTGTCAGCAGAGTTTGTATCCAATAATTGAAGTCTCTGGGGATTTAAAAATCAATTCTTGGCTCCAAGTCCAGCAATATTCTGTATCAGCAGAACTGTGTAACTACACTCTGATTACAGTGGTTATAGTACAAGTTAGTTAACTGCTACCAAAATGAGGGGGTGGAAGGAAGACAAGCATTTCATCTTTTAAGTCATCCTGCACCTTGTTTCTGTCAGTGTTCTGCCCTTCTGGGGAACAAAAAAAAAAAAAAAAAAAAAAAGAAGAAGAAGGAAAAGAAGAAGAAAAAGAAGGAAAAAAAAAAAAGAAAAAGAAAAAACCTCAGATGTTAGTGTGACTGGGCAGGAAGAGGAAAGCTGCAAAGCTGTGAAGCACAACAGGGTCCAGATCCAGAGCTTCATAAAGCATGTTGATGTTTATCCAGGAGCATATATTTTTTTCTTTTTTTGCTGTTTGGTTTTCTTTTTCTTTATTTCAGTGAAAATAATTCCAACTAGACTAAAACAAAAAGATGGCTGCCAATAATTGACATTTTCCAGAGTGAGATTTCTTGATATTTCAAGTTCTACCTGTCAAGTCCTGCCTAAAGAATGTGGTTTTCTAGAAATTCCTGCGCATCCTTCTTCTAAGTTGTGAAGGAAATGTCTCTCTGGTTGTCACCAACACAGGACAGTCACTCCTACAGGAATGCAGCTCCAAGTGAACTGCAAGCAGTCTTTTATGCTAGAGCATGGCAGAGGCATTGGCTGGGGAAGATGAGTAGGCTGCATTGAGGACAGCAGCAACAAGAACACTTTGCAATTTAGCCGTCCTGGGTGAAGACTAAAAATATTATTCACATCCTTTATATTAAATGATATGAAAATACCCAGATCGCTGACAACTGGAATGGTAGATGGTAGCAGCCCCACAAGCTGCCCTACTGGGGGCTGTGTGCTGATTCCATCTGACTGGAATCATGTCTGTCTCTGCAAACAAATATTCATGGTTTCATGCAAGTGGATGTTTCTCATTTGCTGTACACAACTCTATAAAGATTTGTCGAGGTGGGGGACCAACATTAATGTGTGAAGAATGATGAGCATCTTGCAAAGTCAGAACTGCAGTGTTTAATGAAGTAAAGCTATTGATAATTAGATATAAACCCAAAAATTTTAAATTCACTTTAAATTCAGGAGACTGTAATATATTATGTGGAAGTCCAGAAGAACTCCATCTTTTTCACTACACAATTTGTACTTTAGTTGCAAGACAAGGTATTGCAGGTATCTATTAATTAAATGGAGTTGTTATTCTCCAACTCATCTGAGAAATTAATTTTGGGAATCAAAATAATGACAAAATATTCTATATGGATTTACAGTATACTCAGAACATACACTAAACTGTTCATTTACATGTTTGATGAAATATTTTTCTTTTGAAACTGTTTTCAAACCTTGAGGGAAGTCACTGGGAAATGTGCAAGGGCAGCCTTCACTGTGACTGTTATACACCCATAACATATTCAAAATATATTCCAATCTTCTTTGCTATAACCTATCTAAAATTTATGCAAAGTTCAGGACTGGAGCTGAACCCTCACTAGTCCAGGATAAATTGTCAGAGCACTGTGGAGGGATTTGACCAAGCAATTCCAATTAATATCATACCAAATCCCTATGCACAGCTTTAAAAATTGAGCCCTGAAGGACTAACCTGCTTGCCTACATTCTTTATTATTATTGTTACATCAACAGGATTTGTAGAAATAGGTAACATCAGTTCATCACTGCCACCACCTGGTTAAACTCTCAAACTCTATGTTTATGAATACAGGTATCAGAAAGGTAGCAAAGGGGTAAAACAAAGAAGAAGCAAATCTTGGGGGTAATCACCCTAAGCCAGTGCTTTAATGTGAAATGGAAATGTGAAGACCCACACAATAGCTTCCAGTCTGCCTAGACTGAAAAGACCAAACCTCCAGAGATGTAAGTGGCTTGGGTTGGCTTTCCCCCCCCCCAGCCCAAGTGATTGATTGCTTGGTTGTGGGTGTTTTACAAAGAGTAGACTGACAGTGACTAGTTTAGGTAAACCTGGCTAGACAATAATAGACAATAATAAGTGAATGATATTATCCTTCAGATCCTGATTAGTCTACTAAACCATTCAATATAGTATCACTGGGATTGATCTTCATTGCTCTGCGTGTTGATAACCATTTACCTTCCTAAGCAAGATGCTTAGGACTAAACTGATAGCTGACAGTCTGTCCCTTATTGTCACTCTTCCCTCTCTTCCTGATACCCAGATAAATGGCTTCGGGCCATTTCTCTCCCAGGAACACTTTTTACTCATCCAACATCTTCAACCCTGTTTTACAATGTCACCTTTTTAATCCTGCAGCAATTCAGTTCTTGCCCCAGCTGGAGATCTTCCTGTTGTTAATCAGGCAGTGCCAGGAAGTCCTGAGCACCAGTGGGATTGCCAGGCACCCACCACAGCGCAGGACCTGGCACGTGGCAGAGTGTACACACAAAGGAGTGTATCCCAACACTTCAGCACTTACTGCTTCCATAAATGTTGCCATGTTCTTCAGGTGTGTGGTGTTTTTACGTAATTTTTAGCAGGGAATTCCTGGGGCAAATGGGAAGAATCTGCATCAATGCTGACTGAGAACTGGGTATGAGCTTTTGGGCTGAGTTCCCTGAAGAAGGATTCTTTGTTTCAGGCCATTTCTGCTGTTCTAGGACTGATACATTTCATGCAGTTTTAATAATTGTTATAAAAAATATACCACACTTTCAGGTCACTGGTTTCTTCCTGGTGGAAAACTGCAATGCAAGATTTCCTGCAAGCTACGGGTTAAAATGAAAAGTCAATATAAATGTAATAAATTAGGAACAATAATTTGAACAGCGGGAAGGTGGCTAAAGTCACTGTTTTGTTGATGGTTTTATTCCAAAATGCCCCCCACCCCTTCCCTTAGCTTGGCACCTTTTATATAACTTACATTATCACAACTGTCTTTGTGCCATGAGGAGTGAAGTACTCTCCTGTTCCAAGCTTCTGCTACTTTAGATAAGCCAGCAATAATTATTTCTGAGTGAAACAAAATTAACCCTCACAATGGAGCCTGAGTCTAGCTGTGTTCCAATTTGGAAGCCACTTGTCTTGGGATACAAAGGCTCCGATTCCCCATAGTACCAAACTGGGTTCTTACAGACTCAGAGTTGTACTGGCAAACCAAAAACCTTAAACCCGCTGTTATACATCTGTCATCGTTGTTTTATTGTAACTCCTCTGTGAGAATTATGCATTGGAAACAAAGCATACATGAAGCCTATTTCCTCATTTATTTCCAAACCAGAGTCACAGTTGCCTGGTACATTTACAGTCATAGGGGCTGCCTCCATGAGTCTTTGTGTGCCTGCTTTGATATGTACAGCCCAAAGCTTAAATAAGACAGCAGAGGATCAGACAAAGAAAATAAAGAAAGAGAAAACAGGTAAAAAAGGAAGGGGTAAAAGGGTGAAAGAAAAGGATGAGATGAAAAGTGTAAGAGGCAAAGGGGAGGGTACTAAATGACCTCCCTGTTTCCTACAATTTCATAGCAGATAATAGAGGGTCTTGTTTTAGCAAACTCTATTTCCAACTATACATTTTCCTTGCCTGTATATGGAGACAGTTAATGCTTCTATTCTGATGGAAAAAGTGCAGCACAGCAGAAATAAGGAATACAGAGTGTGTTCTCTAGCTTTAGGTCAACACAGGGGAATGACAGAAGTTGTCATTTAAAAGTAACATTTGCTGAATCCCTATGAAATTATAAAAACCAGACAAAATAACAGAAAAAGAAAATAACAGACAACTCTAAAGAAAAATAAATAATTGTAGTTTCTGTGCTTTAAAGTGTTTTGTGACAGTTGCATATGCCAGCATATAGTATGATATATTTGTCTCAGTCTGAGAAAGAGTGGTACCTGTGAAGAACGTGTCATGGTAAACCCATCTTCATATTCCATAATCTGTTAGCAAGTGCAGCTCTTGTGGCTGATAAAGAAGCAGCATTTCTGCTGACCCCTCCCACTGAGGAATTCAGTAAAGCCCTGGTGACAAGCAAAAGTATAACCCTTCTGTATTGCCAAAGAGAGGCTCAGACAGCCAATAATCCTGAAGCAGGCATGCCAACCTGTAGAGAGCTGGACATCTGTTGAAGGTGTGCTTGAAAACACGGCATAGACATACCTACCTAATTCTTCAGACTCGTGAATAGGTCACATTATACTGCTCCTGTGAAATCTAGCCTTCTCCCCTTCCCAGTTATCTGCGGGTGTGCAATTAGGAGTGAAGTAGGCAGACAGAGGTTGAGCAAGCACTGAGACGTCACCATTCATCATCAGCCAGCAGATACTGAACTTGGCTGACTACCCCAGCTTAGTCAGATAGTTTGGCACACTGTCTCTCAGCACTGGGTTTTTCACTCAGGATCTTAAATTGTAGTAAGAGTTCACTCCATAAATCATGTAAAACAGGGGGATGGGATTGGCTTCACCTTTTGCCATCAAGCAAAGTTGTAAGAATTTCAGACCTTTTACAAGTAGTGCTGCTGCGCCGTTTAAGTGTCACCTTTCATCTCTAGATAGCATCACTGCCTATTCAAAAGAGAAAAGGGCATTTGGTCAGCTATTAAATTGAATTCCTTTCTTCCATCCTGCATGTGCTTAGTCTTGCATACAAAGCATAAAAAGCAAAACCAAAGGTCTAATAGATGGGACCATAAGGAGCTTCACATGCCATCTCTGAGTAAAACATCAAACAAAGTCTTTTGGGAGCTCAGAAACATGTCATCATATGTGGTATTTCTCTTGTCAGCAGCAAAGCTGTCTCTAATGCACAGCACACTTAGCAAATCAAGAATGCTTCAGGCCAAATTTGGGTAAAAGCTGAAGCTTTGCCTCCCACAGGTTTTATCTGCAGCTGCTGAAGCAAACATTTCTACCTCCCCTCCCTCACTGAAGGAGATTGTGTTTCACAGCATTGTTTTCTGTAGACACTTATTAACCCTGTTGAATTTAGAGCAGGGGATTGCGCTCAATATCTATTGATTAGCAGTGCTGCAGTAATCCTCAGGCCTTGGTCATTTTGGTCTGTTGACTAGGACTTGGTACACAGCAGTGCCCTTTTCAGCAGACGTTGATATGCATGTAAGGATGTGGGAGAGGCAGGAGGGAAGGTTAGCGTGAAGTCAAGTGTTTATACATTACAGGAAATTCCTGGTGAGGTGATGGCAGCTTTTATCACAGCCTGACAGAGTCCAGGGTTTAAATCATACAAGCATGCATCAAATCAAAAACCTTCTCAAAACTATGTCGGAAAACAGAATCTATTATTCAGTAATTGCAAACACTAATAAGCTTTTCCTGGGTAGAAAAAGAATCAAAAAATTCTTCCAAGCTGATCTCCAATTAACAGTAATATGATAGAGTTTCACAGATCATTTGTTTTTTCTCTTTGCTCATCCTTTGTGCTCAGAACTGAATGTGTTTTTGACACAACACCTATTTCCAAGAGGGACCTGCCTTCTCCAGAGCATGTCTCTTGCACTGCAGCCAAGCTACAAAGACACCTATTTGTTCAGAGTAGAGCTTAACAGGTTTTTTTTACATCTGTTCATTTTGTTCTTCTGCTAGCTTTCATTCAGCTTTGACTTCAGTCTCTGATTTACAAGGAGGGATGGTGTACCTTGGGAAGAACCTAGAGTATCCTTTTTGCAGCTGCCCACCACATTTCCCCTCCAACTCAAGACACCTGCATAGCAGACACCAAATTAGAACTCCCACAAAATAAAAACTAAGCTGCAATGCCTTTTTTATTTAATATTCCAGTCTGAAAATAATGGCAATTCAGAACTGCTGATTCAGGAGCTGTCTGTTTGGTATATGAGCATTGACCTACAGGAGAGGCATGGGGTAGACAGCTGAGGACAGAATTAACTTTAGCTAACTCCAAGTAAGTTTTGAACCTTCATGAATGAGAGCCCTTTGAAAATCAAAGATATCAGAGTGTATAAAAATACAGGCTTTGGCCCTTGCGTTTTTAAGAAAAATGCATTTAAAGAACTTGCTCCTAGGATAGCTTGAAATACTGGAGATATATATGCTTATATAATAGTAATATACAATAGTGCCTGTGTATTTTTTCCTGAATTTCATAAGATCAGTCCAGTGGATGGCCGTGGTTAAATACCAGAGAAAATTAATAAGATCTTTGATTAGGCAATTGATTTCCTGGTGACAGGATGTGACTGGAACCATCTATCTGCCAGGGCATCATATTTTTTTTTCATATTGAATTCTAGTACCGTTATAATTCTGAAACAAGAGTCATTTGACCTTAATGTTTCTGTCATCCATTCCTCTCTCTATCTTTTCCTGTGTCTGAAGAGTGCTTACTACAAACACTACTTGGAAAGGAAACAGTCTAGGGAAAAAAAGCATCTGAACATCATCTAACTATGGAGTTCCTTCCCATGGGCTACAGAGTAACCAGGTTTTCCACCTGCTCAGTTACTAGTCCAAGGTACCAGTTACTGACATGTCCCCAGCTAGACTCTGTGCAATGATCACAGTCCTCTGGGCCTGGCTGCTCAGTCAGTTTTCAACCCACCTTGGTGACCACCCACCAAAACCACACCTCGTCAGCTTTTCCATAAGGGTTCTATGGAGACAGTATCAGAAATCTTGCTAAAGTGAAGGTGAACAGCACCCACTGCTCTCCCCCCCTCCACCAAGCTGTCCATCACCTCACTGCACAAGGTTATCAGCTTCATTCAGCACGACCTCCTGCTTGTAAAGCAGGCTGGTGTGAGAGAATATTCCACCTTCACATGAGTAATAGCAAGAGAATACACTAACAGACAGTGAATTACAAACACAGGCACACAGACACCTGCAAACAGTTTGTATCTGCATGTACACTCAATGTACACTTTTGTTGCAGGTAAATATAATGATATTCATTTCACTCTGGGAGTCATAGTCTGGTATGTTTAGTGTATGATCCAAGAATAATGTTTGTTATCTGTGACATAGTTTATGCCTTACTGGAGCCCTCACTGACAGCTCAGGGGCTTAGGGTCTTCATATAACACACAGGGAAAAAAGAAGCACTTAGAGTATAAGAAAAAAAAAGAAATGAGAACATAAGAACAATAAATGTGCTATTAAGTAACACAATGGCTCATCTTGTATAATATTCATTCAACAGCAGTAGAACAGGATATTTAAGGACAGCACATGAGCCTGGCCATATTTTGTTCTCTGTTCCTCTCATATTTCCCCAGCATCTCCAAATGCTCTATTAGGGAAGTTAGAGCATGCAACCTTTCTTAGTTCTTTTAGCATCCGTGTTGGAACCTGCTGCCCATAAATCTGTCTAAATCCTCCTTGGCCCTGCCATTACTATCTGCCTTACAACCTCCTGCAGCAACAAATTCCAAAACTTCTCTACCCACTGTGTAAAGATGTACTCTCTTTTATCTGTTATAAAATGACCCCTTTTCAGTTTTATTGCGTGTTCCCTAATTCATGCAGTGAGAACTGAAGCAAGAGTTAATTGAGATTATCCATTGCCTTTGTGACTCTGTAAACTTCTTTCATATCTCCATGCAGCTTTCTTTCAGTTGCCCTTCCCAAGACAGCTGCTTCATTCTCTTGACAATTTTAGCTGCCTCTCCCTGTGCCTTTTTTGAACTCCATCATATTCCTTTTGAGATGTAGTGGCCAGAGCTGCAAACCAATGGGTTTTTTTGCAATGTCAACATGGTGTCTCCTGTTTTGTTCTCAATACTTGACCTGACAATGTCCAGCATCATGAAGACTTTTTTTTGTCTGCTGTTGCACACTGAGCTGCTGATTTCAGAGAAATGTCTAAGAGCAGCTCTAAGATTTTTTTTTCAGAGTTGAAATTGCCAGGTCTGAGTTCTGAGAAGAAAGACAGGCTAGTGAGCCAGGCATGATTTATAGGAAGGCTCTTCTTTAGAAGCAAAACTGAGCAAATAACGACAAGGCAATCTGTACTATCCTGACACTCAGGACCACACTTCATTCCTCATCTCTACCTGTAACCCTGTAACTCTCCCACCTTCTCCTGCTCATTCTGGTTAGTCAAAATGGAGGCCTAAGCCATGCACCAGTCCTCCTTCTGACACCCAGTTTCCCCATTTCCTTGCTCCTCTAATCCATTTGCCATACATCCCACTTCGCACCAGCAAGCCCTGAAACCAGGACCCATAACTGATGAATCCTCCATACCAAACCCAGACTCCCACAAAATGCCTCCTCACCACTTTTTCCTCTTGTCAAGACTCCAGCCTTTGAGTTTAGCACTTGTTACAACCTTGGGCTGTACCTTTCCTATACTTTCCCTAGATATTTGGGCCTTCCCAGATCATAAAACTCAGTGATTGATGAACACCACAGTGGATGTTAAGAAGCATGAAGCAAAACACCCTTTGTTGTTGCCTTACAGATCAGGAAGTTAGTACAAACCAGCTACTCCATGACAATTCTCTGTGCTACCACAGACTTTGCCTTCTATGGAAAATCATTGAAAAATGCCTTTGCTTTTTCTATCAGAAAAGTGAGTTGCCTCCTATATGTTCCAGAAATGCAAGCCATTTATCCCTGTGTCTGTTTGCACCTGTCTCTGTAAAGAGAATAGAATATATTCAGAATGGGTTGAAGCCATATGCACACCCCATGTAACTGACCAGAATCTTTTGTGTCTATTTGGTTCCTGTAAAGACTGTAGCTGAGTCACAGAGATAAAGCAACTCTTACCTTGTCCTTATAACACATCCCAGGTTTAGGGAAGCCATCCTGAAAGAGCAGAGGATTGTGCCTTTCCTGAGGACCACTCAACATGCACAACATGGAACATTTTCCAGGCTGAAATGAACTAGAAAGGGAACTGGTGGTAATCAAGGTGCCAATAGTACTGCTAGGGTTAGGAAGATGATGTGGGGAAAGAAGACTCTGCAACACTTCCAGTCTAATTAGATAGTGAGAGGTAGTTGCTGAATCAAACAGGGTAAAGTGCTGTAACG
Source organism: Dicrurus megarhynchus (assembly GCA_013399195.1). Lineage (NCBI taxonomy): Eukaryota > Metazoa > Chordata > Aves > Passeriformes > Dicruridae > Dicrurus > Dicrurus megarhynchus. Next base: position 1,088,344 of record VXAD01002549.1, on the reverse strand, counting down.
AACAGAATTTTGCATGTTTGGACTTGCAATCAGATGTCTGAGACTTTGTGGTGATTCTTCTGAAGATGATTGCTTTTTGTAATGCGTGTTCCATTATTTTAGTGAAATAAGCAGATGCAGCGAATTAGATTCAGACATTTATTTCTCAGAGGTGTTAAGTAGCCTATGACAAAGACATTCTGTTTGATTCTCCTGTTAAGTAGCACCACCCTGTTTTGAGGTTGGTTGCCTCGCCCCTGCTTTGTTACAAGCTTTTGTGAGGAGATACCCTCGATCTCCTAGCAGTATCTGGACTTGCTTCCGAAGTAGGGCCACAGAGGCTCTGACTTGTATGTAACTTCTGCATGGTAATTCAGCTGCTCAAATGGCCACTTGCTCCACGAACAGAGTGACTTCAAGGTATAGTACTTAATATCATTGTGGACTTACTTAAAAATAAGAGGATCCATTATTACTTAAGATTGGCATTTACTTCTTTATTGTGAGATAATAAATGCAATGGATCATGCCTGATCTGTAATTCTCTCCTTGAGAAAATCAGAACAGTTTTGAGCATTTTTTTCAGTTCCATTTGTGTGTGTCTTCTAACTCTTTTCCATGCATTCACCTCTGAGTAGTCATTGGTAATTATCACCACGTAAGGAAGCAATAGAACTCACAGGAAATGATTGAAACAAAGTATACAGAAGAACTGAGAAATTAAAATAGAAATTCCGTATATACATTTTTTAAGTAATAAATTTTCCTCTTTCAGAATATGTCATGCTTTAGCTATTCAAGGTGAAGAGCAAAAAGCTAAGTGAGAAGGATTTTTCCACACTTCATACCTGCAGGATTCCTCTGCTATTTATCACTGACTGCTTCAAGGGACCACAGGTGTGATTCAGAATATAATTCCTGTGCACAGATAAACTGAAAGTTAAAAGCTAGTGCCGCACCGACCGATTCCTAGCCCAAGCTTGGCGGGCGGCAATGTGTTCCGATGCCCTCAGAGCTGACAGTGGGCTCTGGAGCTTTTAGTTCTTGGATCCACAGGGGCCGGATGGAAGTTCCGCAGGGAGCTGCGAGGCAAACGGCTTTTCGCAGGTTACGCCGGCAGCTGTTTCTGAGCGACGGCAGAGGCAAGAAGGAGAGAGCCCGGCTGCTTGTGGCTGTATCCCCAGGCTTTATTTCTCGTCCCTCGAGGGACGGACGAAACGCGGCATAGGCGGGAGCCAACAGAACAGCCCCCTCCAAGGGTGGAACAAAGGTTTTTAAGGGCAGAAGAACGGGGGGGAAGGAACAGCGGAGATAACCAACCAGGGAATGACAAGGGTTAACACTGACCACTCAGGGGACAGGACAGGAGGGACAGACTTGGGACATCAAATCCAAAACGGAGCCCTTAAGATCTTTCTAGAAACTAATTGCATAGTATATGAACTTATTATAAAACATGAACCAGTGGGACCAATCCTGAACCAAGGAGGGAAGAAAGGTCTGGAAACAGGGTGGAGATGAGATGTGAGTGGCGTCTCGTGGGCGTGGATATCAAACCTCTGCGTCTCCCTCAGGATTCTCCTCAAGGGTGGAGTCCTGGGCAGAGAAGTTCACCCACTGGGTGTCACTCACTTTAAATGCAAGGGGCTGGACCACCACCACAAGCTAGATCTCGACATGCAGTCAACTCCTACATTCACAGCAGCAATGTTTATTTTAATACTTATAAATCCAGTGACAACATAGTTTCAGCTTATTGATGTATTTCATAGCACCATAGGAAAAGTTCACATCTGAAGAGTAGAAGGATGGAAACTTAGGCTTCATCTGTGCCAAAATGTCTCAAATTCAATTTTCAGGAAGTTTTTCTCATCTTTATCTCCATCCACTGACACATTCAAAGTTTGCAAGCGTCTTATTCTTTCCTCACTCAGATACGCAAAGTACAGTTCTTTGTACTTTTCCCTACGAAACAAATAAATTCCAATGCATGCTCTCAGTTTATACACCCCTAAGACTGCACCTGTTTCATGCTACACAGTAAGTACCACCGTGTGGAAAATCAGCACCTGACAACCAAACAGCACGTGGCCTCTAGAACAACTATTATAGAAAATCTTGCAGAAGTGAATTATTTTCTTTCAACTGAAAGAAATTAATTTTGTTTCACAATAATAACACATTCAGAAATTCCAAAGAAATCCGTGCATGAACAAGTGTAAACTGCTCCCTATCGGTGGACGTGGAAGAAGGCCAGCCGAACAAAATAATGCAATAATAATTTTTACCCACAAAAGATATATCATGCCACTTGCATATAAAAAGCAAGCCAAACTCTCACTGCTCAGGGCTTTTCCTGCTGTCTCTTTTTCTCCAGATGTGAGTTTTTCTGGGCTTGTATTTGCTTTTTCAGATTTCTTTCATCTGTTTTGTTTGGTTTTTCTTTCCTTTGTACAGAATGGGGATAATGAGGAGGAGAAATGTCTTTATACTGGGGTAAATATAGGAATGGGAACCTGGAATAAAGTTGGTCTACATCAAACAGCAGTTTGCCTTTTTGCAAGTGTGAGTCTCAGCTAAGTGTACTCCTGGGAAGAAGGAAAGGTAGAGCAGGGACAGAAGATGGATGATCAGTGGGCTTGCTCTTCCTCCTGCTACTGGAGACTCAGGCAAGGAATTACTGGTTTAGGAAGGTCCATTCCCTTCTCCCTTTTTCAGCCTTACCCAAATCTCATATAGCCCATGTCAGACCACGGCCTACCAGCTGGCAGATTTTTAGGCATCTGGTAGAAGTAAATAGTGCTTTAGACTCTTCTGCTTTAGGATGGAGTGTACAGCAAGGTTGTCTTCTCCTGGGGCCAAGGCAGAGTTGCAACAGGCAGATTATGATCCAGGAGGAGTTTCCCCTTGGTGATAACTACATCTCTAAGAGACAGCAAATTTATGCTCATACCTAGCTACCTTAAATTTTAATTTCTATGCTTTTGTTTTTCTACGCTTTACATGTCCTTAATTATTATGCCAACTTTGTGTTCATGAAAGTAAGAGCTGTGCATACAGCTACTAGTATTCATTAAGGGAACAGATGGCTTAGAGTATATATTAGCACTACTGGTGTAAATCCAGCCAACTGAATATAGATTGAAAGCTATTTACATCCAATACATTTTTAATGATTCCTGTATCAGTTTGATAATGATATCAGTTAATGAGCTGACTGAATACAGATCTAGTTCCTACCTCATAAATTTTTTACCCTCCTGTGCACTAATTGGCAAAGTTAACAGGTTGTCCTAAGAACTCTAACTGAATCTTGATTTTGTTGAGGTTAAAGCACTAGAAAAACCATGATGTATCAGGAGACTGAACAAAATACAACAAGCCAGTTGGTGTGAGAGGTTTCTTTTAATTTTTGTAAAGCTTTGGATACCGTCTGTCACAGTATCCTTCTGGACAAAATCCAGCTAGACATGTGCACAATATGGTGGGTGGTCACCTGGCTGGAAGGATGGACTAAAAGCGTTGTTGTATTGGCACAACATCAATCTGACAGCCAGTCACTAGTGGTGTTCTCCAGGGCTCAATTTTAGGGTCAGTTCTTTACAACATTTTATCAATGACCTGGATTCAGGAGTTGTGTGCACACTATGCAAATTTGCTAACAGCACTAAATTAGGAAGAGCTGTTGATTCCCTCAAGGATAGGGAGGCCTTACAGAGAGATCTTTATAGATAGCACAGGACAACCACTGACTATGTGAAATTTAACAAGAATTTAACATCCAGATTCTTCGCTGACAGTGTAGTACTGGTTCCTGTACAGACAGCCACACAGAAGAAATTTGAAACCCTTATCCTCTTAGAAGTAAAAATTTGGAAAGAACCAGAGGGAAGAAAGGAAGTACTTTTAACTATTCCTTAAGTATATTTAATTATTCCAAAATATAATTTTCAATTCCCTAAAAAAAAGAAAGAGAGAAAAATATCTCTCAAATCACTTAGGTGAGGTGATGTATGGAAGCACTGGGTGAGCAAAGCCTGGCCTTGGCTTATGAAAGTTCCTTTGACAAGACTCTGAACTGAAAGCAGAAGAAAACAAAAACAACCATAGGGAGGTCCTTGCTTCTGGATCCTTAAATGATTGGTATTCCAGGAAATCCTGTATCAGTTTACCTTTAAAAATATTACATATCTTAATACTTCCATTAATGCCCAAGGTTTTTCCTCACTGACACTTCCACCACACTATTCAGAAGCTGTCGATAAGGCTTATTGCTAGGAAATAACCATAAAGAAAGAACTGCATTTTTACTTCTCAATTCAGCTGTGGGAAAGAAAATTTTTAAAAATATGTACTAAATGCTTCTATTCATTTACAAAGATGGTATAAGAATGCGCTTAAACTTCAGGTGCACTCATCTTTACAAGGGAATATTTTTACTTCAAGATCTTTCCACACTTTATAATATCACATTATATAATGAGATATATAATATCACAAATAACAGGTGATATTTGTAATGTCACCTATTACATAATCACAAGTTGAAATCTATACAGTTCAACATTGCCATGGTTTATGAATCCTGGTATATCTATTCCCCCTCTAATAATTAACTATTTGACTCATTTATTTTCATGAATATTTATCTTTCTTGAATGTCCATTTTTGCCTCTTTACTTTCATTATAATTACACATTTATCTTTCTATTGTTACACTCATCTCTCATCCTGCTCATGCACTGCACATTTTCCTTTGTCCTATCCATACATTTTCACAAGACTTTTATCTCTGTAAAAAGTATATATTTGCACATATATATAAAATATGAAATATTTGGAGTAAACAAACATAGGATTTTTCCTCTTTTCCCAGAATACTCAATTGAGGGAGTATTGTTCCTCGATTTAATAATTTTCTTATGAATCACCTAAACTCTTAAATTTTTAAACATCATTTCTTCAGCTTCATTGTTCCTTTAGATATCTTTTGTATCTCTATTAAAAATCTACTGTCTTGGCTTTTATATAATTTATGTTCTGGTCAAAGATTTTGAGAAATATAAAATAACAATCCTCTTGCCATAATTTCTGACCAACACTATGAAAAATAAAAGAATGACAATCTTTGTAGCATTTTTACATCAACATAATATAAAACATTGAAATAAATGTGGACCTTTTCCAACTTCAATACGCATTTTTAACCACACCATCCACACATTCTACAATCATTTACTGTTTTCTTTTCATCTTCACCAGACAACATGCCTTCTTATTGATTAAGTTGATCAGTACCTATATCAATTTATTCTGAATTTTAGTACTGACACTTTAATAAAATAAAAAACTGTTAACCAAGCTGATATTGAGCAAAAAATTAAGCAAAATGCCTTGTTTTTGTACAACTGCCCTTTGCAAACTTTAATTTTGGAATGCAAAGCCTGTCCCTTTAATTATATGTCCATTATCGGGAGATACAAAAGTGTATATTAAATTAATGAAATGGATTACCTCAGTTACACAGTGGTTATTAACAGGAAGAGCTCCCAGTTTTCATATTATGTACATCAGTAACTTTAATTGCATTAGGCTGAGCTAGGAGAGCTATTTTAGGAGATACTTCAGCAGCACAACAATTTCTGCTGGCTTTTTGCCTGCTGTAGCTCAATTTCTGAGGGTTCCCTCACAAATGCTAACTTATTATTTCTGTCAGTCATGCTTTAGTAAACACGGCCTCATTAAAACTACCCTAAAGTGGCTTCAGTTTTGAAAACTCTCCCTTGATGTATCCACGAGACAACTGGTGCTGGAGGGCTGTTTCTCACATTTGGGTTAAGAGATAAGAGTGTCACAGAGTATGAATATACAAAAGACCAGTTTTGGGGCCAACAGCAGTAAAAATGATGGACTGTGATTAGCTCAGGCTTTGTAGGACAGGATACAAAACTGCCTATGATATTAAAAGTATGAAACAAATTAGCTTTTAAATTATGATTTGCAAGCACTTATACACAAGTGTAAAATCAATTAGCTGTCAGCTGTTGGTTAATAGTGACACAGTGACCTGCCTTGCTCCTGCTGGGAGTTGTGAGTCGAGGTTTTTAACAGGGAAGGCACAGTGGTTTTTTGCTAATAATGTATTACATCCTGAAGCCACTTTATCAGAAGCTCCTGGAAAAAGAAGGCAATGTCCCTAAAATAAGTGAATATTCTATGAGATCCCACATTGTTATACACAAGCTTCTGATCTTGTGCTAAGGGGCCTGACAGAAAGGATTTCCCAGGGCTCGTTCTTAAGGACGAGGCAGATTTATCCGTCATGTAACTTCAGGGAAGACACTTGTCTCTAGCTTAATCTGCCTGCATGCATGGACAGTGTCACTCAAATGACCCCATGGATCTGCTGCATCACAACAATGGATACCTGTAAATTTAAGACCATTTTCCTTAGAGGTGAGTTAGGTAAAGCTCTCCACAGGTCAAGGTATGGGGGAAGAACAATATCATGAAGGAGGTCTGTGGGGACTGAACATGGGTTGTTACACTTTCTTGTTCCAAAGGACCTGAGACCATTCTAGAAAACATACAAGGATTTAAAATACATGGAGAGAAAGCAGCCTTGACCCAAATTTTGTAGCAAACTAGGGGTGTTTTCATACAATTCTGAGCAAATGGAGGTCCCTTTAAGTGGTAAGACAAGTCTGCTGCCTCTCCAAAATTTGCATTTTTGCCCTATGCGAACGTGTGAGCTTCAACCCCAGGCACAGATTATACATTTTACCTTTTGCCACTGACCTAAACACACATCAGAAAGAAAGGAGTAAAATGGGATATAGCTTTAGAAATGGATGTTACTCTGGATAAACTGCTCAAATTGCACCCCAAATCACATAGGATGTAAGAACTGAATTGCCTATCTACAGTTTGTTTTTATTTGGCTAGGTGGTTATACGCCCTTATTGTCATAGCATCTCAGTAAGTCAGAAGATTTAGTTTAGCCTCATAACCTTGCTGTTTAAATCATGTACAAATGGGGAACTTGAACTTGAAACTCAGTTCCACAAAACACTGAAGAAGTCTACTGTGAGAAATGGGAAAGATTTAAGTGCTGAAGTTTGAAACTGCAGAAATGTTAACTCATTGGTAACTTTCAGCTCAGTCTCTTTTTTTTATTTCTTTTATTCTTTGACTAAAAGACAAGGGTCCTGTTACAGAGTACATAAATGCACTTCTGGGAATACTGAAAGTATAAAATATATATGTGTGTATATACATACATATATATACACACATATATATGTTTATGTGAAAAAGTTATCTACATGCATTTATGGATAGTTATGTTAAATATAGAAATATAGAATGAAAAAAGCCCAAAACAAAGCAGAAAACCCGTATCAGTACCTGCCACTGTAACCCTCCCTTTCTTCATGTGTATCTATAGAGTCTTTGTTACAGATGTAGCTCAGGGAGATCTGTGTGCAGGGGACAAGTACTGATCCATTTAGGAGGATGTCAGTATGGTGTAATTTAAACAGTGATATCAAAGAAGGCAGGTCTGGCATTGCTGAGTGTGCATGGATGATGGATGGTGCTTGGCATGCATGGCTGCTCTGCAAAAGAGGAAGGGCTAAACCAGGGAGAAGGATGAGAGAACAAAGAGGTTGTGCTAAGGCAATGCCCCGAGGGGAAGGAATGGTGGGACACCTCTGCCTAGGGATGGGGGAAAGAAGATAAATGAGCACATGTACACAGACAAAAAAAAGATGTGAAAAGGCTAAGTGGGGGAAAAGGAGAAAGATGAGAAGGCTGAGTGGTGCCAGCAAAGTTGAACACCTTGGGGTGACAAAACTTAGTGGAATATGCCTAGAATATGAGAATCTCAGGAAGTACCTGTGTGATAGGTTGACCCTGAATGGATTCTGGGTGCCTACCAAAGCTGCTCTGTCACTCCCATTCTCAGCTGGGCAGCTGGCATTGGCTCTGTTGGACATGGGGGAAGCTTCTTACAGAAGTCACCCCTGTAATTCCCCCACTACCAAATCACACAAACCCAATACATACCACCCCTTACGTCTGTGAATCAAATCTTTAAGAATTAGCAATAAAATTCACATTCATCACACAATATTCACAAACTCCACTCACATCAACAAAAAAAAAAAATTCCCCACACCAAAATCACAAGAACATTATCATAAGGAAGCAAAAATGGACAATTTACCTCACCACAATTTCAGCGACAGAAATTCTCCATGATTATTCCACTTTTCACTCTCTAGATGTTGTTCAGTCCATGTTTTACCTGCTACCTCTCCAAATTATTACCATTACCTCAAATTTCTCATGTCCCACATTGGGCAACAAAAAGGACTGTGGTGAGTTGACCTTGGCTAAATATCAGGTACCACCAAAGCTGGTCTATCACTCCCTTTTTCTGCAGGACGGGAGGAAGAAAATAATGTGTGAAAAAATGTTTTGGATCAAGAAAAAAGCAGTTTAATAAAGCAAAAGCAAAGGACATGCATGGAAGCAAAAAAAAAGCAAAGATTCATTCTCTTCCCATCCACAGGAGATGTCCATCTGCTTCCCAGGAAGCAGGGCTTCAGTACAGGTAGTAGCTGCTCCCAAAGACAAACATAAAAACACAGTAAAACAAATGCCCCCTCCTCCTCTCCTCTTTTCTTTTAGATTTTACCACTGAGCAGATGTCATAAGGCATGGAATATCCCTGTAGTCAGTTTGAGTTAGCTGTCCTGGCTGTGTCCCCTCCCAAGGTCTTGCCCACCCCAGCCTACCCATGAGGGTGGAGTGTTGGAGAGCTGTCACTGATGGCTCCAGCACTGCTCAGCAGGCACCAAAGCACTGGTGTGATATCAGCACCTTGCCTGATATCTGTGCAAAACACAGCACTGCCATGGGGAAAATTACCTCTACCTGGCTAGACTCAGTATAACAACCAGATTACTAGGATTTAAGAAAATTGTGGATAAAAAATTGCTTTCCAGTATTTTCTTTGCACTGAGAACCTTTGTTAGCAATGCTTGTCTCCACTGACAAACCAAGGACAACCAGGCTTCTGGACTTTTTTTTTTTAAATTCCCTAAAGGAGCTTAGGGATAATATTCTTGAAACAAGAAGAATCTTTCCATGGCTGTATTTTTGGATCCTGAAACTTCAGTTTTTCTTTCTTGTTTTCCTGTCCATCTTACTAGTAATTTCAAGTGACATTTAAAATAAATTAGAAGATGACTGCTGAACAATGCTTACAGGTATTTGAGGTGTTGCCATTGTCAGAAATGACAGCATGCAGACACTTCAGGTTTGTTCAGAAAGGGAGTTCTTCAATGTAAAAAATTATGTGTGTTTTTAAGGTGCCAATTTTGGCAGCATTAAAGCAACACTAGCACCTTTTCTTACAACCTTTGGTAGAGGTCATATGAGGCCTCTGAGTTTTATCACAACTTTTGATCATGCCTGTAGCTGAATTTTTAAACTCAAGACAATCCACATGCAATCATTTCCGTTTGGAGGTAGAATTGTTTACTGACAGACAGTCACATTTACATTAGAGCCAGTGATTGAACTGTCACTGGCTTCAGTGGGACCACAGCTGCTCCCAAGCCTGGCCCACCCTTTGGTCCTGAAGACAGGTACCACACAGCCAGACAGGTTTCTTCTGGAAGCCTGGGTAAATAATAAATAAATAAATAAATTAATAAATAATTGCTGCCTGTTATGAAAAGCCCTTGGCTCAGGGTGATACCTGAACTGAAAGCAAATATTTTTGCGCCATCTAGCAGAGTCAAAGCTGTGCCAAGGTGCATGTTAACAATTAAATGGCATAGAGGATCACAAGCCACTGCCTGGACCTTCAACTGGAGCCTTGCTTCTTTCTGGATAAATAGTCCAAGTGTTACTGTCTCTAGTTTGACAGTATCCTTGCACAGATCAGGCTATAGTTTGAATTTCTGTGTCAAGAACACAAAATCAAACCCAGAGCTTAGACTGCATCCGGCACATGGGGAAAATGGCACCCTAGGAAAAAAACTATTTTGTTTAATTTGAGCCAATGTCCTGTCATGTCTGTCAGCAATACCCTTCCAGGTGGTAGGTAGGAGGCCTGTAGCATTTATTTGAAAGGATAAGCCATTTTCCTACTACATTTCCTTTCCGCATTTTACAATGTCTAAGGTTATATCTGAACTACAGCTAAGCACGTAATTGCTTCTGCACTTGCTTACAATCTCTACTACACTTTGTAAAGTATTTTGGGATCCTTGGAGGATGAAAATTTCTATATAAAAGTTCCATATGTAAAACTCAGTTTGTTTTAATAATGCAGCCAAAGCCTGGAAAGAGTCACAGATAAGTATCTTCTACATCCAATACTTTCATAGACTAATTTTTTCCCTCCCTGCTCATTTGAGTAGATAGATGCTTACACAGCTTTACATTACTTAAAGGAAGGAATAAAATGTGTTGAGATCCCTACCCATCCTATGAATTGTGGTGTGTTGATCCTTTGAAGGTACAAAATATGTCCTCTGGGTTGTATTTTCCTGCAGGAATTTCACAGTGTTGGCCTATACCAAGGTATTTGACACATTTACCAAGGTTTTCTTTTTTGTGTTTCATTTACTAGTGCTACAGGCAAAAGATGTTTTGGCAAATCAGAGTTACATACAGAAAACCACTTATCGCAAATGAGTCTGGGCTGATTCTTCTATCTGTACATTTAAAATCCATGATCTACTGGAAAATACATATCATAAAGGGGTGTATAGCAAGACAATTTCTACACCCTTGCCTTCCAGAAATACTGTTTATTTGACAGCGTGAACCCGTGACCCTGCCCCTTTTTCAGAAGGTCAGATACTGGACTGCTGCTGTCGAAAATATTTTGTAATTTCTGTAAACTTGGCCTTCTCTTTACCTTGGTGTGTTATAAAACGGGACAGGTTGATTATTGCATCCATGTGCCTTCACTCTTCGCTCACTGCCCTGCACACATCCACACTTGGATGCAGACGGAGCTTTGGCTAATGATTGCTCTGAGCACGACTGTGCAGTCACAGAGGCTTTGCAGATTCATTCCCTTAAAACAATCAGTGTTTGGCTTCTTAGCTTGACACAGCCACAGCATTGAGAAGAGATTGTTACTGGGTCCTGAACAGGCTAAACCGGGAAACGTCCTTCTGTAAAGAAAAGCATGCTCAGTGGTAATCAAATTCTCATCTGATCAGGAAGGGGCTATCACAATAGTGTGGCCCAAGAGTTAAAGAGCTTATTTTCTAAATCCCTTCATCCTTTCCAGAACCGTGAGACATTGACAGCAAGTCACTTAACTCTGTCCAGCCACAGCTGTGTGGGTTTTGCATAATTAATTATTTATACCAAGGCAGACACAGTAATTAACTTCCAGATGAATATGATATTCTGATCAGAAATGCTTTGCATTTCAGCCGTCCCTCAAGCAAGTAACTGTCAAAGCTGGACTGTTTGACAGAGTGGGTCCTGCCAAAACCCCTCCCAGACATCTGTTCTCAGACAAAAAGAACAGATTCTCAAAGCAGCGCTTGCAGACATTGCCTCGTTTCAGCAGGCAAAGAATAACCAATTCACAAATTCTGGCTAATTTTGTCTGATTTAAAGACAGTATGCCAAACCTCGCAAAAAGCCAGGACCTGTTTTTTCAGTTGTGGGCACCGATGCAAACTGAGTGTTTCCTCATGGAAATCAATGGCCCACACTGATGTCAGGCAGGTGCAGGTTGGGAATGAAGCCCAGGGGATTTAATATGAGGTGGATTTGAAGACAGTGGGCAATTTTTTGATTTTCTTTGTTTTGGTGAACAGAAATGAACAATAATCATCAGCATTACAATAATACTGAATGGCTTACTTGCTGTTACTGCTGTCTGCAGCATAGTAGTAATTCATTGGAGTATGAGTTTTACGCTGAGGCAAATTTATGCTGATTTTTTTTCCTATTTCTCCTTTCTAGCAGAAATTTGTATTAATCACTAGGGAATGTGGCTAAACATTCAAAAACAAAGATAGGAATCGACACCCTGAATGCACACACCACAGCTAGACCTGACTGCAAATTACATTTTTCTCCTGTGATTCCTGTTGCACTACCCATATAATCACAGTGCTTTAATGCTGCTTGCTGGCTGCAATGGAAGTCAGGATGATGGCTGCAAGAAAGAGGTTACACCATAGCAGAGAGAAGTTGTATATATGTTTTACGATGCACAGTTCACTGACCATATAGGAACCAGGAGGATGGCTGCTGTTTTGGGTTGTTATTTGGCACCCCAGCATCCTGAGAGGCCATACCATTCTTCAAGAGCAGCTTAACCTCTGAGGTAGGAGGGAGGCTATGACAGCTGGGGAAGGACAGACAGTGGTCAGCCAGACTCCAAATACTCCTGAAGGCTGTAGTTTTGCAGTAGGAATGAGATGATCAACCAAGAACAGGCACTCCTACTCCACCACCACTCCAGATACTCTCTGAGATGGTAGTGGCATCTGTCTGACCTTCAGTGGGCTGGCTCAGCTTGCTAAACTTGCTGACACCCCCACTCCCCACTTTATGTGATTGTTGGGTCAGTTTTTTACTGGTTTGACTCCTGAAACAATGCCATGGGTTTGTGGCAAAGAACTAGAGGGAACAGGGAGCATTTGTCAGACTGGTTTGTTTTACCAAGCTGTGTACCCCAGAAAAAATGAACAGCAGACACTCACAGCCAGACTTCAGCAGTAATGGACAGAGAGGCTCTACTAGGAGTGCAGAGGAGACTGTGTGGAGATTGTTTCGACCCATAAAGTCCTTGAGAGCTGCTTATTCAAGGAAATAAGGATAGAAGGAGCTATTTTACAGGGTCCAGAGAGCACAAGCAAGTTTGTTTACAAGCCATTCTTTAATCTCATTCGAGGGCAAATTTAAGTTTTTACCTATTCCTTGATTGTTACAGTTGTGTCAATAAAAGTCCTGGAGGCTCAGCTTTAAGACCAGGATACAGGTATACCAAAGCCAGCTCAGGTGTTGCTCACATTGACCTAAGACCATTCCAGCCAGCAAACACACGTGAGTTACACCATGTACTTGTTAAAATACACAAAAAGAGAGCCAAAGAGGGCCAAGATGAATAAACTTGTGTGTACCTAGAGAGATCAAGAAATCTTTTCTATTTTAGTTCACCACAGGAATGCAAAAGACCCTGGGATACAGATCGAGGAGGTGTGAGGGTTCTGTTACAGCTGCCCAGGGACACATTATTTTCCTATCCTCTGAGATGTTTGGCAGTGGTAACCTGGACTTGATGGTGCAGAGTTTTATTCAGGATGGCAATTCATATATTGCTGCTCCCCAGTCCTGCTGCATATTCAACACACACAATCCTCTGGTGACTGCTACCCTGGACATGGCAAACATGGCAGGAAGGAACCACGTGGGAACTCTGCATTATTTACTGACTGTAAAACTCAATAATGCATGCCCCATTCTGTATGACTCATTTCTAAAGAGAGTGAGGACACTCAAGGTTCTCTAAAATATCTGACAAGCTGAATAAGTAAATTCTTTGATACCACTAGCCTCAATTTCTCATCTCCTGACATCATTATCACAGAAGATCATCTGACAAAAACACACTTTACTTTTGAGTGTCAAGCTCACAGGTTTGCAATGATGAAATCTAAACCACTGTTTTCAAGCATTTGGCCTTATAGAGTTGTATTTTTAATATATCCTTAAATTATCTGCAATTACATGTTCTTTAGAGGAGCTGGTTTGCAAATTAAACACCTGGTTTCCAGTGTCAGTCTTACTCATTCAGAGTTAATTTTGTATCACACTGTGATGGGCATGGGGCACATGCCTAAATGACTCCTAAAGAGTTTTATTGGAAGAGAAGACAAAAGAAGAAAAGGGGTTTTTTTTCAACTTTCCTAATCCACATCTTACTTGGAAAGGAAGGATTTGGCCATGGAAATAATTTTTTCTACACTTCTTCGCAGTTTTTATGAGCTCAACTAATCTTATTCTAATGAGACTAGTAAAAGGGAAGACTTCTTTGGAATGACAACTCTCCTCACAATAAATGCTCCGGGATTATCCCTGTTCCTTCAGAATGTAACAGAAGGAAAAATCAGCCTGTTAGCTTGAAACTGTAAAGAATTTTGCACAGTCTGAATGTCAAGGCCTATGATTCTTATATTTAGTGAAAAAATATTAGAAATCACAGATTCCCAATACTGAGGTCAATACATACCTTGGTTGCTTCTGTTTTCAGTATGGGAGAGCTAAAGAAACCATGCTTTTGAAACAAGACATTGTTCTAAATGTTATGCTGCTACAAGAGAATTCACATAATTGACATCTTACATCTTTTTGGAAGTGTGATGGTTTTGTATGCATATTTTTTTCCAGAAGAGCAACAAAGTCATACAAACCAGGAGAAGAAAATGATGACTGATTATTTTAAAGGCTCTGGATAGTGATTCAGTGTGCTGGCCAGGAAAGCTGAACCAGTCACAGGGAATGGGCAGAACTATGTTCCAGTATGACAGTTCTCTACTTTTTTGCCTTTTTTTATCTTCCTTTTTTTTCTTTTTTTTTTAATAGTATATAATGTATCTCTATAACCATCCATCAGCCCAGATGCCCTCTGTTCTGGCTTTCTTTTCAAGGCTTGCTAAGTCAGCAATTTCAGAAGCAATACCTCCTGCAAATCATTCTGCGCCTAGCTGTCCTGCATGCAGCCAGAGCTGATGGGTCAGTGAAGGGTGTGGGAGAGGAGCAGGCAAGAAGATCCTTTCACTCCCATTTGCTCAACACCAATGCAGTGCCAGTGACCCCCTGAAGTGTGAGGGGACAATCATCCACCAACTGACCCGCATGGGAGACAGAAGGAAGTGGCATTCCCTCTGCAGCACAAACATCATGCTCACACCATGATCAGCTAAAGGAGAAATGGATGATGGTGGCAGATCAGTAATCAGCAAAAGCAGAAACTCATGGTGCTTGTCAGGTAATTTAAACACATCAAATTCAGTGTTATATCTAATTTGTCTCTTTTCTGAAAGCACAGGCCCTGAAGGAGCCAAGGAGAACAGCACTGACTCCATTTCATCCGAAGCGTCTCTTTCCAGCACAGAGAGACTTGGGTTTTTTCCCTGCAGAATATGAAAGCACATGAGAGGACAATTAATAGTGAAAACCCAGCAGGGCTGCTGTAAGCAAGTATGCACAGCATGCTCCCCCGTTGCTTCTGGACTGGCACTAGCCTGTCAAATGCCTGGAAATGAAGCTTTCTTGAGCCTTTATTAAGATTCATAGGAAAAGCAGGCCCCAAACCCAAAGACAGCATCAGCATGAAGTATCTTGGCCTCCTCTCTCCCATGAGGACTGCCAGCACATGTGGCTCAGATTCTAGAGGGGAATGAAGAAACTGGGCGAGTGTATAAAGTGAATCTGCTGGCATTTACTTGCATGACAATCTGCCATGTAGAGTACGTGCCATGCACAATGCAGTGCTCTCCAGAGACCAGTCCCCTGCTACACCCAGGCTGCTGGCAAGTACACTCACATTTCTCACATCTGTGCCAGAGAAGGACAGCAAAAATACACACGGGCTTCACAAAGGGCTGTGATGCCCACACAGGATGGAGGTGACTTCTTTTTTTCCCCTTTATGCTTTTTTGAAGGACACATAGCAGCCTTAAATCCCATCTCTTCAGAAGCACTGCTGAAAATCCCAAGCCTCTCAAGTTCAGATATTTTAAACTTTGCTCCATCCCTACTGTTTATTCAACAATTTGATTAATTATTAGTGGCTCAGGTGTGGCATGTGTGTGCACATGCATTTGTATACTTATACAAGACTTAATGATACATGTTCACTAACTCATTCCAAGTATACATACAAACACATACTGCTTTCTGATAAACTGAACCCTAAAATAATCTCTCTGATTCTCTGTTTTCCTGCAACTTTGCATTGATTTTTAAAGCGGGGCAAACACTGTATCAATCAATGTATTCGTCATTTCACACAAAGATGCTTTTCACTGCCTGAATGTACAAACAGTACATTTGTGGAAGATGAAAAATATAAAAGTTGTTGTCATGTAGAGCCCAAACAGATGCATAAGCTCTAGGAAGTACAAAAGAAGTCCTTTTCTGTGCTTTCTTTCTGGAGTACTTAGAGCAAGCCCATCTCCACATGGTCACCTCCAGACAACACCCAGGGTTGAGTGGAAGAGGCAAGAGCAGGCTGCTTGTTGAGTGAGTGGGAGAACAAGCAGAGCTCCTGGATAGAAATGGATCTGTTATTCCTCACATTTCCACACTTGTGCCTGTCAAATCTGGATTTTTAATTTTAAAAAAGTGCTTCATTTGCAACAGACTTGGCAGATAATATGGATGTGTGGTAAAAAATACTGGTTTTTTGAATGATAAGGGACAGAAAACCATGAAATTCTGCCTATGAAGATAAGAAACACAGTTATTTACTGAGCACCCGAAGTTCCCAGAAGTGTCTGCTGTGAGCTAGGTTAGCTGGTTAGGCACACTAACTCCTTGGCCATGCAAGTAACAATTTCAGCTCAGCTCACAGAGGGCCAGTGCTGTGTCTGCATCAGGCTGCAGACTGAGCGTCACACCAGCCCCCGTGGCAGAGTTCAGCACTGCCACACCTGGCCAGGTGCTCTCTGGTGTTCTCTGTGCTTGCCTGGGTGCTCTCAGGGGGTGCTGGAGAACAGCCCTGAGGCATAACCTACAAGCCACCACTTTGTGTTGAGGAGGTGGGCACTCCTCAGCATGACCACCAATACATGGTCAGCGAGGTCATGGGCGCAGCAGGGGTGACCCTCCAGTGTTGTTGCAGAGTGTGGTGATGCTGAGCAGTAGGTTCCTTCTTCTTTGGTATCTGAATCTTGGATTTGTGGTCTATGGGTCTTTATATTATCTCCTCATCAGTTGATAAACTGTATTTCAAACAAAATTTCCATTTTATTAGAAAACAGTGTTTTGAGAAAGTTAGACTATGGGGTTTTTTCACTCAAAGTGAAAGAAGCGTTCCACAACCCTTCATTTTTGTGAAGTAAATGTTTCATTTTCATCATGTTAAAATCAGAGCATTTCTAGTTGCTTTGACTACTAATGCAGAAGTCTAAATGCTAAAGCAAGATTTAAATGTGTTGCCTTTGACATTATCAAGATGAAATAATTCAATAATTTCATTAAAAATATGCTATTGAATATGATGTGTTATTCAAAAAACACATTTTTCTCTGAATCAGCAGTATCTCACAGAAAACACACCCTTTGTAGCTTGGTGTGAGCAGACATAGGTCTGCTCTTAAGCAGACACTAAACCAAACCTAAATCATTTCCTGTATTACTGTATTTTTCCTATTTGCCCTCTAGCTGACATTTTTGATCTACTCAGATTTCCAATTTATCCGTTGTTACCCAGGAAGCACGAAGTGGACCTTTTCAAAAATAAATGTTAAATTTTTCAATTTATTGCTAAATACTCGATATTTCATTGATGAAAAAATAATGGTAATGCATTCAGTAAAACTCTTGACTCAAAATGTATGCTTGCCATATTTTTCTTAGCTTAAAGAAGAAAAATAATTATTCCATTTTCATTTGCTTGATATATGAAAAGAAGTCTTTCAGCTGATTTTTTTTGCAGCATGGTGAGAATGGCCCAGCTGTACCATAAGCTGAACACTTAGCCTTGCATTCAGAAATCACCAGCTTGCATTCAAAAGTCAGTTAGTCTTGTATTCAGGCAGCAAAGATCATATGAATGATAAATGATTTGTAATGCAAGATGCTTTTTTCCCAGATCTTTTCTGGAGGTCAAAGGGCTCATCATTTTATGCTTTTCCAAAATTATATTTTTCTTTAGAAAGCAGGAAATTAATGAAATCCAGTATAAAATATGTATTTTAATAAGCAGAATATAGAAGGTATGACCTCTGTCACTTGCTAAGTGTATCAACACCTTGCATTGTCCCAGTGGTATATTTTAAGGAGATTTTAATATAAATCGAGTATTGAATGTGAAGATCTTTCCATTCTCACATTTTAATGAACTTCTTTCAATGCCGTGATACACAGTCAGGATCCTGAATCTGACTGATTGCTGTACTACATTTTGCAAGGCATGTCATTTGTGCACTGCAGTGGGGCTTTTCCTTTGTTAGAAAAAACAGTTTGTATATCTTTGCTTGGATAGAGTAACTTTAATCAAATCTTGTATACATATTTTAATTGCAGATAAAACCTTCAGATGCCTAAAAGTAATCTTAAAAAAATGAAATAATAATCCTGGAAAATGGATATATTGTACAATTATAATTTAAAAAATAAAGACAGATGGTTTGAATAAGTGGCAAACTCATATTTTCATTGACTAGAAGCCTACACGTATTTGAGAAAATACTTTGAAATTAATTATTTGCCAAAAAAAGATGTCAGTGTTCTGGAGCTCTGCCACACTGTAGCATCTTGCTTGGTTGGATGAATGTGTGAGAGGAAGGCAGATACGGACTCCATAATGATCTGTCATAATTCAGAGCAGTGGGGCAGATTCAAAATTAAAGCCAGCTCCAAATACCCTGGAGGAGCCAGTTTCACACTGCAATATGTCAGTAGTTTGGGAGTATCACTTTCTTCATCTCCAGTCTCACATTCAGCCTCACTCCTCCTCAATCTAGTGATTTTCTTTGGGAATCCTTATTTTTCATTAACCCTCTGTGGAAGCCCATATATTTACTACGTTTTGGCCTGGTATAATGAACCTGATTGTGAAGATGGAGTTTGTGGAGAGCCCACACACCTTGCAAGAGCTGAGAGAAACTGAATCAGGACCTTGCTCTGCTCCTGGTGCATCACGTAAGCTTGGGCTATGTCTGTCTCCCTGCATTTTTCCTCAGGGATGTAATCACCTGCCTCTGCACTGATGGGACTTAAGCACCCATACTATGCTGGACTGAAGCTTTTCAAAGAGATGTACCATGTATGATGTAAAAAGAAAACTAGCTCTATAGTTTAACTTGGTCTACTTGAAGTTTAGTTACCTGGATTCTACAGAGGGCAGTGGGATATGACGTTGCTTTGGATATATCCACTAGCGCATTGCCGACCAGTAATGCTAACCCCACTGCTGTCAACCCACAAGTGTTCATAAATGCCTACAACACAACAAAAACATGGGAAAGCAGCAAAGACCTTCTCATGCTGCTTGCAGAGCACTCAATACTGCATATCATTAAGAGTTTCCTGTAAATTGCTTTAAAATATAATTAAAAATATATGTTAAAATAGATGAATTGATGAAAAGAACTGTTTTCTGTTCAAAAATGTCTGACATTTTGATGCTTTAGCAATACTGATTCTGTATAAATAATTGATTCTCTTACAATAGTTATGTGAAAGCTGGAGGCCACACTGATTTCAAATTCCTACGTGTCCTTCCCTTATTCACCCATTGAGACCATGATGTAGATTGGTAGTGAGGCATTCACATATGCTTACATTACGTGGAGAGGGAAAATTGGAAGTCTATGAAAGGAGGGTTGGTAAGTCTGGGGTACGATTCTGGCTAGAAAACAAAATATAATATTAAAAATTCTGGGACGGTACAGCTGTAATACATGCACAGCCTGTTCCTGGAGCTGCATTTTTAAATACCTTCATGTACATAGAGGGTTAACTGATTACTGCAACACAAATGCAGTATATATCTCAAAACAATAATCTTCTTGTAATGAGCAGCTGTCTCTGATGACAATAAAGATTCTGAAATTTCACATGCATAACTCATGAGGTGAATGAAAAAAAATATATAGAAGAGAGCAGTTTATAATAGTTGCTGCCAAACATGGTACAAAGCAGGGTAGCCCAGAATTTGTTTCTGAATGACCACCAACCTTTTCCAAAATGTCAAGTGCAGATTGGAAAAATGTCTAATTTAATGTCCTTTAATTACACGCATGCAAATCATTGCCTTCTCTTGATTTATTTTATTTATTTATTGATTCATTAATTTATTTATGTATTATTTGCTTCAGTGTGACATTCCTCCTTGTAAGCAAGGAAAGCCATGTGTTCACTCTGACCTTAGGTTTTAAGAGAGTTTGAGCTTTTTTCATTGACCCTCCCCCTTCGACTCTGGGGCTAATATGTCTCATTATCTCAGTGCATAAAACTGATTATTAAGTAGCCTTAGATGAAGCAAACAGGCTTCCACTTGTCCTTTTGAATTATCTCAATATCTTTAATTGTTTAAAACTGACAATGAGGTCATTCAATTACGGTACTCACTATACAGTCTGTGCTTAGTGTCACATTGAGGTTGTTATCCAGAGCAGAGGGGGTTAAATTATCAGTATGCTGTTGCTGCTGTGATCCTAATGTAAATGAACATTTGGCGGTTTATTTTTTTTCCTTAGCTGCTGGTTACTACGTTATTAGCATATTTGATGTATTCCTCAGCTCAGTTAATAAGCAGTTCTGAAGGCAGAAGATTGATGTTTGAGAAGGCCGTTTATAGACCATTCTGCCTTGTAACAATATCTGGAACACGTCTATGCGCTATTATGACTAACTGACTTTGGGTTTAGGCCATATGCACCACTGACAAAGCCTAATCTCTGTTCCTGTCTGCTGCTTAGGTGTTTTATTACTAGATTATGACCATCCTATGAATTCCAAACATTTCTTCTTTCCTCTTTATTTCCTACTGAAACTAAATTCTGCCTTGATATTAAAGTGCATTAAAGAACTTCACATACTTCTGTTGTATTAATATTATCTGACTACCTTTCCTTGTTTAAAATACAGTCAAAGCCAGGAAGTACATTCGAGTAAGTCTTGTTAAAAAAAAACCTCTAATAACATATTAAGGAATAATATATGGAAATACAGTAAATACAAACAGGTGTAGTCCTATTAGACCTAGTCCATGGCACAACATGGAGAACAAGATCAGCGTAAAATGTTCTGACGCAAGAGCAATTCAGCCAATCCTAACAGAAATACAGGGAGTAGACACTGCAACTGACTGCTCAGATGGAAAAGCTCTGTTTCCATAGCTGGGCACAGGAAAGCTCTGGAGGGATGCTTAAGGGTGTTTTAGGGGAGGTGGCAGCCAGTACCTGGGGCAGATGCTGTCAGAGGAAAAGCTCTTCTGGTCCGAAAGCCAATCTTGCCAGCAGGCTGTGGAAGTTGGATTCTCTCCATCTTTTTCACTAACTCTCCTTTATGTTAGGTAGAAACTAACCTGTGGCACTCAAACTTTTAATTCAGAAAAATAAATTCATTTTAGCTCTACAACTGCCACTCTTCTGTCTATTATACTATTGATTTTAGTGCTGTTGAAATGCTTTGGGAACCTGAATAGCTTTCAAATCTATATTTGAAATCTGTCCCTTTGTTTGAGTAGTGTCACAGGTAATGTGATCAATACAGTTAGCACTGAAGCCTGCTAAAGTATAGCAGTGGCTTTTGGTAAGGACTTGCAAGGTTTCAAATTCCATTCTGGGAAATAGGGCTCTTCAGCTAGTTTTGTAAAAATAGACTTTCGTTGAGACAATTTGTCTTCAGAATTTCCAAAATCATTCTGCCC
This sequence comes from Dicrurus megarhynchus, assembly GCA_013399195.1. Lineage (NCBI taxonomy): Eukaryota > Metazoa > Chordata > Aves > Passeriformes > Dicruridae > Dicrurus > Dicrurus megarhynchus. The sequence goes on along the minus strand of VXAD01002549.1, from coordinate 1,066,707 downwards.
TCTCCTCTGCCTTTCACCCTCACCTGTCTCTGCTGTTTCAGTAGTAATCAGAAAAATACTGATTCTCACAGAAACCTTCAAGGTGAAAAAACTTATCAAAATTGTTATGTCTGTGCAAAATATTTTATCTTTGGTACCGCAGGGTATTTGACAAAAAGACTTTTTCTCTAAGTACTTTCAACCAGATCTTACTAACAAGCTTTCCACAGATAAGCAATGTATATCCTGGGTTTTTTTCTCATCAAGCTGGGACACTACATGTATTTTGCCAAGCCTCTTGGCAGCTAATATTTTTGTTAAATTGGCTAGTACATCTGTCAGCCCTGGGACAAAGCTAGGTTTCCTACCCTGAACCTTTCAAGCAGAACCTTTTGTAAAAGACAAAATGCTGTATCTACCTTAAAACATAAAGGATCCTCAGGGCATTGGAAGCTAATGTGCAGCTTTAATGCAAACATCCCTTGTGAGGGCTCTCGGTCCTTGTATGCTCTGAACAGCAGGAGGAAGAATACATGAATATAAATGAGCTGCACAGCAGTATTCAGAAAATGGAACTATAAGAGTTAATGAGATGGTGTCCTGCTGCTGGACGCTTGCATGTTAAAAATTCTGATGGTTTTATCTGGCAGTAAGTTTGAAAAACCTGTGCAAAGCCAGTGATTGTGAAGAACCCCTGACTACAGAATGGTGCCTCTTTCCGTGTGGCCTTGCTACAGGCAAAGAGCCTTTGATATATCTAAATCTAACAAGGGAGAAAACAGAGGGATTACTAGAAATCATTGACCATGGAGGAACCAAGTAATTATTAATAGCATTATACACTGAACTGCACACGGCTGGTGCGTATCTGCAGCGCTGTGTTTAGCTGCACACAGCAACTGGCAGAGGACCCTGTCTCTAAACCCCACTGCAGATTGCAAGCTCTGTGTCTTTAAGACTCACTCTGTAGCAGCAGAACTAAAGGGAAGGTTCCCATTTATGCTGGCCACAAAGGTGTTGCCCCACTCCAGAGACAATGCAGTGCATCTCTTCTTTCTTGTGAACAATGGTACAGCCACCACTCTGAAAATGCCTCCTTTGAGCTGCTGCTCATTGTATGTCTAGCACAGATAAGTCTGACCTACCTATTCTGTGCTATTCTGTTAATTTACAGAATTAACAGGATGCATTGCAAGGAAATAATACATCTGCTGTGCAAAGCTGCTTGGCACAGGTGCTGGTGTGATGGATTTGCTCTGTGCAGAGTCATGCACATCCCTACTCTTTCCAGGGTCTCCTAAACCCAGGAGACCACCTTGCTCAGGTGGGCCTCCTGTTCAGAAACACCTGAGTACTGAGAGTCGTGTATCTGAGTGCCCCATGGAGGCTGAACTTGAAGAGCTTGAGAAGAGCCTATGGTCAGGCAGGATGTCCATATGTGTTGCACAAGGTGTGATGGGGAGAGAGTTGCCTGCAGCAGTTTCACATCCTTGTTTACCTTCAGGAACAATCTGGTCTATTAAATATTATTTTAAAAGCTTGGGGCCTGTAACCAGCAGCAGAGTGAAGATTATCTAAGCATGGGGCTTGTTTATACATGTTCAGTGATTATCACCCAGCTGGTGCATTTTTCACTCTTGGTATTCGAGAATTAATAAACTTGCTGAGTGAAAATTTCAACCTCATCTCTAATGAAATTAGCTTCCCTGGCAGGAATTGATGAGCACAGTGTTGACAGGAGCTATCAGGTGTCACTCTGATATGTTTCTTGTAAGTTATCTCCTAAGGACTTGTTGACATGCAGGAATAGTCTAAAATAGTTATTGAAAAATAATAATAATAATAAAAATGAAGCCAGAAGGAATAATATTATTTTCTTTATGTCTATGCAGGTATTGAAGGTCATATGCAGGCCAGAGTTTTCTAACCATCTCTCCTGAGAACACCTAAGCTCAGCATTCTGTAACTCTTTAAGCACAGGTCCAGTTCCTACGTGAATACCAGGATCTATGATGGAACCTGAAATACCAACTTGTCACATGTTCATGGATCTTCTCTGTACATTGCAGACCTCAGCAGCTGGAACTTTGCAATTCTGTGTTCCTGCTTCTGTCTTTTGCTTCATTTTTCTGTTGCCAGAGACAGCTTGATTCTTAAAGGGGACTCAGAGATCCAGAACAGAGGGGGGTGGCTTCAGTGCAAGTGCTAAGATATAGTGCATTTCTTAGTGAAGAATAATAGTGTAAATCACTATTGAATAGCGGTTGCATTTTAAATTTATATCTTACAGAATCAGAGAATAAGATGAGTTGGAAGGGATCCACAAGGATTGTCAAGTCCAGCTCCTGGCCCTGCACAGGACCACCCCCAAGAGTCACACCATGGGCCTGAGAGCATTGTCCAAACGCTTCTTGAACTCTGTCAGGCTGATGCTGCGACCACTTCCTTGGGGAGCCTGTGTCAGTGCCCAACCACCCTCTGGATGAAGAAACTTTTTCTAATATCCAACCTAAACCTCCCTGACACAACTGCAGGCCATTCCCTCAGGTCCTTTCCCTGGTCACCACAGAGAAGAGTTCAGTGCCTGCCCCTCCTCTTCCTCTCGCAAGGAAATTATAACTGCAGTGAGGCTTCCCCTCAGTCTCCTCAAGGCTGAACAGACCAATTGACCTCAGCCATTCCTCATACTTCTTCCCCTCAAGGCCCTTCAACATCTTTTTAGCCCTTCTTTGGATGCTAACAGCTTTATATCTATTTCATAATGGTTTCTCCATGAAGATAAACCCTAAGTGTACAAGCATCATTCACTCTTGGAAAAAAGATATATTGCAATTAGGTTTGTGATCTGCCTATTTTTCTTAAACAAGATCTTTAATCTTTCTAAACAGACTGAATTCACAGGACAGGTTATTATCAGGTTTGCTTCCTGAAAACCTGATAATAACATTTTGGCTGAAATGCCTGAAAGAGATAATTGCCTAAAACGCTGCTTGTGACTATTTCTGTTCAGAAAACAATTTCCCTCCTCAAAAAATCATCTGTCTCATTGCACTTTTGAATTATGTGCTGTTTGGGAACTTCTACCTTGTTTGTTGGGGAAATTTGAGAGATTTGGGTAAAGAAGAGTATAACTTTGTTACTGGACTACAGAAATTATTAAATTTGTCAATGGTTCTGTCTAGATCAAAAAACTTACTTTCTATTTTTAATCTGAATTTGAAAAAAAATAAGTTTAAAGTAAAATGTCTTGGACTTTGAGACATTGAACAGCTTGTTGCATAGCAATTTCTTCAGGGAAGAAAAATTTCTGAGAGAAAAGGGAAGATGATTGTTTTAAAAGAAGTGTGCACTTCTAAGCAAAGAGCCATCCACACTCCCACGACACCCAGATGCTCAGAGCCAGGAACAGCAGGAAAGGTCACTCATCCAGCAATGCTGACTGAATCCAACCAGTGCAGGATGAAAGAGATCAAAGTTTGGAGGCTGAGGTCAGAGTTTGGTTTTTTAAGACTAAACTCTGCACAGTAAATGGGGAGGGGTGCACAGTAAATGGGGAGGGGAGGGGAG
>VXAD01002549.1:945949-1062674 GCA_013399195.1 Dicrurus megarhynchus | reverse complement strand
GAGAGGAGAGGAGAGGAGAGGAGAGGAGAGGAGAGGAGATTTCCTCTAAGATAGGATTCTGACATACTCTGAATCCTCTGAAATCCACTGGATATCATGTGTTTTCATATAGATCCTGCATATGGTCTAAACACTTCAGGTTCCCCTTATAGTCCGTAGAGAGTCAAGTTAGGGAATGATTCACCTGACTTCAGATAGCTTATGCAGGATAAGATGATTTACTCCCTAAGAATACCTCTTTCCTTCTACTTATTGAAAAGGGATGGAAAATTGTGGAAAAAATGTTTACATTTGGTCAAACGAACTGCAGCTACGCTTCTGAAAACAATCATATATCCAGACTCCAAATCACTGATTACTTTTAAGAAAATAGAAAAGACAATAAACCAAATCTGCTTCTTCTCAGACTGGTGGCAAGCCTCTATTTAACCAAACCAAAGCCCCTATTTAACCAAACCAAAGCCCTACACGTTTGAGACCACCAAAAGATGATGTTGGAAATCCCGAAGTTTCACTACATTGAAAAAACCCAAAACCTTCCCCAACTTACACAGATATGTTTAACAATAAGATGTGGACAGGCTGGAGAGGGTCCAGAGAAGGGCCACAGAAATGATCAAAGGGAAGGCTGCCATATGAGGAAAGTTTGAGAGAAATGGATTTGTTCAGCCTCGAAAAAAGAAGGCTGAGGGGAGACCTTATCACCATGTTCCAGTATTTAAAGGGTGGCTACAAAAAATATATGGAGACTCCCTTTTTCCAAGGAGTCACATGAAAAAAACAAAGTGTAGTGGGTACAAGTTATTCCTGGGGATATTCTGATTGGATACAAGAGGAAAAATTTTCACAATTCGCAGAAAAAACAGCCACTGGAATAATCTCCCTAGACAAGTGGTGGTTTCTTCGATTTTGGACATATTTAAAAATTCAGCTAAACAGGGTGCTGGGCAATCTTGTCCAGACCATGTTTTGCCAAGAAAGGTTGGACCCTTGTGGTCCCTTCCAACCTGGTATTTCATGATTATGTGATTCTATGATTCTATGTAATGTAGTTTTCATTCAAAACAGTTTCAACAGAGATTTCAAACAACAGAGCTATTCAGCTGAGAGCAAAAATAAGCACATACTTCCTCCCTTTGAACCTACACTATCCTAGTGAAATCCAGCTAATGTGACTTAACATTTGAGATTCAGCATTCAAAGCTTCTCACCCAGATTTTAACATAGAAAAGCAACCAGAAGAATGCATTGAAAATGCAAGGATAGAAAGAGGTCAATGAGAAGCAGTTCTAAATGGCACAGCCCCTTTTTTTCTCAGTATGCTCACTGTCAGCATGCAGTTAAGGAGGCAGAAATGGAACTAAAGTAAAATAAAATGTAGAATTTTTTTAACCATAAAACAGGACACTAAAGATTCAGACAAGTGAAGGGAAAAAATCTCACAACACAAAAATGATGCAGCGATTTTGGTGGTTAAAAGGAGGTTTAAATTCCCTGAGAGAGAAGTACATGACAAGGACAGAGGAAAGGCTTTTATGTCCAGCTATCTTGGTTTCGGCAGGGATAGAGTTAATTATTTTCCTAGTAGCTGGAACAGTGCTGTATTTGGGATTTAGGGTGAGAATAATGTTGACAACACACCTATGTTTCAGTTGTTGCTGAGCAGGGCTTGCTCAGCAATGAGTCAAGGACTTTTCAACTTCTGAAATGGCCCTGACAGTGAGAAGGCTGGGGGTGATGAGAAGATGGGAAGGGACACAGCTGGAACAGCTGACCCCGAGTGGCCAAAGGGATATCCCAGACCATATGGCATCATGCTGAACAACATAACTGGGGGAGTTGGCTGGGGGTGGCAGGCACCTTCTCAGGGAGTCATTGCCAGGGAGCAACTACATTGTTTATCACTTGTTTTGTGTGTTCTTTTGTCATTATTCTTACTTTCCCTTCCTTTTCTGTCCTTTTACACTGTCTTCATCTCAGCCCATGAGCTTTGCCTTTTTTCCTATTCTCTCCCCCATCCCACTGCAGAAAAAGGAGGGAGCAGCTGTATGGTCTGAGCTACTGCTGGGTTAAACCATGACACAAAGCAGACTAACAGTTAAAAATTAGGGCATTCCAAATTGTTTCAAGTAAGAGCTGTAATGATGATCAATAAAAGAAAAAATTCACACTTAAAATCAGAAATTTCCAAGGATAGAAGCCTGTTAAAAGAACAATATTCAAAGATGAGAGATGCAGAACACAGTATCTAGAACTGGATTAGATCATGAGTTTTTAAAATATTATCTAAATATATCTTTTGTGAATAACAACACCACAATGTAGGAGCTTGAATTACCACAATTTTTTGCTACTCACTGATATTCAGAACTCCGCATTCAGAACTCCTGCCTTATGAATCTCAGACATTTCAGGTATGAAAACCAATCCAAAATTTCTGACTGGAATTTTATGACCTGCAGTTTGCTCTTCAGTCACCTGCCAGGGCACGATATCCATTTTTCCTTTATGTTAGATTAATATCTTTATGAAACACATATAGTAGCAAGGGAAAAAATAAGTTGAGGTTTGAAGGTAATTCACCTAAATTATTCAACAAGCAACCATATGAAACCTGAAAGTTCTCAGGTTAGGCCCTTTCCAGCTGTTGGAAGAGAAAGGAGTAGCTTTGCAGCTGGCATTGGCTTAGTGTTGACTAGCATTGTCATGGTTTGAAGCAGCAGTTTACTACAGGCTGGCACAACCGGATGTGGAAAGTTTGTGCCCATTGAAGTTCCCGTTCACAGAACAGATCCTGAATCTCAGCCACTGCCAGAATCACATAGATGGGGAGGAGTGAGCAGGGTGAGAATGTGCAAGGGGTCCTGCTGAGGCACATTGGCTGGATACCAAAAAGGAGAAGAGGCTACAAGGATGTCCTTAGGCCACAGTTCCCTCTCTGGAGTTTCTAGAGGTTGTGCTGGGCTCATGCTGCCCTTTTCTCTACCCCGTCAATGATACACTGACCTTTGATCAGTAGGATTTAAATGAAACACTGGAACATATAAATGTGATATTAGAAGATGTTAAAGAGCCTTGTTATCACGGGGCTGTCTTTCTTATCTAAGGTGGACTTTTTACAGCTTCTTTCCTGTCTGATAAAACCCACCTTAGCCAGGTGATCTTCATTGCCCAAGCCCACTGAAAACAAGACTGAAGCCTTTTAACATGTCATATGCAGGGCAATTACAGAAGAGCAGCACTTAGGTAAAGAAGGTTTATTTAATCTTAACCATTCTAGATGAAGCTCAAAAGCATAAAATAAGGAGAAAAAAGGTGTACCAGCATCCTTAACACCTTTGATTCTTTTGATAAAAAATTATTTATATGAAAAAATTATTTAGATGGAAAAAAGTTTTCACAATACTTTTTTTTTTTTAATAAAACTAGCAAGAAGTCAATGTCTTCTGCCTTTGGATAGTAGAGTTTAGTAGCAAGAAGGTTTGAACAGAGTAGATGTAATTACTGCTCTGAGTTAGAGAACTTAACTTGATTCTTTCTCATAATAAAACAGATATTGGTAAAAGAATATGCATATTACTTTTTTATGTGACTCAAGACCCTTTGTTTTTTTTTAAGATATTTTAAGGAAAATTAATTCAGATTAGTTACTAGTTATTGTTTTTGATCAAAAACTTTATTTGACAGAAAATGTGCACATAAAAACCTTTGCATGATAACCTTATATAACACTCTTATATGTGTTTTCAAAACATGTAGCTGAGAAGCAATCCTTGCTTGTTTCAGGAGATGAAATATCGTGGTGGTTCTTGTTAGAGTGATGGCCTAAATTCATAATGTAATTAACTTACAAGGAATGGGAAGACTCAGCGAAGGGAAAGCACAAAATACATGCTCCTTTGCCTTCAGTTCTATTGATCTCTGCTGTCATCCATTCCATGGTCACTTTCATTAGAAGACAGCATCATGTTCATAACACCCTCTGAGTTAAAGGAAGTAGAAGTAAAAAATAAGAGATGTGCTGGATTAGCTAAAAAACCCCAACCCTTTTCTTAGCAGTAGAATTCCCTTTCCAGTGTAGCAGAGTAAATGGACAGCACATGGATGAGAGATACAGAATATGTACTAATTCTGCATCTTCCATCACTCTGACACTGATGACACAACAGGACAAATTTCCAGCCACCCTAGGAACAAGGGTGTGGAAAAATGACATAAAACTAATTTTTTTCACTACTAGAAAATTTTCTCATTGTGCCTGATAATCCAATCCAAAAGATGTACAAACTGTGTTCTGTCCCTCTTTTCTAACGCAGTGATGGCCAAGGTGAAACACTTTCTGGTTCAGCAGCATGCAGCAGACATCCTTGGTAAGCACCTAAGGGGCATGAGGATCAGAAAAGGCTTGAACTACTAAAACAGGAACTAATTTTTCATTTTATTATTATTTTATTATTGTTACCTGAAAAGAGAGACTTATAAAGAGAGACTTATAAAACATTATATATACATAAATTCCCAGTAAATCATGGGAAATAGTTCCCCATGGAACTTCATACCCAGAATTCAGGTTTGCTTCAATATGAACCCTGCTACCCATGTGTGAAACTCACTTCAGAGCAGTCATCAAATGGCACTGATAAGTTGTATTAGGGCATGGAAATTAAAGCAAGAGGGCTGCCAGCCTGCCTGGAGATACTGGCATTAGGATCTGTCTTGCTTTGTCATATTCATTAACAATAGGAAGCAGGATGACTAAATGGACCTCAGTGGGATTCTCATATTTCAGAAGGATTGATAGAGTGGGGCCAGCTATGAGAAATGTATATAACTTGTGTGATGAAGGATTACTCTGACATGGCTGAGACATGAGCCCTGCTCCCTTCTCTGGCTGGGAGAGCCGGAGTCCTTCAGTAATTACTGGGAGATCAATTCTCCCCATCCCTAGACCCTGGGGATTGACTAAGGGAGCAAGTGTAAAGAAACAGAAAACCACTTTTTTACAGAAAGTTAATTTACATCACAACTGATTTTTAATTAATAAAAATAATAATTATTACCAAAGAAAATAATATAATAGACATTATTTAATTGTGTTCTTTATCCATGTAGAATTAATGTACAATTTAAGACTACAGGTTTTTATTAAAGATTTTCAGGAAGGTTGTACAGATCTGGAGAGGTTTCCTAGGTAAGCCTAGCAGTGAGCATAAAACACAGATCGTTTCCTAATTTAAATAATGGTAGCTACATATAGGCATCTGGATGAATAAGAAATTTAACTAATTCTAGGAAAGCTTATTTTAGTTATGAATCTTTCACTGAATTAGTTTATACTTTTGGTTGCTGTTTTTCAGATGATGTTTTGCTCCCTTAAGCCTTCAGACATATATAATTTATGAACATGTTTTCACCATTTATATTCACTTTGCACACATGTAAATTGCTAGCTCTGGTAAAATCTATTGTAAAATGATAGCTTAGGTTTCATTTTCTTTACCTGCAAAGTGGAACCATTAATTTTACTGTAAAAGAAGTAAAATGATTGCTCACTAAATAACACCTACGAACATCTTGATGATTCTTAAACATTTTCTAATGGGAAAGCTGCATTGTTTACATCCTGTCCACAAATACAAAGAAGTAACAATTCAATTTAAATATTTGAAGTACATCAACATGAGATGAAAAATATGAGTGAGTGACTGAGTGACTGAGTGACTGAAAAACAGCACCCATAATTTAGAATTATTTTTATAGTGAAAAGCTGTCCTCTCTATTCAGAGGAAAAATGTTTACTGAGAGATTAAAATAATATTGCTCTCATAAAACTAAAAGATCTCACTTTTGGCATCTCCCATAAATCCAGGTTTGAGACTGATGCCAAGAAATGTATTGTTTGTCTTGATCAAATGGAAATTATCAAAATACCACATTCAATTCTGAATCTTAGAGAAATCTCATAAAACTACAACCTCAGTTTATGAAATTGAGGCTGGCAATTTAATACTATTCAGCAACCCCAGAACAGCAAAGTAAATGCTCAGGTGCCAAACTTAAAACATTTCAAGGTTTTTCAGCAGGCAAAGTCTTTAACAGAAATAAAGCCAGGGAGCCTGTGCTGTATCGCTACAAAGAAGTCAGGTGCAGATGAGCTTCCCGGATTATTGATGTTTGATGGCCAGATGCTGCCTTTGCAGGTGTAAGCTACAGACAGTTCTACCCCACTCCCAACCCCCTGGGAATGTCCCCACAAAGCCAGAGAGCACTACAGAAACACCTCTGTGCATGCTGGTGCTGTGTCCTGGGAGAACACGCACTGCTTTACACACCAGAGGGGAATTCCTGCTGGCTCAAATCTCCTCTGCAGCGTCAGGGACTAGCTATGCACAAACTGCCAACCCAAGGCCTATATATCAAGCTATCCATTCTGGCAGCCAGGTTAGGTTAATCATTAAAACTCTGCCTCTCTCCCTCTGAGGGTCTCCAGGGCTTTGTTTAATGCAGCAGACAGATGGCAGTGAGGAAATTCAGGTGGTGCGTGATGAGATTTGGGGTTTTTTTAATGTGGTTGCTAGAATTTTTCAAATAGATTAAGTTCAATTGTAAATCACTCCTGTTCCCAGGGTTGGAGTCTTTATTAGCCCCCCAGTGCTTGCACCGAAGAATTGATCCTTCAGCAGCAGCAGCACTTGATGGGGGAAGGCAGAGCTTTTTGTTCTGACAGCACTGCACGCCATCTGTTAATGCCCTGCTGCAAGGAGGCGATACGGTCAAGTGTAACTAGCTAATTACCCAGCAAAACCTAGCCTAGTTCATTTCACCACCCATATATAAATTCTTATTTCGGTTTTCCGTGTTTTTCTTCAATCAAGTACATAACCCACATAATTACTGCTCACCACCAAGGCTGCTCAAGTCTTGAAGGTAAGTCTGGCCTATCCAGATCTCTCCACTTGTTTTCATATCTTTTCCTTCCCTGACAGTCAGGTTTTTCTTTCGACCTCTGGTTCTGACACTCTGCCAAACTAAACATAGCTTTGAAACAGGAGAAAAGACAAGAAACAGGATATGAGCTCTCTCTTCTCCTATGCAGCTTGCGAAGTATGGGTTCCAGTCCAGGAAGGACAATGTATACAAAGGCATCCCACAGGTAGAAACCTTTCCTGCAGCTTCAAGCTCTTGTCATAGGTGGATTCCTGTGGCCACTCATCAGCCTGTCACAGCATGGCTATTTACACTGACTGAGGACAACACAGAACTTTGGTTTAGGATGTAGATACAGTAGTAAATAAGGTCTATGGAGAAAACATGGCAGGAAAATTACTGTTCCCAAGAAGCAAGAAAAAAAATAACCCATCATGAGGAATAAAAAATTAAGTGTGAACATGAACAAGTTTTATTTACAGATCAAAGATGCCCTGAAAATTCAAGAGAAAATTATGAACTGAAAGATTTAAGCTTTCTGGGAACAAAATTCGTTCCTTCCCAAAGACAACAGCTGAAATGAGAGTTCATCCTTTCATGTGAAGGTCTTGTTTTCAGAAGGATTTTACCAATCAGTGATGTCACATTATTGAGTCAGTCTGAAATTTTCTATTCACTTTTAAAGAGAATTGTATAAACTCTTACATCTTTGCAAATGATGTTTCTTTTTTTCAAACTAGAAAAATTCAATCCAAACCTCATTATTTCACTATAAAATAAGACCATCACTGTATTGCATTTGAGTATGTGCACTCATAAGAGAAAGCCAGTGGCTAAAATCCCAGTTTAGAATTAATATTCACCGTGGGCAAGCACTATCAGAAAGTTTGTTTTTGATGAATAGCCCAATGACAGTAAAAATAATGTTTTCTGGGAAGAATATATTCTTCAAGGAAGTGTTAGAGCCAGGTACTAGCTTCTTCAATGTTTGTTTTGAATTCCAGTATGTTTTCAGGTTTGGGGTTTTTTTCCCTGGTGTAAAGATTGTATCCAGGTTACCAGCTTCTGCAGTGTATATTTTAACTCCAGGATACCAGTTTGTACAGAGTAGTTTTAACTGTAGGGAAAATTTAAGACCTGAAACTGGTTGTTTCAGATATTATACAGCTGGATTGCATTTTTCATTACCTTTTATGTTTTATTTTGTTCTTTTTTGTTCCTATTTTCTCCTGCAGGTATTTGCGAAATATACCCCACCTTCTGACTTTGATGGCATCCTGAGAAAAGGAAAACAAAACTTAAATTTGTGCTATTGAGGCTTTCTTATGCAGTCTAAAGAAAACTGACATCTCCAGAAAGGTTACTGCGCTTTATATATTTATTATTTATTTTCTGTTTTTTAAAGAAAGACATATTTATCAATGCACTTGTTAGTGATTGACACTGTGAAATATTGAATTATTTCAGTAAAAGCATAATTTTTCTGCAAAGATACAATTAAGATATTGAGGCCTATGTCTTTTAACATAAAAAGAAATCCAGTGTTATCTACCTCATCTAGCTAAGTTTTGTGAACTTGACCTGTACTGAGGTTTGAGATACAGATTCTTCACTAGGTTGCCAAGAACCCGATGTGCAATGAGTCTTTCTTCCTCAGTTCCTGGTTAATTGTACTACTAATTTTTTGCATGTCTTCCTCATTCTTTGTGTCTGTTTCAATCTTGTTAAAAGGCTGAGATTAATTGTTGGAGGAACTCAGGTGTCTCAAGAACAACCAAGTTTAACAAAGCTAAAGGAAGACATGAAAACAGGCTTCAAACATAAAAGCCTGATGGGGGGAAAAAAAAAAGAAGGTGGGAATAATCTCTCTTCACAGAGTGGACAGGACAAGAGGTATTAGGAACAATTTTCATCAAGGGCTATTTTGGTTAGATAATAGAAAAAAATACATTATTTGTAACTGTAAGATAGTGAATGCTGGATTGAATTGTTGCCAAGAAAACTATTTTAACACAGGTTAAACAAACAGCCCCGAGGAACACACCAGTATTTCTGATGCTGCCATGGGGCAGGAGAAAGGATTAGAAGATCTTTCCAAGCTGTCCATACAAACAAAAAAAACCCACAGAAAAAAAAATAGAATTAATTGTCTCTACAATCTACCAAGTGTTCAGAATATTTCCTTAACTAAAATTACTTAATTTTGAAGCAGACTCCTCCCTTAGGGTAGGAACAACTAACATTTCATTTTCTGTCCTGACAGTGGGGCAGTGGCAGAAAGCAATCAGGTACAAGGAGACATTGGGCTACCAGGCACTGCAAACAGTTTGCCAACAGGTTAAACTTTATGTGTGATCAGATTAAAAATAGTGTTCTTTATATACAGAAGATTCACTGGCAAATTCAATGGCAATTTTATTGCTGGAATAGTGTCTTTTACAGAAGCTTGAGAGACATTAAACAGCCATTGGTTGTTCTGTGCATTTTTCCCTGTCCCTCAGATGTCACTAAGCCTCCAGCTGCTCTTTCTTATTGGCAGATCACATGGTTTATATGCAGACAGAGGGCAGCTCATATGCAAAGAATAAATTGGCTCTTTGTCAGCCTCCTGTAGAATCATTTGAAGGAACTGTCTACAATTTCTGCAAAGCCTTTTAAAAAATGAAATTAACAAATAAGCAGCCGCATTACAGCTCTGACTTTAAATTTGTTTCTATTTTATTTTCTGCTTTTGCTCAAAAAAGAACAATGAAACATGGAAAAATGCAGAACAGTTGTCCAAAACATTTCACAAATGTCATCTAAATTTGCTTTGCTGTCATTTTGAACTGTTCTTCACTGGCATGACTAGAGGTCAATGGCCAGAGCCTCATCCACTTGGGAATCACGAGGTGCTTTATACCGTTAGAGATTTTACTGAAAATGTTATTTCAAAGCATTTTTCATGCCAAGACCTGAGCAGCTTGTCCCCTGCTAAGTACAGCAAGGCCAGGAAGGCATTCTGGTTTGTTCGATGGGATGTGATTCAGTGAGAACTCTGAGGGGGATGTTCAAATTGTATCTATTTTGAGATTTATCAAATTACAGAATAATTTTTTCATCTTTGAGTTCTCCTCTCAAGTAGAGCTGGTTCCTTCTGTTGCTCCTGCCCCTAGCAGTACATCCTTGCTCATCTCCTCTCTGATGTCCTTGTTCAGGACTTAATGTTTCCTGTTTCTCATCTTGTACAGCCTAAATAAATTTCTCCTTCTCAGTGTTCACTAAAGAGCAGTTTGTCCTTACTGACAGAAATGGTCCTAAAGGGCAGAGCAAGACTTGCCATCATTACACTGCAGAATCAACAAAAGCTTTTACAAGTTGCATCATTTTTAAAAACAATTCCCTTATCTTCCTGCACAAAATCTAAGTGAAATCTAATTGATAATGGCAATACGTGGCCATCCCAGACGTTTGAAAGACATGCTTGATAGGTCTAAGTCTGTAAATTTTGTACTATTCATGGGTTATTTGCAATGTGAGTTTAAGAGCAGCATGAGCAGTCTGGCTCATAGGTTTCCTTTCCAGACTGCCAGATTAGACTGGCCACAGCTTGGACACAGAGTATGCCCAGAATTCGTAGGAAAATCTGAATTCAAGCCATTTGTATGTGGTCCAAGGTGTACATATTCTGTCCACAAGAACTTGGTCCATCCAGTCTGTCAATTCATGCTAAGTGGGTTTGAGATTTCTCTCTGGGAGGACAGGTGAGGTCTTTGCTGAGCAATTCTTTGCATATAAGCAATATGGACTGAAGAAAAGCCTTAACAGGAGGCAGAGAGATGCTCTTTCCTGACTGTTTAGAGGTGCCTAATACCTTCTTGGGTGAATTTATAGGCAGTTTATGTTGGAAAAATATGAATAATGCATATGTAGACATATCAAGCTATTAATCTCTTTTCCAAGTTGATTAAGACATAAATTCTATAAGGTAGTTTTTACCTCTTTAAAGGTCAGGTTACTGATAAACATTTTTTTGCAGAGTTTCTCCCTTTTAACAGGAATTTGAATCATAAATAAGAGCAAATGTTTCAAGCTAGTAGAACCATTGATTTAAATAAAACTGTACTTATTTACAAAAAAGAGAAGAGTCAAATACATGTTTTCAAAAATTTGCACAAAGTGTATTTGTTGGTTTGTCATACTTTTCCAGGCATGTTAGCTGCAATGACTGAATTTGTGTTATCTTGAGTGGGATAGTGTTTAGACTGACAAAACTAACAGTGAAATTGCTAGCAAAATATGAATGGAGAATCTGGACACTGAAATGATCTTTGGTTTTAAGTCTAAAAAAGAAAATGAAGGACAAGTATAGTCATTACTTCTGTAGATCAAGATAATATATTGAAATCCATAGTCAGTCAAGAAGACATGATATTGCAGCACTTGGAAAATATGACATTATTTATGGAAAGAGGTCATTGAGGTTAGTCACATAATGGCTGCAGAAATTAATATTAATCACAAGCTGAGTTAAATTAATATTACCTATTATTAAATTATAGAGAGCTATTATCACAGTATTTGAGTGCTATAAGTGACTTTGGTCCATAAATTAAGAAAGTTTTGATATCACCTCATAACAGATGAGGAAACTTGGATAATTGAAGATAAGGTGCCAAAAGAGTTGATCACTTTGTTGCCTGGACGAAAGCACTGCAGTAGGTGCTGTTCTCTGAAAGTCTGGACTCAGCAGAGATGCAAAGAAATTCAGCCTCTGGGCAGACTGCTCCCAAAATCATGGTCCCACATGGCTCCACAGGAATTCATTTCCACCAACAGGGACCATGCTCATGATCCCAGGACCTGCTTGCACCTGTATTCCCAAGATCCAGGGGTTTCTCAAGAGGCCGTGGGAGCGTCAGCAGCAGCGGTGAGCCTGCGGCTGAGCCTCGTGCCCAGGCTGTCACCAGGCACGAGCATGGCTAGTGGTGACCCCAGCCTCTCTATGGGCACACAAAGCTCTCCTTAAAGAGCAAGATGGGTCAGGACAGCCACTAAGAATTGCCTTCCTCTTTCTTAATGTGGAAACTTCCACTTGGGCCACTTACTTTGCCTATGACGCCTCAATTTATTTATCTATTGGTACAACTGGGGCAAACTGTCTCTAAGGGGGGATACTGTGCAATTGTGATTGGCTGCGGCCATGCATTTTTGTGCTGTCATTTTCAGTGCCATTTACATTACTCTTTTTATTTTTCTTCACCTGTTCAGGTTCCTCCTCACTGCCTCACTCATGTTCTTGGACCTCTCGTTTTCTTAATGCTTACAAGCATGTGCATTGCTGAATTCAGTGTATGAATTAGAGTAAAGGATTATTTTTAATGTAATACTTCTGTGTGATGCTTTGGCACAAAATATTAGCATGAAATTCCCTCTCGCCAGTCTGTTGGGCACTGGGGGTAAAGTGGGATTGTTTTGTTGTAGTACTGGAGTAATAACACTTAAATGCAGCAGTAACAGGATAGTTTAGCTTTCTCAAAGTTTTCCATATTGTAGAAGAGTTCCCAAATATCTGCTCTTCAAAAATCTCCAGATTTTAAAAAAAATTATTTGGATGAGCTATCTTTTATAACTAGGTCTGTTGTTACTCAATTTGCAACATTTTTTCACTGTCCGTTTATCTATCCATCCATCCGTCCATCTCTTTGCATCTGTATAAAGTAGTCACAGAATCTGGTGACTGTTGATAGATCATAAATCAGTGTCAGCTCTCAACAGCTTGTGAATAGAAATGTGATTAAGTTTGATACTGTGCCCATTTTTCATTTATCAGATTTCAGTATACAGTTCTTCAACTTCTGTTATTCTTTCCCATTTCGCACTTTAACTTCTTGTGTATCTGCTTTCTAAAGTTCAGAAAGAAAGAAAGAAGTAAAGAAGGAAAGAAGGAAAAAAAGAAAGAAAGAAAGAAAGAAAGAAGGAAAGAAAAGGAAAAAGGAAGACCACAAAAAAAGTCAGAAAAAATGAGAGAGAAAAATAGAAAAATCTGAGAGAGAATAGGACATTTCAAATCTTGTTAAAATGTTTTCAGGCTATGAACCTGTGTCTATATCTGTAGATAAAACAGACAAAATAATCCATGTATACTCCTGTCCCACTACTAGGGAATCGCTTTTGATAGTGCCACGGGAAGTTAGACTGTGGATGTGGATATTCACCCTCAACCTTGATTCACCTGAAACTGTATAGATAACTTCTCTTATAGACTGAAAGTGGCACAGGGAAACTCACAGTGAAAAAAATGAAAAAAATGAATATAAAAATTTTGCAACCCACCTGCCCAAAATAACCTGTACATCTCTTTCCCTTTTGTACGTTATCAGAGCTAATCTTTAAATGCCTGCTACTTTTTAGGGTTTATGAACTTTGGCTTTTTAAACACAGGTTTCATTGCAGATAATATGTCTCAGCTGTTAAAAGCTGAGTATTTTGACTACTTGGCCCTCTCCACTTCCCTTCATTCATTTAATGGTCATTGTTTAGCTTTCAAGACAGAATTAAAAGTGGATAGCCTTGACTACTATTTTATCTTCCTTTTGCTCTTAATTCCATGGTGCATTTCTCATGTAGCCTTTTTTTTTCTTTGATTTTATTACTTTCTGTATGAGAAATAGAAAGCAAGTGAGAGCAAGAGGAAAATGGCATGGTTCTGAGCACCTGCAGAGACAGAGGAGTGGAAATTCACTGGTTAAAGGTGCCCTGCCGAGAATCTGAAGTGTAGAAACAGCAAGAGCTTTTACCCTGCCATCTATTTTGTTCCTCTCCCTAGCTGGTATTTCAAAGAATTACAGAAAAGTAATACCTAAATATTTTACATATAAAAATGCATTTTATCCTTCCATACCCCCAGAGAAATAAGAAGACATCTCCACTTTACACATATGGGAAACTGGATGCATCCTAGATTGTGGAATGGTGATAGCTTGGGTGGCAAAAAGACTGAGGCCCAGGTCGCTTCTTATTGGCCCACAAATGGGAAGACAGAGTCTTCTGAAATATTAACTGAACCTGCTGAAAAAAGCTCCCCTATTCCACTAAAATTTCCGTGTTCATAGTCTTACTTTCTAGACCGGAAAGAGAACAGATGGTCTACTACCCTCAAAGAGCTCCTCACAGCTTTGGTTTTCTACTAAAACCACGACTCTAAGCAAATCTCCAGCTTTAGATCCTAAGCCTGTCAAGAAGAGTGGCAGAGAAAGATTTCCATTTCTCCAAGTTCAGCTCCAGTGTGAGCTGGTCAGGTATGTTCAGAATAACTTGTTTTCTTCATTCTTTGAAGAATCAAAGATTGGCCAAAGCACTCAGAAAAGCTGCACCATTTCTTTAGGACAGAGAAGAAAATGCTTTAAAAGCCTAAGTGCATTTCTTGCTCACAAACTCACAGTCATTTTCTCATGTTTGGAAACTGGCAGGGACTCTGGATATCTGCGCCAGCCTGCACAGCAAGCAGTGCCTACGACCAGCTGGGATGGTGGGCATGGCTCACCTGATCAGCATCCTGCAATATCTCCACTGCTGCTGGCATCACTGTTGCTCTTACTCTGCCCAAGACTCAGAGTTTTAAAGATTGGGTTTATTTCTTGTTACTGGAGTAACTGGGATGAGTGCAGAATCAGTGGGGTTAAACGCTCTGATGACTGTGTATGGGAAAACAGACTGGATGACCTGCTCAACCTTTTGTTGTTAGATGTTAGATGACTTGGCCACCTGATTTTGAACCCAAATTCATCAAAGAGACATTTTTTGGGACACGGTCTCATGGTGACGCCCAAGATTTTGATAAGAATTAGAGAAAGAAGTTTAGTCTTGAATTTGGCACACGCATCCCTCTAAATTTAACATGTCAGTGATCCAGACTTCAGTAAGGATGTGCCTGATGGGCTTGAATCAGAATGTTGCAACAATGGAAGTCTGAAATAATAAGACAAGACCTTGCTCTTGTCTGCGGAATGGTAATGTGGGACTTTTAGGGTGCATGATCTCATTCAGATCTCACACTGTGAGTAATAACAGACAAAACATACCAAAGCCTGGACAAGCTAGAGCAGCAATGGGGATGCTCCTAGGTAGCCACAGAGCATGTCCACTTTAGTTCAGTATTGGGGGCAGCTCCTCTGGGCCCCATCTTGTTCACTTATACAGATCATAGTATATTTTGGAGAAAATTCATCTCAAACTTTTTCAGCCTCATGTATACAAAATGCTGGAGAATTCTTTCACTAGGTATGAAAATTCATTTTAACTCATGGAGATGTAATGACCTCCACCTCTTCATAAAATAAATGTCTAAAACAGAATGAGAATAACATTCTCAAAGTGCTTGTTTCTTCCCAATAAAGGAAGTCTAGAAAGATTTGCTCAGATAGAGGCCTCTACCTTATGTACATTTGCATTCAATCAAATGAAGCCATCCGATATTTTTTCTCTCATTTTTCCAGCATGCTTTGAACTTCATGCTGCATTCATGTTTGAAATCCATAGAGTAAAATAAAAATCACTCTGTTATTTTAAAGCAGGAAAATGCACACACAAAACAAGTTTATAAATTCCTGAAACTCACCTACATCAGAAGAGGATTTCAGCAATGCTTCAACTGAAAGTCACAGAATTATCTTCAGACTGTCCAGTTTAAGTGCCAATGTAGCCACTGCAACTATTTCTCTCCACTGATAATTGCAGAACAGACATATATATGGTCTGGCAGTGCAGCACCAAAAGAGCTGAAGGAAAAATAACTTCTAAGACATCAGCGTCATACGGCTTAAATTAGACATCTATAGGGAGAACAGAGTGCATGTTACCTCGTGCCATCAATGCAATAGGCTACTTAGAGCAGTGTGTAAGCATATGTACTTTAGGCATATATGTGAAACAACAACAGGATTTCAACACAGCTAAGTGTTTTTCTGGATAAGTGTAGGATAAAATGTTTTGCTGAACTGGTGTTTATTCACTTGTCAGATTTCAAGTTTACAACAAAAGTTGCCTAAGAAATAGCATTGTTTAAAGATAAATAAATAAAAACCCATAAGCAGTAATGGAAGAAATGCTTTCTCAGCTCCTTTCCCTGTATGCCAGGTGCTGAAGTGTTTTCTTGGTATTTCCCACAGTTGTTATTTTTTAGTAGTTTTGGTTTATTTTTTCTAGTTGACTTCAGATATGGCAAAATTCAAGCTGAAAGACGATAATTTGGGAAAAAGTAGAAACTGCTCAAAGAATGAAAAGGAAATCTTAACCTGTCTTTCTGTGCAGTTTAATCCCAGCATTTATTTGTAAGCACTCATTTTGCTGGCCCATTCATCTAACAGTTAACTGCTTCTGGCAAGGAGTTTTTAATGTCATGTATACAAAGAGATGCAGGGGGTTAATAGCATGAATCCTAAATTACTATCCAAAGAAAGCTGTGGTTATCCAAACAGCAATTTTAGTTCCTAGCCAGCCTCCAAACACAAAAGACTTATAACCAAAGATATGCAACAAGGAGACATTTCTGTGCATTTAAACATTAAATTTAGAGGGCAAGAATCTTCCAGCAGTGTATGGCCTTTTTCTCCCAAGAAGACAGCACCTGCTGGCAGGGATTTAACTTTGCTCTGGTGTCTCAAGTATGACTGTATTTATATGTTAAAAAAAACACACAAAGCTGCAAATTAGTTGCTTGGTCACTCACACAGACAATAAAATGTACACGTACTTGCATTAACAACCTACAGTTTTCTGCTCACTGAACACTGGCTCAAAAAAGCTTGCACCCATATGTCACAATTATTGGTTTACTGTTAAGCTCCAGATGATCTGTTAAATGGCAGAAAAAATAGTGTGGGAGGACATCTGATGGGCTAACACTTCTTGTTAGCCTGTATCTTTTGTTCCTTATAAATCTTTTGCCTTTGTTTGCAGTGGTTGGCAAGAACTAATCCTGATCGTTGTTTTTGTTAAGAAGAACCAAGTGGACATTTCCTCTGACTTGTAAATTGCTTTCTAATTGCTTTCTTCCCCATAAAGTGAGTATAGCTTGGGCCATTCATGTCACTCTAAGAGTAAGAATTAAAATTCCCGTTTTCTTTCTGTTTCTCTTACTCTGTTTTATACAAACATACAAAAAGGCATAGATGTTTCTTGGTCTGACATTCTCATTCCCACAGCATTTTGGGAAGAGGTAGGTGGTGGGAACACAAAAAAACACCCTGACATGTCTTTTCTATTTCAAAAAAAACCAAAAACCAACAACCCTATGAAAAAACTGAACCAGAACTGAGCAGGACATGATGAAACCACTGTGCAGGTTCTGTCTTTGTCTCACCTCTCCTCCTTTATCCCAGCAAGTCCAACTTGTCCTTTGAGGTAAATAACTTCACACCTTCAGGATTACATTCAGAAGGTGTGTGAGGTCTGGGAGGAGCAGCAGAAATGGCCAATACCCTCATGAAACACTGGATCCACTGAGAAGTAGAGACAGGCAAGGAATTGGTGCAAAAACATGGAGGAACCATTCCACTAACAAAGAAGCTGCAGAAGTTTCACTTTGTGCTGTCTTCCCTGACTGTACAAGGCCAACATGTACTTTTGAACAGTATGGGCATCTGAGCCTTTGGAGCAGCTCACAGATAGTGGCAATAGGCCTACAAGCCCCATTTACATAACCTGCCCCAAGCAAGACTATTAGCTACTATTGGAAACAGGACACTGGCTGAAATGGATCTTTGGATTTGACTGATATAGCCTTTCTTATGTTTTGACCTCACTAGAGGTAGGTGTATGGATCACTCCAGCCTGGGAATACATTTTGCCTGGTCAGTTTCTGGAGAATACTTTTGTCTATCTACAAGAATATTCTTCAAATTTGAATATAAAAAATACAGATTATTGAACTCAGTGAAAGAGGGGCAATACTTACTGCGTTATACGGAAAGACTTCAATGTGGTATGGAGACCTGGTTTCTGGCCTTGTTTTTAAGAAATATTTTGTGTCGGCCTTAGGTCAATATTTCTTATGAATATTCTCATCTGTCTGTGTCATGAAATGTACTGAGCATGATGTAGACATTCTCAACCTAATGCAAACCCAGCTTTATAGCTTCCTGTGGTGGAGAATAGAAGCATTCAGATAAATCAAATTGAATCCAGGATCAGGATAGCTTTGTGCTGTCAACTCTGCCAAAAGGCAGATTAGCTTGGGCACTGCGTCAAGCTATGCTGCTTCCTGGTTCAGGCTGGCTCACACAGTATCAGCCATAAGAGGGAAATGCTGAATTTCTGCTTATGGCACCAATATGGCTTAGTCTCATAATATCTGCCTTTTTAAACAACTTTTGCTTAATGTAGCTCTTTCTAAGCGCCAAGAGACTGCATTTTGCTCACAATACGAAATAAGCTGGCAAGGAAGCCTCAGGAAGTAATTTACAGCAGGGCTAACAAACTCTTTCTGCCATCAGCAGTTGTAGTAATTGCAGGTACTTTCATCAGCAGTAGTGTTAAATGTGAATGCCATCATCAGCAATGATGGGTAGCAGCAGCAGCAGTCAGGAACACCACCAGGCAGCACCCGGCACTGCTGGCTCGCTGCCACCTCAGCTTCACATCACTGGGAGCACACTAACGATGCACACAGTAGTTTGGAAACCTTTGCCTTGCAGTGCCATCATCAGAACTTAGCTCCAGCTTCACAGCTCCTGTAAAAGCAGCTTTTTCATATGCAGTGGTTAACAGATCAAAGTCCAATAAGGAAGAAAGATAAGAGTATACCTTGCGTAGAAATTCCACTTTTTAAATTATTAACAGTTCAGCTGAGTAAGAATTATATTCTTCCCCTGTTTAGCAAGTATTATGTATTTCATACAATGCCCACTTTCTCGCTAGGAAGGATTTTTTGAATCTCTGCTGTTCAGTATCCAAATGTTCAGGGAAAAAAAAATGTTCATCGTACTGAAACATGGAAAATCAGCACTCTTACCATGAATTCTGAGGCTAAAACTCTAAGGCAGGCACATAGATCCATAGATCTGTCACAGGTGTCTACCTCTCACATTTCAGGAGGGGAAGGAGTTGATATATGGCTAGTGATAGGGCCTCTTCCTGGCCCTATGGCTCATGGTGCAGCACAGTTCTGCTTTGATTCTTGAAAGGAACACTCAAACAAATTAGCCTCGAGTAACCAGATCCCAAAATCTCCTAATAAGTTCCCAGCTGCATGTTCATGCACAACAGTGTGAAATAAATGCTGTGCACTTCTCTTTTACTGGGTACTTGATGCACTACAGACTTGCTTTCAATTTTATACTGGAGCTGGGACTGGAAGGCCAGACCTTCAACCTTGCTAATGTAGGGCAGGGAGGTAAGGACAAAAAGCTGCATTCAGACTGTTGCATTCCAATGTCAGTCTTTTTTTTTTCCTCAGACAAAACAACTATCTCTTCTTGGCCAAAAGGAAAAAAGAACTGAGTGTGGGAGGTGGAGCGTACATGGACAGCTGCCAAAAAAGCAGGGGAGACATTAGGATTCAATTAAAATAACATTGATTCAAATAAAGAGGTCAGTCAGCTTCCAGCTCCTCTTCTTGTCTGCTCCAGAAGAATTGTGGAGAGGCAGCAGGAGCAAGATGCAGGCCTAGGTTGTGGCATAACAGGATTCTTGAGTCAATCATTTAGGTTTTGCAGAATGCTGTATAGTAAGGCTATTTTGTTACCAGCTGGTAAGATACAGAACTTGCTGCCTTCCATCTTTGTTTTTTTCTCTCTTTTTTTTTCACTCCCTTTTTACCAACAGAGTCCCTGACAGAGTGAGGCAGCTCTGGAGCTCTGAATCCTGGCCCTGCTATGTACAACTGGTCTCAGTTTGTCTAATTTGTCCTCCACTCCTGCAGAAATCACTTCTGGAAGATCTCTGTACAACCCATTCAGATGTGAAAGTCTATCATCTCCACTTGTAAGCTGTTCCAGCATTTTATTATCCCTTAACAAAGGCAATTAAAAAATAATGTAACTCAAATTTTCGGTGCTGCAGTAGTACCATTTTTTTGCAGTTATACCATTAGCTGGTGTGATTATCTGACCAACATTTTAAACATTACAAAATTGTAAGCATGTTCTGCCATAGTCTTTTTCTTTATGAATTAAGCAAGCCCAGTTCATTCAACATTTCTTTATAGGCCACATTGTAAAATGTCCTACAGTGTTTGCTTCACTTTTCAAATATGGTGGTTTAGCACACTGGTGGACTTCAGCAGACAACTGATCAGCGCTGAGCAGACAGCTGTTTGCCTCCTATGTCTTGTATTTAATATCCCTGTTAATTTGCTCTGAGTGACATTTGACTTTGTTGGTTTTGGAAGGATACCACACTGTCAAGTCAGAGTTCAGCTTCTTGATCCATCATAATCTCTTTCACATGTAAAGTCCTCTGCTTTCAGCTTTAGCCTTGCAACACATTTCTGCACACCACTGAATGTCTCTCACTGCATGGATTCTCAGCCTTTGCACTGCTTCACTGCTGCAGAAAATGGCAATCTGGTGTGCGTAGATGTAGTAGCATTTCAACTCTCCTCTTCAACTGGATCAATTTCAGACAATGAAATTCAAAAAAAGCCTGAAAGGCTCATTTCCTAATAGACCTAAAATTCTCCACATTTTTTTCCCAAATCTTGTAGCAGAAAAAGAATTTTACTTTAGACCTATCTGACACTTGGTTCGATCGGACTGATGTTTTCATTAGAGAAGAACATTGTTATAATGAAAAATAAGACTCTAAAGCGGTGTTTTTCTTATCAGTCCTTTCCTGTAGTAGTTGATCATAAATGAGAGATCAGTTCAAGATCATGTCAGTAACTGACAAAGTACGAGATGGATCTTGAGCCATTATTTTGATTTTCATCCTTTCCAGTCCAACATTAAGATGCAAAAAGTGCACACTACTATACAGTAGAGAAAGCTGCATATACATATTTCTAATATAGCACATTGAAAAAAATTCCAACAGCAAGTTTTACCGTGGACTTTGCCTTTTTTTAAAAAAGCAAAACTTTCTAGGAGCAATTTCCTGTTTCAATGAGTCTTGAGCCCTGGTTTTGCCAGGCAGGTTTGAAAATTCCGCAATTGACTTTTCAGATCCTTGACCAGGCAGTGGAAGTTCTGTGTCTGAGCTGGGGCCCCAGGACAGTCAGGACCCACAGATCTACTGTGAAAACCATCCAATGTAAGTAATTCCAGCACTTCCCAGTGTCCAGGACAACCAGCTCTCCTGGTGGTGGGCCAGGCCTGGGTAGAACTTACGGCCTCCATCCTGACATCCCCAAAGGGCAAACAGCTTTGACATCATACATACAGCAGACCTTCCAAATTAGGACAGTTTTTCCTATATTATTTAAAGGTAAATAGCACTGCAAGTCTCAGAAAATATGATCATTTCATCCAGAGATTGTGACTGGGAGAAACACAGTTTGTGTCAAGACTGAAAACATCAAGTCAGACTTGGCTTTTTAAACACTCTGGGGACAGCTTTCCATCAGAACTATTAATATTTTTTTTCTCCTCTTCAATACTATATATATTTCAGCAAACCAGATTTCCTGTATGGCTTGTCTGGTTATAAAAGTGAGAGAAATATAGAGAGGAGCCACCAAAACTGTGCTGGTACAAATCACTCACCTCTGTGTCTTGGTCACTAGAGAATCACATCTGCAGAGAATTGGAGATGCCCTAGGTAAAGGAATGATAAATGTTCTCTCTAGAAAAGCAATTTACCTCATGCATCTCCCTGTATCTCAGCTTTGTCCATCCAATGCTGCTCTTGGTCTGGGATCCATGAAGGTTTTTTGGTTCTCTCTATTCCTTTGGGTTTATTTCTAGGGCTGAAGCTGCTGCTAAAGAGAAAACAAGATTCATTCCTGCAGCAAAGACAGACCGAGTGATAGGAGTTCATTATACAAATAAAAGAGATAAACATTTATTACTCCTTGGCCAAAAAATGAAGAGGAACAATTATTGAAGAGGAATTATACAGAAGGGAGTCTGAGTACAGGTAATGAGTCTTTTTTTGCCAGTATTATGTTGGAAAAAAATGAGAAATATAGGAAAAGTATTAGAAAGAAGAATTGAAGAAAAGGAGAAAAGAGACAACACTTGGGATACTGCAAATAAACATGAAATATTGAAAAAAAATCAATCCTGTAGCAGCAACACTTTTGACTAGAGAATATACCACTGTGTGCATTGTAAACAGCTCTGAGCATCTGTGCTGTGTTTATTATAACAATGTCTTTATTGTTGGGCTGGGGCCTCTTGGGACTACTGGTTATGAGTATGACTCTATGGCACAGAAGTAACACCAAGAAGTCAATTCTACTATAATATGTTTCTAACACTCTTTTTTTCACAGGCCCAGAAATTTCTATGCAGCAAACTCCTGGTAGTCTTGCACAGGCTGAGTAAACACCACCTCTGAAAATACCTGAGTAATTTTGGGGTGCTCTGTAATGGCGAGAAGCATTGGATTATTTGTCCAGCTATGATTTCCATGTATTCCATAATTACTCATTTGCTAAAGATTCAGTTTCCCATTTGGAAATAAAATAATTTCTGCAGATGCCAGACTTCTGGGCAACCATCTGATACTTGTATCCCACCATACGGTTACCCATATGTAACCATGTTAATGGCAACAAAAATAAAGATGAAAACAAAAAAGTAAAACAGATAGTTGAGCTGTTTGACACTAAGGTAATTCAGTTTCCTCTTCAAAGGCAAATGAAATAGAGAGCTGTACACTTCCTATGGAAATCACAGGAAAAGCATAAACAACGGTTCAGTTAAAAAATTGAACCTGTCACAGAGTCTCTAATGACTGCTTTCTATGAAAAAGTCTTGTAGATTATTAGCTCTGCTTAAAGAGGCAGTTTCAAGAACAAAGACAAACAAGGGAACAAACTCTCCCAACCTATCATGCTTAAAATCTTCCAGCATCTGGTGCAAAGTTATTAAAAGCAGCTGAATAAGGTCACAGCAACTGTCACTCACGGAGACTTCCATGGCTCTCAGCCCCACTGTTGTGTAAAAAGCACTTTGGGACATTTGTCCTTGCTCTCCTTTTATTTCTCTTGTGAAGATGCGCCAGGAAGACAGCAGTGACCTGGGAAATCATCAGGCCTGTCCATCTGCAACCACTCACCATTAATATAAAAATGTTGCTGGTAAAAGGAATGCAACTTGATAGATATGGAGTCTGTACCTTGCACCCCAAGCCGTGCTCATCCCGAGGTGTTCCAGGGGTGTGCTGCAAAAAGCTTGGACTGGGTGTCTCAGCCCCAGTGTCGATAACAAAGTGAACACCCCTTCAGCTCAGGTGGGAATGAGAATTGTAACAACCCCAGGAAACTAGCAGGCAATATCCAGTACAGCAAGGAGGTGCAAGGTAGAAGCAGAAGCACTTTATGCTCAGCAACAACTCAGGTCTTGTTTTGCTTCTAGAGTAAAACTGGTTCAGTGAACTCCTGCATAATGTGTCCCACCACAGCACATGGGTTTCAACTGCAACTCTACATCTAATGAAACTCAGCTTATAGGGTTAAGATTTTGCCACCCCATTTGGTCACTCCTGACAATGTCGATATGAGTCTCCTTGACTGTCTGAGATTCTTCTATTTCATATAAATCTGTGGCATATGAATAAATAACATCCTTCTGAAAGACTGTCCTCTAGTATCCTGACTTCTGTAAAGGTTCATTGGATTTTCCAGGGTTTGCTGCCCATAGAAAGACAGTTTGGAGGAAAAACAAAAAGATAATACACACTGAGAATTCTGGAAGTAGATAAGCACTAATGCTGTACATTTAAACTGTCTCTGGTAAATAACAGTAAGGAGGAATATTTCTGTATGCACTACATGGTTGGATTTTCATATTGACTAGACTAGTTTATGAGCTGCATGTCAACTGTTTACAAGTAGGGCTGCTTCTGTATTTAAGTGGTGTACACTACGAAATTCAAGGGATTTAAAATGCTATCTGTGTTCTGTCGCATGTACAGGGTGATAGACACCCTTAATTTGTAAGCATTAGCAAAATGAGATGCAGTTGCAGAAAATGTAATTGGATCATCTTTGTATTTTATGTCAGCATGTCTAAGTACTGTTAAAAGATGCACAATGCATACAATGCAATCTGACAGCAAATAGAGTAGCTGTTGTAGGCATGACAAATAATAGCAGACTTCACTTTTCATTGTCATTCTTACATAGGTAATATCCAATAAACAAGGAAGCTATAACACTGCCTAGAAACTTATTGGTTTTAAAACCTTTCCTGTGTTATGTCCATAATCACAGTTCCATTGGGGAAACATGGAAGGCTGTCTCTGTTTCCAACCAGAGAAATTCTGTTTTAAACACAATCTCATCTTCACTTATAATTACCTTGAAACTTGGAATTATGCATCATGAAAAGATGTGAAAGACTCAGAGTGTGTTATATTTTTGAACTCAATATTAGTCCATCAATAACAGAAGCTAATCATTGGATGAGCTGCTATCTGCATTTTTAAGGAGCTCATTAGTGTCATCACTAGACACAGTTGTATAATTTGAAGATTAGTTCAGTCTTTCTTCTGGCAACAGCCTGAGTTTTCATCCCTTCATTCACATCATCTCCTTGCTTCAAAATAATTGACTTGAGGCAAATCAATCCTGGCAAGATATTCCCAAGGATCATGTTTCCAGCTAAGCTGTTAAAGAATAAACCATGGAAAATGATGCCTCGTGTCACAAGCTGTGCAGGTAAAAAATCCTTCAAGGTCCAAGGACTAGGCTGCTTGACAAAAAGGTGAAGAGCTGCAACTGACTGTTGAGCGTAACAACCAACTTCCCAGATCACTCTCTCCTTTCACAGTACCTTTAGGAGCAAGAAAAAAAATGAAGGTGTTCTAATTACATTGCTGTATCTCATTATACACTAGGAAACACACAAGTACCAGAGTGGAAGGCACTGAAAGAGATTATAGTGTTGGCAATGGTCACATTAAGAAGTAAGGAAGTCTCTTCAAGGAAACCTCTTTTACTAGAAATCTGTTCTAGAAGCTAGTTTCAAGTTTGCCACTTCCAGTAGGTTTATTTGATTTTTTTTGTATTTACTTTGTGCTTAATGCATACCTTTAAAAGACAAACAAACAAAAAGTGGTCTATTTATTTTTTTGCTCAGCAAGAAGGTATAAAACCCACATAAACTGGGTTTGGGTGGATTTTTTGGGTTCCATTTTCATGGCATTACAGGATCTCATTCCTCCCTTTAAAATATGAAGCAAACTAAAGTCATTACTTTGTAGAAAGTGAGGGCTGGAATTTAGAAAAAGCAGAGGGAACAAGGAAAGCTGAAAACTGAAGTTTGTTTTGTTAATTTAGCACCTACTTTTTTTGATCAAGGATGGTCTCCCTCAAAGTGCACAACACAACTGAAGTCCTAAATTTTTGCAGCTGATTCATGAATGCAAACATGGTATAAGACCTATGCAAGACATATATGACATTTTTAGGTCCAGTGGAAATACCTGTGAAACTATTCCTGAGTTTACCAAAGACATAAGGGTGCTATTTGTTGTGTGTAATGCACACACAGCCAAACATTCCCTTGTTCCAATGTTCAATGAGGAGCAGTCTCATAGCAGAGGATATCTGTGCAGAGTGCTGACTATACAGCAACCACTAAAATATAAAAAATAAATTTTAAAAAAGTGCTTAATTTACTGTATTTAATTTATGAACCTACAAATCAGATGAGCACTCAAAGCAGTTTGGGAGTGTACTTCTCTTTCAAGGATGTGCAAATGCAAATTACACTAATTAAAACATTTGTTTTATCATGATTTTATGAGATCTTGAATGAAAAACAGAAAAGCAAGCAGGTAAGGAAAAAATAAAAAGCATTTGATGTATCTACTTTTCAAGTGCACAACGTTTTTAACAGGCAAATTTAATTTCTGGATGCCCTTGGGGCTACAGAAAGTTCTGAGCCTTGCAGAAGTGAAGCAGTGGTTATAAACTGACTGGTGAAAGGCAGATCCCGAAACACCAGGCAGCTGCTTTTTATTTCAGATGTCACCAAAACCCAGACCTTTTTCATTCTGCTGATAAGTAACTAAACATTTATATATGAGAACTTAGAGCAGGAATTTCAATCACCCAACCTAGTATTTACAATTAGAGTATACAACCCCTCAGTGTAGCCTACTTAAAACTGCCTGTAAGAGAATTCATTGCATTTTGTGCATTAACTTCCTTCTGCCTGTTATGATTCACTCATAGCTGCTGTGTCTGATGGCTGTTCGGTTTGTCTATCTTAGAATCAATTAATTTTCCTCTGCCTGCAATATGCCCTTATTGTACAGAATAAATGTGCCCCAAACAAAAAGGTAGACACTTAGCATGGATTTAAACACTGTCTATTACATAAAAGTAAGAAATGCAGTCCTGAATCGCCACCTATTTTTTATGTTAAACTACAGAGTGGCAGAGAAGGATCCTGCATCAGTTCTCACAATTGGCAATATTGGATTAAAATGAAGTCAAGAATTTTTCTGTATAAACATACTCACTGTTAAAGTTAGGGGATAAATGAGCTACATTTCTTACCAAGTTCTGAAATGTTTTGAAATTATGAAAGTAGGGATTGAAACAGGAATTACAGCTCCTTCTCTCAAGAGGAGACTAAATACCATCCAGCTCTTGGTAGAACATGTTTTTTTATTTGAACAGCAAGATGCTTTTAGACTGATTTCTAGAATATTTCCATTGGTTATTACTTTTTCATTGCAATATCATTTCAAAAAGTTAGGTTTAACAGTAAGACTTTGAGGCTTCTCTTGAAATGACCAAGTGAAACTGTCAAAATGCAGAGAAAACCTGTTCAAAATTATCCAAGAGTCCCTTCATAAAAAATCTGAAACTGTTTTAGTCAATATGTAAAATGAATGCAAAAAATATTAATAATTTAATGAATTTATTTCATGTACTTTTAACAACAGCAATGACTTTTTAATTCATAAATTAAATTAATGCAAAGTTGCATTCATCGGATGTATATAAAAATTCATTTTGTTAATCATCAGAAAAGAATGAATAAATTTGGACATGTAGCAAATTCACTATAAAGTCCTTTCCGAGGATTATGCAAGCCTCACAGAAGAACAGAATTTTGAAGAAGAAAATAAGTCAGGAAGACATTCTGATGGACAGGCACCAGGACAGAAGAGCTCCACAGAAAGAGACCAAACACCAGAATAACACTGCAAAAAGTTCAAACCCTTTGACTCATACGTGAAAACAAGAATGATTATTCTTGATTTCTAATACTGGCAGAAAAGTCAAATATGCAACTGTGATTGCATTTACCTGTGCATCAAGGGATCAGTCAGTGAGTGATGAGGAGCGGAGAAACACTGGGGGCAAGGAAAACACAGTGCCAAGAAACATGCAATATCCCGTCCAGTAATCATATTCAGATGTATCCAGATGTTAATGCAGTTTGAAACGAAAGACTGCATTTATTTTTGCATTGACTGTTCTCTTTTCCAAAACCTTCTCAGGCACAGGAGCGGCCAGGGGAAAGGGAGCTCAGCTGCCTGGGGGGAGGAGCTGGCAGCCACCAGAGCAGTCTTTCCCATCAGTGCCTTTGCTCCCCTGGGAGTTCTGTGACCAAATTCTTTAGAATCCCCTTTTGGATGAATCCCATGTCTGCTCCAAGAGAACAATCTGAGGAAAACTCTGCCCAGAGACAACTACTATCACATCTGATCCAGTAATGGATTTTACAGGAGACAGTATATAATCTTCCTTTGCCTTGCTCTGCCTATATTTATGTACAAAAATGTTCATATCAATGTAAGCATTTCTTTCCTGACCAACAACAGAGAAGGGGAAAAAAAAGGAAAAAGAGAGAGTGAAGGTGACAGCACTTACCATTTCTTTATAAATTTTTATTAGATATCCTCTCCTCAAGGTAATTGGATCATTTCTCTTTTCCACAGAGCTGAGATTAAGAAATGACAGAGAAATATAAAAATATGTCTGTGACAGAGTGTAGAAATTTAACAGAAGGGTTTGGAAGTACTCTGGAGAGGAAAGAAGAAGATAGATTTAGTTATTTCTACAGTTCAGTGCTGTTAAAGTTTTATAATACTGAGAAATAAAGCAGAATTCATGTTTATGTTGGTTTGAAAATGCTGAGAAGGGAGGCTTTTAAACTTATCATTAATAATACCTTCTTGAGGTCTTTCCTACAGCCAGTTTATTGGCCTTAAAAGTACACTGTACCTTTAGAGCTTCAGAGATTTTTCCTTCCTGGATCACCCAGACTTGCATGAGTATCCTGAGGTTCAACACAATCCAGGCTATGCTGCTGTGGAGCCTTCACAGCCAAAGAAAGAGTCTGGGTCTCTGTGACAGGAACTGGAATGGATCCCAAAGGGAAAAAGAAACTGGAGGAACTGAGTGAACCATGAAACTGTCTAAGTGTATACATTAGATTATGTGAAATACTAACATTTCTTTTGGCCAGTAACTTGACAGCTTTAAGTCTGATACTTAAGCCTGATGCTTTTATTGTTTGGAAATGAAAAATATCCATGGAGGTGGATGGCCGCAGGCTTAGGGTTTTTTTGTGGGTTTTGTTGTTGTTTTTATCGTGGTTTGGTTTGGTTTTTAATTCTGGAAAGAAACTTCCACTGCAAGTCATTTGTCTGATTCTCAAGGACAAGGTAAAAATGAGGGATCTCAACCAACTGCTAGTTCCTGATTTCATTGCGAGGGAGAGATTCAATGCTTTGTGGGACTCAACCTTCCTGAAATTAGGTATAGAATAATCAAAAGCAAATATATTCAGACTTCCATATGCTCAAAATAATAATCAGAATTGAATTGCAGTAGTTCCACCCATTTCTGATGAACAGGGAACCTTGCAGCAATTAGAAAATTCAATAGTAATTGAATAATAATAATCCAGTGTTTGGATCTAGATGCCTTCTAGATCCAAACACTGTTTATGATTCCGCATTATTTTGAATGAGGCTAGGCACAGAGGGGCTAAGGTAGAATTGTACTGATATATAGAGGAAGAAGGCAATTCTAAATAAAATATAAGCAAAATATATGGAGATCACTGGTCCAAAATTTTTTGTCTTAGTTCCTCAATATTAAAATAATCAAATGGCTATGTTGTGTAAATATATAGAAAGTATATTTCTGTGTGATGATGACATAAAAAAAAGACCTTGAAGTTTCTCTTCCACTCTCTAAACAAATATAAAATTACATAGGTTTCAAATTATTAAGGAAATTGTCTCCACTGGTTTCACGTAGACCTCACTGGGTATAAAATCAATGCCTTTGATATCAATGTGACTGGCAGATATGCAGGAAACATCTATTTCCTATACCTTTTCCTGAAAGGGGGCAGCTGACAGCTACAAGGTAGAGCTGTTGTACTTGACAGTGAAGACATAGGTTTAGTTAGCCTGACTGGAAAGTGTAGTTAAAAAATTATTTTTGAAATTCTTACATGTTATCTTGTTTGGATACCCTATGTAAAATAAACTTTGTTTAAGCAATAGAACATAATTAGGGTTAAAAGAGATGTAGAGTATGGATTTGCAAA
Organism: Dicrurus megarhynchus; assembly: GCA_013399195.1. Classification (NCBI taxonomy): domain Eukaryota; kingdom Metazoa; phylum Chordata; class Aves; order Passeriformes; family Dicruridae; genus Dicrurus; species Dicrurus megarhynchus. Next base: position 1,033,077 of record VXAD01002549.1, on the reverse strand, counting down.
AAAAGCAAAAACTTCCTTATTACTCCATCTTCTTATGGTTATTTTTCTACACCAATTGAAAATGGCCAGGAAACTGAAGTCACTAGAATTTTATGCTGCTGTCTGAACACATAGAAAGTTTAATAATCAATAAAATGTTAATTAAAGTCCAGTTTCTAGACATGTTGAGCAGGCAGAGTTCCCACTAACTTCAGTAGGCACTGCAGTTCTCAACACCTCTGTAAACACAGAAAAGATTGGTTAAGTAACTACAATATGCCAGCTAAATACGTGAACATATTTTAAAATTTTGCCACAATTCTTTACATATAATAGACAATGGACTGTTATCCAGAAACCATATGTCTGGAGAAAATTTGTATTCAATAAATTTAGATTAATCACATTGAAAGACAGTGGAATAGAGAAAAAAATCCTAGAGAACAAAAAAAAAAACCAAAAAAAGACCAAAACAAAACAAAACAAACAAACAAACAAAAAAAAACCCACCCAAAAAAACAATAGAAAAGCAAGTGATGCACAATGGAAAAATATAACCTGATGTGTTCCAAGAGTCTTACCTAGATTTTCTCCTACCTCTACACATGGACTGTCAGGGCAAAAAGTGACCCTTTCATTCGTCAAAGTATTGCCATAGTGCCTGTGTGATATATGTGTCTATCTGGAATCACAGGGACAATAAAACTGATAACTGTGTGGTTTATAATGTAAGAATCTGAAAATAGAACAAGATAGAGCTGTATAGCCAGTCACTAACTCTGCTACGTACTGGTTCCTTCTCAAACCCTTTTGGGACTTTCCTAATATATAACCTTACCAGTAAAGTATGCTATAATGTGATTTGGCCTTTCTCCAGCCTGAAACAAAGAAGCCATAGTTTTGCTTAGGTCTATAGGTTAATCTTAGTTCACTTTGCTCCACAAAATTAGTTCTGAAAACATAAGAAATGAATTTTCCTGATCAGTTGTGCAAATATGATTAATAAAAGACATATTTTTTCTGTTTAAACATCACAGTGCCTTAAATATCTCTCCTAGTAGCCTGGAGACAAACTTTTGGCAGCAGTGCACAATGTATATCCGAGTGGTTCTGAACCATTGCGGAGATCAAACTGTACTTGCATAATCCGAGTTCTCATGGAAAGCTGTTCAACATTATCTGTCAGCCTCTTGCTCCTTATGATCAGTGTAGGATGGATATGTCAGGAGAGGAATCAGCATCATAGTCCTGACCTCTGCAGGAAAGAGAGCTTGGGAGAGGAGAGGGAAAAATAAAGAAAAAAAAAGAAGCTATTCAGTGGTAAAAAGAGTGCTACAGAAAACAGGAATTGAATTTCATTGAATACCTGGGTCTTGTTAGAGCTGCCTATAGTATGTTTTTTCCTTCCATGTAATGTCTATGTGCACACAAAAAATATGTTGCACGGCAGGAGGCCATTGCCACAAGTTAAATGATGTGATTTCAGCAGTAAAATGTCTCATTCTGTAGTATACACTTTAAATACTTACATATTGTACATTACACTCTGCCATCGAGTTCTCATACCTGTGTTTTGTTCAGGTCACATTTTAAAGGGCCATATACCCTCTGTATCCATTCAGAGTATCTGCAAAACAGCATCTGGAAATCTGAGTAGAGCCATGAAAGGACAAATTTTTGTAAAGTGGGTTGCACTGGTATGCGGTTGCATACACAGATGTCAAAGGTGAAGACGAAATGCACCTCAAGAGTGAAAAAAAAAATGAGGAGAAGTAGAAACAAAGTCAGTCTTCATTAGCATTCAGTATTAAATGACAGTGCTATTGGGGAAAAAGCTTGGTCAGTGGAACATAAAAGTGATTAGAGACGTGACTTCTCATAGGCTGAATGCTTAATAATTTCTGAAATGGTGGAAGGGATTCAAACCAGAGTTTGCTCATGTTTCTGCAGGAGAGGACAAAGAAGATGGAAAATGCATCTTTGCCTCAAAGATGAATGAGATGAGGGAACTGTGAGTAGAAGAAAGAGTAAGAAATGTCCTGAAGGGGGGCGTTTTTTCATGGTAGCTGCAGAGATTACATATGCTTTATGTAAGGCATGATTATTACTTTTCTTTTGGTGTAAAGCCTCGGTGTTGGCAGTTTTTCATCCCAGATGATCTAATATCTTTCCAGTCCAGGTTTTTCTCCCCTTAGCTCATTTGTCATATACTGTAAATATGACAAATAATGATACAGTTGAAACACTGAGAGCCCACAGAGGGCCCACATCACTCCTTATAATGGGTTCATCACACTCCTCTGCAGAAAATTGTTCACGATCTTGTTAACTTGTGTTCAGTAGGTTGCCTGTGTCTGACATTTTGCCCTGTGAATCCTGTTGCTTGGGAGAAGAAACTAGTGTACTTCGTAAAGTATATGAACAGCTTCATTCTCCCTCAGGCAAAATACATTCACACCTGTATGAGAGCTGCCTTTGAATTAGGATGCTGGCCATGGAGCCCATCTTGGGCAGGAATGTTTAGAAGATGGTCTGTACTGTTCATGCTGCAAATACAGGTCAGAAAGAATATCTGGTACAGATTAGATCTGCATATTCACCCAAAAAGTGCAAGATCCTGAGTGTGAATTCTTGCTTCAGTAAACTGCTTTGATTTCAGTGAGTTATTCCCCCTTTTCCAGCAAGAAGCCCCCTGGTGTCGGTTGTCAAACAGAATTCCTCGAAGCAATTCCTTCCTCCATTGCACATACTCTTCATCCTTATCAGATTCAGATAAAAACACATTCTTTTCTTCCAGTTACCAAATCCGCAAGAGCAAAGGAGAGCACTTAGTGCTTGGAAGTATACTTTTCCTTGGGAGTGGCAGAAGCAAGTAATAATTCTGTATTCAGTCTCATAGAAATAACTAAAGCAATGCCCGGGCACTTCCTTCAGCAACGTGACGCGTGTGTTTCTGTAACCAGTCACGTCAAATGCAGCACAGAGATCCAACAATTTAAATGGGAATAAAGGGTCATCGTGAGGACCACCTCCATAAAGATCAGATGATCACAGTGACACCATCTTTACATGAAGGCAGGTCAAAACAGCCACCCCAAATTCTGACAGTAGCTCAGCTGTCCATGCTGTCACACTGTCTCATGAATGGCTTTGCATTGTACCCACCACTTCCCCTTCGAAGCCCAAGGATAGGACTTTTTTTCTTCTACCAACTACATGGTAAACTCTCATAGTGATTTAAATCCTTATACCATTTAAAGAATTTAATGTGGCACACCAGTTCAAATAAATTTAATGACTCAAAGCAGATTTCAGTTTTAAAGTAGACGAAAACTCATTCTTAAAATGGTTCCAAACCTTCACCAGCTGCCTGTCTGCCATGGAGGGTTATAATGGAATCCCAAACATCATCCAGTTTCTCATGAGTTTAGGAATCTGTGCCTTTCCATCTCACAACCCTGGACCTAGTCACAATTTCAAATGCCTTCCATTCCAGAGCAGAAGACAGTGGCAGCAGCAGCAGTTTTCTAAAGCTGTCACATTGCTAATCCTCACTCATTTGGAGCATCCTCTCCTTATTTGGAGCAAGAGTTTGACATCAAGATAGTCTATTTCTTTTCCATAATTAGCTTAAACTTGAATACAGTTTTCATACGAATAACACTTGGTCTGGTCAAAATGTTTACAAGCTTTTTTATTTTCCAGTAAAGAAGTGGCTTTTTGACTGGTAAGAATTAAAGATCAAAAAACTTAACAAAAAGCTCTTCAGTTTTGGATTAAAAGGAATCCAAATTTTAGGGGTGAGATCTGTGTGTGTGCATGAGTGGGTGGTTTGTCAAATATTCATGGAAAAAATCATAGCAAAACACATTCTTGCTAACACTTCCTTGTTGGTGGCTGAAATGTTATTAAAATATTTTCTGATCCTCCTCTTTTCAGTAACATAGACAATTCCCCTTTGCACTGAGCTTCTAAGGTTTTTGTGCCAATTTTGATGAGATTTAGAAAAATAATTTTGCATTTTCACTGTTTCAATAAATATACATTTGTACAAAGATTATAGTAATAAATGATACATAGTCATAGAACTCCATATAGTCTATTTTTTAAGGATAAAGAATTCTTAACTAATTTCAACCCATTTACTGGTGATAGCTAGACTATAATATGCACGAATGGTTGACATCCCTCTGAAGGTTTGCCAAGCTAATTATTTATAAAACTTCTTTCATGAATGCATTTTCTGGTATCAAAAAAGTTGCAAATTCATGTTGTAACCTATTCTTTAGCTGAAGACGACGCTGCAACCCTTTTCTTTTTCTGCCCACCTGCTTTCACAAAAAAATATATATGGGGACTGAATAATATTTGAGATCTCATCCCTTTTGTCAAATACAGAAACTGGGTGAGAGATTCACAATTTATTGAGAAACTGAGAATGAGGAAGCACAGGCAAGCAGGCTGGTGAATACAGAGTGTGAGCATAAAGGTGTCTTTGCACAGGGAATGAATTTAAATTAAGAGGAGGAATATAACATAGATGGAAGTGAGTTTGCACTCCAGCATATCATTACTAAGACTTCCTTATGAGTGTTCCTTCCTTCCTTCAGCTCTTGATCTGATTTCAATCCCTCAATCTTTAATAATTGTTCTAATCCTGAAGTGCTTAAACAACTTGTTAAATATATAGAATATGTGGATATATGCAAAGAATGTGCAAAATGTGCACCCTTACTCTAACACCAAGGTGTCCAAGGTATTTATTTTCCTAAAGTAGATGCCTCACTTAAGTGTCTAAACTTAGGTGGAACAAATATATTTGGGAGTCCACATGGTAAGAATTTATCACAGAATCATAGAATGGCCTGGGTTGCAAGAAAACTTAAAAATCATCTAGTTCCAACACCCCATGCTGTGGGCAAGGACACCTTCTACTAGACCAAGTTGCTCAGAGCCCCATCCAGCCTGGGCTTGAACACTTCCAGGGATGGGGCATGCACAACTTCTCTTGGGAACCTGTTCCAGTGCCTCACCACCCTCACAGCAAAAAATATCTTCCTTATATCCTATGTAAATCTACCCACTTTCAGTTTAAATCCATTCTCCTTCGTCCTATCACTACCTGCCCTGCCCTCTCCAGCTTTTTTGTAGGCCCCTTTGAGGTACTGAAAAGTGTTCTAAGGTTTTCCAGAAGCCTTCTGTTCTCCAGGCTGAACACTCCCAACTCTCTCAGCATGTCACATCAATATGGGCATTTTGGTAGCATTTTGCTGGACACGTGGCTGTAAGGTTTGTGGAACACAGGGGCTCAGTTAACTGAAGAGAACTTGAGATGTTGCTTGGACCGTAGTATGTGGAGGAAAACACATGTAATGTTTTCAAGGATTGTTGAGTCTTTTTCATGGTGGTGTAATGATGGCTAAGAACTGGATCTTGAGTGAGATACATTTGTGTCGAGCTGGATGATCAGGGTAGCCCATCTGTCTCCCCATCCAACAGTACGGGCATATGCCTATTTATCCCTTTTTCCCTGGCCTTGGAAAGAATGTATTTACTGATGTTTTACCTGGTGTTCATAGCATGGGAAAATGTCATCTTTCAAGCCTCAAAGAGTCACCTTAAACCGTTAGAAATATTTTTTCTGTGAGCATATCCATTGTCTGCCTTGCATTCACTGTGCTTTTTTCTACCTTCCTCTAAGAAATCCTCACAGTTGACGAGGGGACATAGGACAAATTTTATCTGTACAGATAAAGAAAAGAAAAAATCAACGCAGAGAATTCTGCTTCTCAGATGCCCAGATGGTATGTGCTTTGCTCTTGTGCCACGCTGATTTCATGCTAATTTCTTGATTTCTTGATTTTCTTGAAAATTCTGGAGGAACTTGTTTTCTAACTCCATGATTTCCAAAGGCAATGCAAGTTGGCTTCCCCTGTACAGACAGTGTAGTTCAGCTGCTGGGGATCCCCTGTGTCTGTTGTGGACATTCAGTTTCACACATAAGTAACAGTTCAGACATGAGTAGCATCATGGATTATCCTCTTCTGTCTCTGTAACATACAGTTTATATTCCCCAATGCAGAAATGCTTTACCTTATATGAAACCTATACTTTTAGAATAAGTAAAAATTAGTGCCATTCAAAATCAGATGATCTTGTAGTCCTTTTAAATGAATAAAATGAAAGCATACAGACAGTTTTAATGAGGACTCCAGCAGCAAGGTTAGGAGAACTGCTAAAGGTTATAAGGAAAATTTGAGACTGTGGAAATATAAACTATATCTCAAAACTTTGCCAAAAAAATTCAACAGGGATCACAACACAAGGATTCCAGACAAAATTTCTCCTCTTACATAACCACTCAGAAATATGGCAACTGTTTGATGTAACTTTTCCTTTGGGGATGGCTTTACACTTTTATGAATAACCTACATGGATTTGGATCTTTCTGACTAGCTCCTGTCACCTTTGACATTACATGAGTGTTCAGTCTAGAGTCCATCAAGTGAAGTGCCGGTACACACAGATTATTCCCATGAAAGAGACTGAGGAAAAGAAGCTTCAAGATGCTAAGGCATGCTTTGAAAATTAGAGTTTCAGTCCTTCAGAACCAAGAAAATCCTTCTCTAACCTGACTATGCAGTCTGCTTTATAATAGTGCTGTAAGTCAAAAGAGAAAACTACTAAACTGCAGCTCAATTTTTACAATAGGCTTGAGTTTCCCTTTTTCCTTGTGGAATATTCCTTTTTATTCCAAAACAAGCTCCCCTGCCAAACCCACACACCAGGTCCCTCTGATTTCTTCACGATCAGCCTCTAAACCTTGTTTTCCTCCAGTCATGTCCTTTCTATACTTCCCGAGCCTATTGATCCTCACCTACACACAGTGCCACTGATATGCCCCTGATGCTGCAGCTGACGGGAGTTAAACCTTCTGGGCTGAATTAGCTTCAGCTTCAAGCTGGCAGGTAGTAGATAGAAAATAAATGGGTTTGGGAGCTCTGGGGACATTACTGGTGCTGCTTTAAAGGAGCCAATGGAAAACAAATATAGCTAAATGAAAGAAAAGCTATTTACTTTCCTTCATCTAAGCTTTGCTTTCGGGCAGAAAAAGAAGTGGGATTGGAGAAGGGGAGGAATCCAGGTCAGCAAATGATGCCCCCAGAGTCACACAAGATATGAAGTTAAGCCTGAGTATAATTTGGCTCCTGCGTTTAACTGCGTTAGGCCAATAAACCATTTTTATTACTACGCACAAAGCAGACTTGCCAGCCATCTCTACTTTTACTGAAGGTCATTAATTTTTTTTTTTAAATATAATGCATTCTTCCCTGAAAAAAAACTCTCACGAAGCATAAATTTTAACTTTAGAGAGATGTAGTTTCAGATGAGCATTTAAAAAAAAATCCACTATTATTCACTTTTTGGCACCATTTAATACAGCATTTCAACATATATTTTAAATGTTTAAATAAAGCCAAGGATTTAGTTTAGAAAACCTCATTTTTTTTAAGCAGATGACTTTCCCTAAAGATTTCTAAGTCAGCATTTGGAAAAAAGTGGGGTCATGTCAGCAAAATGTATGCTTTGTTTCAATAAATTCATTAGCAGGTGGGTCGTTTACTCTGATGCAAAGTGCCAAGTTATAGAGGTCAATGGATTTATAAGGTTCAAAGAGGAGAATTTACAGCCCCAAAGAGGGATGGCTGGCATGAGGAATTGCTCCCACAATTGTGAGCTGTTAGAGTCAAAGCAGACTCCTGACCAACAAAAACTTGTCTGGCACCAAGAAACTTCGTTCCTGGAAGGTTTACTCCAATGCTATAGTTCATATAAATTGCACAAAAGACTAATATTATTATTATTATTATTATTACTGTTTATTTATATTGCAGAGGTGCCCAGAGGCCCCACACAGGACCAAGTTCCAGCTGTGTTTTGGACTGCATGAACACAAAGATACCTACCTCAAAGGCAACGTGAAGTCATCATAAGAAGTGAAAAATGAAGAGATAAAGGTAAGACAGAAAATCTAAAACAACTTTATAATGAGATTTATACACATTATACATTTAAAAATCTGTCCCCACAGTTTGTTTTATTTTATGGAGACTGTTCTAGGGGAAATATCTAATGGTGAAGGAGGTAGTTTTCTGCTAACTGCAGGAAGGGTTTTTCTTCACTTCAGAAGCAGCACAGGAGTCATGCACAGAAAAGCAAAGAATTGCCTTGAACACGACTGCAGGGGAATGAGAACTGTGTAAAACCTTTGCAAGGAAAAGAAAATCAATTTCTAAGGTTTGAGGTTTGGTCACAAGCCAAGAAACTAGATTCTCCCCAAGGTTTGCTGAGCTTTCCAAATCCTCTCACAATGCTAGGAGAGGTTTGCAGGGAAAGTAGGCTGACATATGGTTTACAATGGATTATGCATAGTCTTGATTCAGTTCTTAAGGTTTGAAGTTCCTATTGGGCTTTGAGGTTTATTCAAATCAAAATATGCTGTAAACCCACTCAAGCCTGTTAAAATGATTCACATGATTCTCTGCAAGCTGAAATCAGATAGTTGCAAACTAGACCCCTAAGAAATTTTTGAACTGTTGAGAACAATAGGAGTTTTGATCATGACTTGATTTAGAGCAGTAATATAGGTAAATTTGGCCTTTTAAATTTATAACAACTAGAAAATGCAAGAATCACTCAAAGAGTAAGGATTATGCAAAGGCCAGGAAAACATCTATTGGCAGCTGTTGTCAGTGCTGGAGTCTCCACCAGCAGCAGTGCGATTTCCACTAAAGCATCAAAAGATTAAAGTACCCTGCTATTGTCTTCAGACACTTGTTCCATTCAGAAATATGATGTTTATACTTCTCAAAGAGAAACTTTACCATAACCGTAACAATTGAACATTCACATGACGATTATTGGTCTACCACAATGAAAATTCTAATCCTAAAAAAAGGGAACCATATACCCATTTAGAAAAAGAAATTATATAAATAATATGTATATGTATATACATCTATATATGTATATGTTTACGCATTTTCAGGGCTTTCTTAAAATTCAGTTATTCTCAATATAAATGAAATCGGTCACCACATATTAAATTATTGACTGCTTAGAAATAAGTAAAAGTAGAATTGGGAACTCTCTGCAAAGGGAAATATGCTTACAAGAGCCACTTTATTTTTTAAATTAAAGAAATCAAATTAAAAATCTATTTTAAATCCTTTTCAGGTGAAAAGTTTCTTTTAAAATAATGAGTATATCTGTCATAGGTTTCTTAAATGTGCAAAAATTAGTAGGTTTCTGATTGCAAACAATATCTGGCATGAAACCAAAAAAAATTAAAGTTGTTTATATAGCAAGGAGATAGTTTTGCCATTTCATTTTCGCCATGATTTATACAGCTATTATGTCACAATACAACTAAAAACTGCTCTGAGAGTCTGTTTTTTCTTAAAAACAGTTGCTGTTACTCTGAGGTAGTAGATTCTGTATTAGCTGAATGTTGGAATTGTCCTCCGCCTCCCACTCTGTCTATTAAGAAAGCTCACACCTCATAAATAAATGCAGCTAATAAAACAATTTTTTTTTTTAAATTTATCCAAAACAGGCAAATACAGAAAAGTTACATTTGCTATTAACACATGGGTTGTGATGAAGTGTTTCACTAGAGCAGTGGTAGCACAGCACAGAGAAGAGCTTTGAAGGCAAAGCTTTGGTTGCACCATGTAGCCTCTGCTGGGTACCCCTCTCCCCATGCCAGCTGGCTACTTGCTCCCTCTCCCTCAGGATGCCCATTCTGGCTACTGACACATCTGGCTCCCTCTCATCCTGTTCTGTTGGCTCTCCTGCCTTTCTTTCAGTGACTCTTCCTATTTGGTTAATTGTTTCCAACCAGCTAATCTCCTTTTTCTGACTGCAGCACAAACATATTTGTCACACAAAAATAAATCTCACAATGATTCTGAACTACTTAAAAATTTAACTTATATTATGCCATATACTTTTGTGTATGCCTAGGTTTATTTTCTGCATGTAGCTGCCAATTGATTCAAACGATAGGTCACAGTCAGCTTTTTTTATTCTCCTGCCACAGTTTCTTGGTATATTACTGGTGCCCTCTAAAGAATCCTTAACAAAAAATAATGTAGAACGAAAAAGATTTCTTCAACAATGATGGCATTTCTGTGTTACGTTTTTATCATAGGAGAAAACTGACTTCCTCATGAAATTTTGAAATAAAATTTGGAAGGTTTTATATTGGCTTTGCTTTGAAGTTGGGAAGTAGATTCCATTTTAAAAAATGTTGCACCAGGAACAATGGTAATGGTGAAAAGACACATGAAATAAGATGTAGAAAATTGCTCCAAAAGGAATGAGATGTAAAATTTCATCTTACATCAAATACAAGTCTTCAAGGCGAAACTTGTCTTTGGAATGTGTCCACTAAGAAATAACATAGAAGCAGGAGCAGTCCAAATAAATTGTATTTAATTTAAAACCATTTAAAAGACAGCAATTTTCATTTCCAGCCGTTACAAGGGGTGACAGCCTTTCACCCCATACCATTAGGCCTCTGGGACCATCTTCATTGGTTTGCAAAGCCCTAATTCACAAGTGTGTATTGCCACATGCCTTTTTCTTTACAGCCCCAATCCAACACAGAGTGACATTGGCGTGTGTAACCAGAGCCAAGGCTTTGCAGAGAGCAGGGGCGGTTGCCTACGACAATGTGATATTAGGGGCAATAGGGTGTTTAGTAACTGTTTATGATACAGATGTGAGAACATAGTAGCACCTGAAGTTTTTCCAAATGTCTTAGGCTGTTTCAAAGTGTGTGTGGGGGATGTGTAAGGCTCCGTTTCTGAACACATTTCCCCTGTATAACCTAAAGCCATGTTCCTCCCCCACCTCACTCCTCTTTTTTCTTACATCCTCTGAGTGTAATTCAATTAAGAATAAGACATGTTTTCCTACTTGCTAAAGGGAAGCATGTGTTATTCATTAAAAAATTGGCTGGCACAAATGGGTGGCCTGTACATAACATACCAGTTTATACAGCATTCCTTTTTTTTAATTAGACTTTCCCTCTTTTCCAAGTCTCTCTCCCACCCCTTTGTTTATCAATTTCTGCTGTCTAGCTGTCTTTCCACAACTATGTGGAAGTGGGATGTGAACCCAGAGCAGTAAGTGTTTCACATGGTTCAAGTTAGGTTCAGAAATGGACAAATGTTTTGCCCACACACTTCTAGTTTATTTGCCAAGAATGACTTTCACTGTCAGAGCAAAGCCAAGGCATGGAAAAAGTCTGAGGAACACAATGTTTATTTCCTCAGGGATCTCCTTCTCCAGCAGCTCTTGGGAGAGCTTGGTTGGAATTCCCACCACCTGCTTTCCTTTGTTTTCTGTCATTTATCACATCTGATTTCTTCTGGGTGGCATAAGTACACAGCACTGAAAACAGGGCCCCTGTCTGGTCCTCATGTTTTGCTGGAAATGAACAGTCAAGTTTCTTCATTCAGCTCCCTCATCACATTAAAAAAAGCTTTGTGATAAGCAGGCATCCTTTGATATCCGTCTGTTGGTTTGAACCTGACTGGGTGCCAGGTGATCACCAATGCCGCTCNCTCTGCCACTCCTTCCTTCTCAGGAGCACAATCCTTCACACTCTTTCCCTTATTCAGTGTGGGTGCCCCACGAGTTCACAACTCCCGCCAGCAAGCCTGCTCCAGCATGGGCTTCCCTCTCCACAAGGCCACAGGTCCTGCCAGGATCCTGCTGCAGCATGAACTTCCCGCAAGGTGTCACAGGTCCCTCTCCTTTGGGCATCCCCGCGCTCCAGTGAGGAGTCCTCACAGGCTGCAGGTGGATCTCTGCTCCACTGTGGATCTCCATGGGCTGCAGGGGCACAGCTGCCTCGCCATGGGCTGCACCATGGGCTGCAGGGGAATCTCTGCTGCAGTGCCTGGAACATCTCCTCACCCTCATTCGGCACTGACCTCGCTGTCTGCAGGGTTGTTCCTCTCAATATTCTCACTTGCCTGTCCCAATTGCTACTGTGCTGGATTTATTTCCCCTCCATAACTATCCAAAAGGTACTACCACCACTGCTGATGGGCTCACCCCTGGCCAGTGACGGGTCCATCTCGGAGGTGGATGGCATTGACCCTTTTGGACATGGGGAAGCTTCTGGAAGCTTCTCAAAGAAGCCACCCCTGCAGCCACCTTGCTACCAAAACCTTGCCATGCAAGCCCAATTCAGACTCATAGGAAAACCTTTGCCCCTTACACACAGGTTCCCACAGCCTAGATTTTTAAACCATGTTAAAGACAAGAAACACCAGTGTTACCATTACCCTGGTAAAAGTTTCAGTTCACACAGACAGGAACTTTAAGTCTTATGGATAGTGAGCAAAGTAAAACACATTTCAGACTTAAAGAATTTTAATCCATAAGCTGAAGATTTCCTCACAGAAAGTCAGTTTAAAAGGAAGAAGAGCTAATGCCAGACTGTCCTAACTAGAGTTGGTCAGGACCTCATTAGCTGAGCAGCTCTCCTTAGCCTCACAGCTAAAATAAATAGAATTTTTCCTAACAGAGCTGCAATGCTTGTTTGCAAGTAACAGAGCACTCCCTCTTCTGATCCCCAGTGCCTTGCCCTGGGGCACTCCCCAAACCTGGCTGTGCTCCTTCACAGCAGGGTAAGCCTTCCCCGAGAGAAGACCTTTTACAATCTTTTTAGCTTTCCAGTGCTAGTTAAAAAAATCCGAGGTAAGAAGAAAGAGCAGGGCTTTGGTAATGAAAAACTTGCAGCAGACAGACAAAGTATTGTTTTCAACTCTCTCTATTTAAGATATTTGAAATCTGTATTGCTTACTCAATGTATTGATTTTTAACAAACAAGTCTGTTAATGGCATTGGTTTCATGTTAGGCTGGTCATCTTTTCCAAGGCCATCAGTGCTATTAAACAGAGATGGACAAAATTATAAATGCTCATCTCACAAAATATTTTTGTACTTTCATTTCTAATTTAGAACACAAGATTTTATCAAAATATTTTGTTTCTAATGAATTGCAAGTTGTAAATTATTTTAATATGTATTTAGTAACAAAAATAAAGAATATTGTTGGATTCAAGGTATTAGTCCTGATGTATTTCTGATTATTACTTTTTTTGTATTTCATGACAGATAGTAGTGCTTACTGTGATGTCATACCAAGGTATTACAGTGTCTCTGGTACTTACTCTGTTAGAGTAAGTTTAACTTATACAAATGTTTATATAAGTTTATAAAATGTTTAATGCAAAACAGAAAAGAAATATTTTAGCTACTTCACCGTTAAATGGCGTTTTATGTAAAAGTGACAAAATAAGAAATAGTGTAAAAATAATGCCTATAAAATGAAAAGTACTATTTCAAACACATGAGTTTCAAATAGTTTTTAAATCATAAGAAGTACTGGGAAACAGTTCTTTATGCATGAAATGCCAACAAAATTCTTATTGTTCAGGAAAAAACAAATCAAATACTAATTTCCCAAGGACATTTCTTCCACTGAAGAACTGCCAATCAGTCATACAGTGACTCATTTACCAGACGTACTTTTTCCCTTAAGCATACATAAACCCAGCCAGCCTACCTTTCAGACAATGAAATGACCAGCTAGAGGAAAGGATGCATATGAAGAAATTCAGAACAGTTCCTTCAGCAAAGTATGCAGCAGAGATACAGAGGAACCCCTTTCTTAAAACGGGCATGTTATAAGTGCACAAACAGGAGAGTGCTGTTTGTCAGCAAAGTGAGAATCTTAAAAAGAACTAAATAAACACACAGATACAGATAGATACAGATACAGATACAGATACAGATACAGATACAGATACAGATACAGATACAGATACATATGTTGGCCTGAAGAAGAAATTGTGTGCCTGAAACCTTTACTTTATTCCAGGTAGATGAGGTGAGCTAATTAAATATATTGTTTCTTCCTACAGTCCTTGACTGTCTGGATAAAAGCAGGCTTTTCACTATTAGCAGATTCAGGAAACAGATTAATATATTGTTAAATTGCAGAAAACTCTTAGTAAATAGAAAGTGTCATGCCAAAAGCTTACTCTAAAGCAGCACAAAAATTTTATAGCGTGCACTCACTCTGCACTCACTTTTTAGTCAAACCTGTGAATTGCCAAATGAACAGCAAGTATAATTCAACTGCATAAATATTAAGCAGTCTAACCCAGCAGGATATTGGATTTCATACAGAACATGACTGACTGGCCAGCGCTTCTGCTGCATATCAGTGCCAGCAGCACAGCTCTCTCTCATCCCCTGCCTGGCATTCCTGCTCCACCAGCAGCTTTCATGGGCTCTCATTGCTGTGCTTTGGCCTTTCTCTTTTTGCTTTCAAGGAATTCCAGACCACAACTACAAAGCACGAGAATTAGAACTTGCTTTCTGATAACATTTTGAAAATTCCTATTTCAGTCAATTTTTCTTCATTTTCTAACAATAGGATTCCATTAATGATATGAACCAGAGAGACTATTGCAGGTGACTAAAAAAACATGAGATAGGAGAGATGGTTGCTCTCACTGGTTCTTTCCACAGTGTTTTAAATAACATATTTAGGTCAGGAGGGGTGTCATTACACTACAGGTACATGACAAGAAGAAAAGATAAAGAACTAGACAAGTAGGATCTAAACAGGCTTGCATTGTTTTACAAATTATTCTCATTACTTTCAGTATCTATAATGCTTCCTTGCAGCACATGAGAAAGGAATTTGAAAATGGGGTGTGATACAGCTCATTGCTTTCTAAATCTTCAGTTCCTGCTCATCTGCAACAGAAGTTATTATTTGATCAGCTTAGAAAGTATTCACCTCTTTTCTTAAACTTAAAATGTCCTGTTACATGAAAATCTGATGTTTTCCATTCTCATCTAATTCTGTAACAAAAAAGCAGTGCATTTGAAATTAGATTAAAATGGTACATGCAATGCTAAACACCCACCTAACACTTTTGCACAATGCCCTCCATCCCCAAGAAATAACCACTGATGCACTTACACAGGTTGATAATATTTAAAAAAAAGGTAAGGGAGGGTGAGGTGCTCAGAGACACAGGACAGAGATTCAGAGAGGGCTCCAGGGGAGCTGAAATGCTACACCAAGCATCAACAGCTGAGGAATGGTCACCAGTATCCTTTTGGGCTGGAATTTTCAATTCAGGACCCAGCTGGTGCTATACCTAAGAGACACACATTTAGCGAGGCACACAGAGTGTTGCAGAGATCCCAGTGCTGCCACTGCTGGGAAACTCAGAAATGACATTCCCATGGTCCAGGCTGCAGACAGGGCTCTACCATCCAGTAACCCTGAAACAGTTGAGCAGTGGGCAACGGTTCTGATGTCAGCACCTTGTCTTGACCCTAGAGTCAAAACCATTTGATTTCCCATTCAAAAATGAAGTAGCACAGTAATAGGAAGCAGATCTTTCCCAAACTCTTCAGGCCTTAGGCATGGGAGAGTGGTTTGCTCAGCACACCACCTCCACACCACAAGGACAATTAACTTGGGTTGTAATTGTCTAGCAGAGCATAGCAGCTTCCTCTGGTGAACCCACACCACTAACAGTGCATCCTAAGCAATTGTGCCTCTTCATCTCAAGTTCCTAAAGCTAACATTTTACTGTTTTCAGCACAATAAAACTAATCCTTGATTTAATCCTGCTGTTTTAAATCTTTGCCTGTAATTGCAAATGTACTGCTAATGCACCATGATTCAGGCAATGTAAAAGTTTGCCAAGACTGGAGGTGGGTGCTAAAACTGATGTCAACCAAAATTTTAGAATGGTTGTCTTTCTGTTGGACTTTTTGCAGGCAGACTCAGAAATTGAAGCCAGCTGCCTCTATTGCCTAACAGTGTCTGACAAAAGAGTTATATACATGACAGAGATATGAGGGTTAAACAAGAACACAATTATAGTTGCTTAGTGCATGTGAGCAGCCCATGGTAAAAGTAAACCACTATATTAATGCTTTGTGGTGGACCAGTTACTTCAGCCTTGAAATATTTAATTGTGTTCCAGGCCAGGCTCTCAAATGATTTAACATTAGTGTAGCTCAATTACATTTGTATTCAGTGAGTTATAACAGTATGTAACAGCTGAGGATCTGTACAGTCTCTGTGTCTCAAAAATACAGTCACTGAAGGCTGCTCTCAGCCTTTTTTCTACTCCCATTTCCCTTATGAGCAGTGCCAGAATTTTTGTCAATCACTTGAGAGACACTGCTTTTGGACGTGCTAATTTCATTCAGTGGGACAGACAGATCTATAGCAGCTGGCAACAGACAAAGGATGGGCTGAAGGAGGTTTTCTAAAGTTAATACTATTCTTGGTGGAGATAATTGCAGACTTTTAAAAGCCACCCAGTGAGCTCAGAGAGCAGCAGTAAACTCCACGCATCCGAGGGAGCAGGGGAGAGCAGCATTGTCTTCTGCCACAGCTCTGCATTCAGAGGTATGTGACTCATGGGAAGCCACCCGAGAAGTTTCAGTGGAGCCATCAGTTCCCTGCTAGAACTGAAATGCTCCACAAGATCAAATATTCCTGCTAGTGCTTCACTTCTGAAGAAAACTGGGGGAAAATACGGAATTAAAACTTCCCACTCAGCACCAATACTGAGCTACACGACACAAGTTTTGATGAGTTGTGAACACTTCAGAGAAGACAAAGATGAGAAACGCTTGAACAGTATGCAATAAATGAAATTAAATAAAGTACAAAATGTTTTCTTAGGAGAGAGAAATGCCTAAAGAGTAAGTGAAAAATGGCAGAGTAGACAAGAGACTGCAAACAAATATCCAAATGTTACAAACTTAGTACTAAGTCAGCCAGCTGGTGCTGTTACAATAATTCAGTTATACTTGGTTGTATTGACTGGCATGTGATGTTTAATAAACAGAAGAGGTAAACTGCTCTATGTATCCTTTGTGGAGCCACATCTAGAGAACTGTGTCATCATTTGAACTTCCCATATTATGAGAGCTCTCAAAAGTTATACCTAGAGAAAAGAGTGAGGAAAGCCAGAAAAATCCAATTAGTCCAGAAAATACAATACACAATCTTTTTCTCCATGCCTTTTCTTGGCAGAAGCACTAGCTTTCCCAGGTCAAAGCCTCTCATTTCCTCTCATCTGAACCGTCACTACTGGTTTAATTTTTCGTGAGGAGTTTTAGGTTTGTTTTTTTTCCTATTTTTTCATACCAAAAGTATGTCAGCACTGAGCAGACAGTAGGAATGTCACAGTCTCAGGTAAAAATACCTGAAGTAGGGATTTTTGCTGAAATTAAATAGTCCTCCAAGACTGCACAGGGCATAAGTTTTGCAATATGCATAAGGCTGTTTTTAAGATGATCAATATTCCCACAAGACTTGGCTATTATCCAAACAGATTAAGATTTAGTAAATGAGAGACAAGATGTTAGATAAACTTCTGACCATAATGACAGGTTAGCACTGGAACATATTATATAGAATGGATATGAAAACTTTGTTCTCTAGGCTTTTTAAGCAATGTGAATTTGTAGTACATGTACATGCAATTTAATGTAGGCTGTACAGGTGACTGACACACACATGAGTCAGCCCTGGGGCAGAATGTGATATAGGTGACATGTAAAGGCAATTTAATCCATGTCATAACATGGGCCAAAGCCAGGCATCACAATGCAACACTGTATAAATTAAAACTTTTGAACATCATAAAGTACTGTGCAGTGCTCATCCCCTCTTATCATAGAGTAGTCTGTAGCTCAGGATTTCCCAGGATTTTCTTTTTTTTCCTTTTTTTTCCTTTTTTTTTTTAATGAATAAAAGCACTATTAGCAGTGGCAACTGGTTTCCACTACCATTGGTGGCGGCAGCAGCACTCACTGACAACCTGGGCCATCCTAACTTGAAGTGGCTCATAAATCACTAATGGCTCATATAGCATAGTACCCCATTATCTGGGCAGACAGATCCGAGGTAGCTCTGTTTGAGCATGGAAAGATGGCCAGGAACATTTAGAAACAATAGGAATTGCTGCCCATGACTAACTGAATGGCATTCTTTCTTCAGGCAATACACAGTCAGTCTCTCTTGCAAGGTAGTCAGAGTTTTGTTCTACTGACTGTACTGTCACTTGGGTAAAGTACAAAATTTTTCTGCAGTCCTGTCCATTTGTCATTTTAAACTTAATTTTCCTAGAGCAGCTACAAAGCCAGTGCATTAAAAAAACCCCAAAAACATGGGAGATCATCCTCACAACTTCTTGTTTTTGTTTCCAACCCAGTTGTCAAAATGACTATCCAGCCATCTATGTTATTTCTGTTAATTTTCATCTCATGCTACTCTCACTTCAGTGAAATTAATCTAGAATCCAGCACAATAATCATGGCTTAAAATACTAACAATTTAATTCAAATACTCTGCAGAAAAAACCTCAAACCATTGTTAGAAGATATAGGAGTATTGAGAATGAGACCATAACCTCCTGAACTACAGCCTTGAAAGATGAGAAGGTGCATATTGTTGCAATCTTAGCATTTGGAACAGGAGATTCAGATTCCACTTCAGAGTTATTCTGGTGCTGGGAAGACCCCTAATTAACACTATGTGAATATTTTCTATTAATTGACAAGCTTTATAAAAATAGCCCTTGCTTTTTAAAAATTTCCAGTGTAGCTTTCTTTTACTTATTTTTAAATGGGAAACAGTTCAAGAGACTGACAAACTTTTGAGCTAGACTTTTCTGAGATACTGGTGAGGTTTGCAGTATCATCATGACAGTATCATTGTCATTTAAAGTCATCTGTGCTCCCAGTTTCTGAGAATATAGCAGTCATACCAGTAGAAATAGCCAAAGTGGAATGGAATGGAATGGAATGGAATGGAATGGAATGGAATGGAATGGAATGGAATGGAATGGATGCCATCTCTCCACACGGGAGATGGTTTCATCAGAGCAAATACTGTGTGGGGACAGGACTCTTTGTTCTACTTCAGTCTTATGCACCTGCAGAGTAAGCCAAATGTAACCAGCTGACCAGGACTGAAGGGACTGCAATTCTTCCATTGTAGAAATTAAGCACCCTGGATAACCTGGATCATTTTCAGGAGTATCATTTACTGTTTAGTCAACCTGATAGCAACTTAAAACTTTCTGAAGCAATCTTCTATTGGAATTGTCAGTAACCTATTTGTTGAAAGGCAAAAAGTTAGAAATCTCAAGTTGTTACAAACTCAGTATTTTACACTAAGAGAGAAGAAAATTATTTTAAGTGTGGCACATTTATTGGCATAGGATCCTATGTTATTACATCCAGCTTGTCTGTAGTGTGTAGCCTTCTGCATCCACAGAGGAACCTAAATAGATTACCTGGCTGAAAAAAGGTTTTATTTAAAACTCTGTAATCTCAGGCTATACTTTGAAAACCATTCTAATAAGGCCTCCATATGCTGGAAGTCCACTTGGTCAGTTTTCCAACTGATTAAATTGCCATCTGGGTTGACAAATGACTTTTCTATACTTTGTGGTTTGACTCATTAATCTCAGGTATGTATTGATGGCATAAACCATTTCATATCACAGCTAGTGGAGGTGATGCACCTGCTCTGTGAATTAATTGTGATCAAATATTATTTTGAACTCGCATGTGACATAATTTGCTGATAAATTTGTGTTTTAAATTGAGATTGCAAATAGACCCAGTGTAAGTATGATCACACTGTGAATGGATCATGGTTTGAACAACCAGAAATGAATACATTTATGAAAAGGTTCATTTGATGCTGCAATCTTTCAGACACAGCAAGTATCTGAAACACAGGAAAAAATTGGCCCACAGGGACTCCTTACTGCTGTGCTCAGACATCTTCCAATGACTGGCTGAAAACAAGCTCAGCTATTTCTACATTTTACTTCTCAGTCTGAACTGGCTAGAATGGAGCTGTCTCAAAGCACAGACAAATTTGGCAGCTAAGTAGAAACTGCCTAGTAAAAGAAAGAAAGACAGGATGCTCTAGCCTTCCTCCTCCCTGATGCTCTCCGTTCTTGCTGTTATTGCAGCAGGATGGGTTGGAGTAACCAGAGGATAACAGTAGGCTTTTGAAAAGCAATAGGGAGCATCAGCAACCACCCCATACTCTGCCCTCTAAAAGCCCAGGAAACACAGAAGGTGAATAAGAATGGCTGAAAAAAGAAAAAAGAAAGAGGAGAAAATGATTCCTGGTTCACCAGTATGGTGAAGCTGGGAAATTCATAGGAGAAGGGATTTACTGCAAGATCTACAGCCTACACCTTCCTATGGAAGTGCTTTCCAACCACACTTCCACTGGGTCTCTGGGCTTTGCCTCTCTTCCAACCCTAGCTCTAAAACCAAGCCATGGCTTCTGCCACAGGTTCCTGTCAGTTCCAGGCCCAGATGACAACCTTCTCCAGGAAGAATTCTTTTTTTGCAACCTAGCCCTTCCTTTGAGGATCCTTCTCACTCCCACTGAGCAGGACCTTTCACTCTGTTGTAACCATAACACCAACCTTATCCCTACATTTCGACAACCCTCAGCTATATGAAGCCAAGTGTCTTCATCCATTGCCTTCCTATACACTTCCTCCAAAATTTCAGCAAATCTGCCATAAACTTATTCCTCCCGAGAAAACTATTTTGTCATCCCCAATATCAGAGCTGAATCTTGCCTGAATAGCTGAGAAACTTTGACCATTTCATGGTGAACTTGTTACCTTTGTTCTATCTTTGAAAAATGGACCTGTTGATGCCTTTTCCTGGTCTTAAAATCAAGAATCAAACATGGTAAGAAGGGAAAAAGGGATTTTACCTCTGTATTTATTTAAGGAACCTTAGGTGCATCATGTCCAGGTGGAATGCACCCCACTGCACACCGCAATGCACACACACAGTCGATTGGGTATAACATTAGAGGTCTTACTAATTAGCATATCTATCAAAGATTCCCCCATGAGAGGCTCAAGTGAGCCCCCTCCCCAAGGAACCTTCCCCTGGATGGTTCTATCTTAGTTTACAAAATGTGTTCTGGAGAGGACCTTGGTGCCTGGGGCTTTCTGATCCCTAACTATGAGGCTTCTAAGAAGTTTAGTCCCCTAACTTGACAAATAAGTCTAAGAATGTAGGCTAAAAACCACTACGAATACAAAAAGTTATAAAAGATATATAAAAAGGGTATAAAAGAAAAGGCAAAAAATCATCATGGCATCACTGTCAGGACGTAAATGTGTACCTAGATATTTTGGAAGTCATTACCATCTGCCTTGTAGTGGATGGAGAGAATCACATATCATAGTCATTGCAAATGTGAGACCACTTCAGTTTTTCTTCCACTTATGGGCAATTATTACTCTTTGTAGTCACATTTCCCGTACTTTGTAAATTACAGGGTTTGCCTGTAAACTCCAAGGTGACACTCAGTTGACTTTGTGCAGCCTCTTCAAATCAAATTAGTGGATTTTTTTGAGGAGGAACATTCCCCTGAGGGGAAGTAAAACCAGTAAAGGATCCCCATCTCCTGTCAAGGGCAAATTCTGACCTACCAAAAGCCACATGCTCCGTATGTAAGTCTCATTGGATCCCAGAACTTGACTTTCATGCCTTGCTTCTATGCTATAGGTGTATGCATCTTAGATATTTGCAGTGTACCAAGCAGGCATGTCTCTGACTGCATGATTCTCTGACTCACCCTCTGCTCCACCCTCACAATTCCCCACCTGAAGTGCTGCAGGTGTGTCCCTGTCCATGGCAGGGGGTTGGATCTGGATGATCTTTAAGGTTCCTTCCAACCCAAACCATTCTGTGATTCTGTGATGAACACCATCCATATACTTCCAGTTTGTTTTATGTAACTGATCACTGATCTCTGATCACAATTTGATATGTTTTGGCATCTCTGAACACAAACTTCCCCAAGTGGACATACAGCAATCTGACCTCTTGAGTACTGGTACTAGTACTAAACCTGAAGTCTCTCCTAGTAAACTGCTCCCTGTGACACATTCCTTTTGACAAAAGAAATCCTCTTTCCTCTGTTCATCCCATGTACGAGGTGCCATGGTCTCAGGTAACAGAAAGGGACAATACTGTACATCCAACAGTACTTATTCCACAGAATGACACTTGCTTAACTATTCTATAAATATCTTTATAATACGTTTGTAATTGAATTGCTATGATAATTTATATGACCCTCCCCCTCAGAGGTGTTCTGCTGGATTCCTGCCTAATCTACAGGTTCCCAAAATCTAGGAGTTGTCTATCTGCAGTCAAATATTTGTATAATTAAAATAATTAATTCTTTCTATTGAAGATAAATTTAAATTCATTAAGAAGCTTACCTAAACTGAGTTGTGGGGCAAGATTTTCCCCACTCATCCAGTTCTCAGTCTACAACCTGACCAGCGTACTACTAGTCTAGAGCATCTTTTTGGTTTTCTACAATTGGTCCTAAAAATTAAACCAATTTATAGAATCTTAAGCTTACAACTTATCACAACACACTGCCAGGGTGTCTCTTGCCCTACGTCTATCTCTTCTAATAAGCCATTCCTAAATGTTCTCTCCTGAAACAGAAGGATCATTAGTTTCAGGTACTTATCATAAGGTTTCAAAGGGTACCTAAAAATAGGTCACACCGATAAGAGTTTCATTTGACAAATGTCAGGCTCTTCTAATACTTCCCTTTGTAAGACAAAGGGCAAGCCAACATTTTCACAGCTGTCAAGTAACTCTCTGCACTGAAACACAGTAGAATAAAACCTGACAGTGAACCATCACTGCATCTGAGTCCTGGTTACATAAAGTAGTATAGGAAAATGAGTGTTTTTCAGATTAACTTTAATGTCAAGGCTGGTAGCATGAATGTAATTATGGCTGATATTTTTATGCTGCAGTCTGACAGATAGTTAGCAATAAATACACCACCTCATGCAGAAAATGAGCAGACTTTCAGTAATGGAAAAAGGAGGGTGTCAAGTACCTGTACAACTTCTGTGCATTTGCTTTCTTCTGGGTTTTATTATTGCCTTGGAAATGCCTCAGATCACTGTTTAGGTTCCCAACCTCTTTGCCTCACCTTTCAGAGAGGTTTTTGAGAGCAGCTCTGATTTCCATTACCTAGCAATGCTTGTGGCATCCATCTTCCAACTGAGAAAGTGAGACCTGTGATCTTCAGGACAAAAAGCATTAATGAATCATAAAAAAGGAGGTGAACTTTAAGTGGTGTGACTACTGCCTACATTGCTGAGCAGTGAAGTCAGCGTGGCCATGCCAAAGAACTGGCACACAGTAGGGAACTCCAGGCTGTGGGTGCTGGCTGCACAGATGGAGGGTGGCAGAGGAGTGGATGTCAGGGGGAAACAGAGAGTGCAGGTGCTATAGGTGGAGTGTGAAAAAGCACCCTTTGGGAGAATAAAAACGAGTTCTCTCTCTGCCAAAGGAACACAGGCATGCCGATGAGGGGAAACCTACAAGGGGCTGTTGACACTAGAGCATTCTTGCTATTTTCATTTTATGTTATGACATTTACAGAAGATTGGAATGTTTTAAAAATTCAGAGAACTACTCTTTTCCCTGTAGTTGTCCATCATTGGTTTTTCACCAGGGTAAGCTGAGAGTTTAAGAGTTTTTATACCAGAGCAAAATCAGTTCAGGGCAGCAAGACAAGAGGATCCAATACCATCACACTCCTCAACCTTTCCTATCTTTATATTACGTGCATTTATACACCCACCTCTCACTGAATGAGGATTTATATTTTTAAAAGTGCTCCCTATCACCATCAGTATTCAATTCAAGGACTCTTTTAGTCAAATGGCCAGCAGAAAAGACAAGATTTAAATCTTATGTTCATTGAACTTCAGAGGTTGTTTTAGTCAAGCCATTTCAATCGAATGCACTACATCTATCATTAGAAGGGTTCCATGTGGTGATTTTTACAATTTCTCCATTTGGTGCTTGTGTAAACTTCTTCCTCCATGCCCTCAGGAAATTAACTTTTAATATCCTATTAAAGAATCAGCTTTCATTCTAGGGTTCAATAGCAACTTATTGTAGATTAATATTTATCAATAATATTGCTGAAGCAGATTTTAATTTCCGAAGAAGCCTTTGGTCATTTTTCTGTAGAAAAAAGTCATCCAGCTAAAATAAACTGTAGTAATTTTCAGATTGATCTGGACAGTGAAAAAATTATTAATGCACATCATAAGAACATTTGTAAAAAATTTATTTAAATGAGCTACTATCTCACAAGTATTTATAGCTGTTCAGTTTCAACAAGCAGCAAAAATCATCATGCCAGATCTTCACAGGTTTCAGAATTGATGACAGTGCCTTTCAGGACTGCATCTACTAAAAGTACAGAATACAAGTATTCACTTCTGTATGAGCAGTGGCTTAGAAATGAGAAATAATAGGATATTCTTGTGGTTTTATAACATCAGTGATTGCTACAAGGTAGAAGAAATAGAACATTTTAAGTATCTAGTCTGCAGTGCCATCTTCTGTGCTTTAATGCAACATAACCATTGATTTCCATTTCCCCTTTTTAATAAATTATTACTATCTGTGACAAGTCACCTTCTCTCAGTGTTAATACTGGTTTGGGGTCTTCATTTCAGATAATGTCTTTAGATTTCTGTGTCATCAGTAGCAACAAGTATGCTGCAAGTTTACTTCTGTGTGATTCACTGTAGTACAGGCTATACTATTTCAAGAAAGTCATGTTGAAGATTTGATCTCTGGCTAACATCTTCAATGCTGTTCAACACTCCTCTTGAAATCAACCAATTATTCCACTGGTTTTGGTGGGATGCAGTAGTTAACAGCATACAAGCATCCCACCCCATATGGACAGTTCATCCTATCAGAACGCCTGTATGGAGGCCTCTCTGCTGAAGTGTTAGCATCCTTAATTCCCATTAGGGTGCTAACATTACCCTAGAATTGTGGATTCACAATGTTTCACAGCAGTATTCAGCAGCAAGTAGAGTCAGATGCTATATATAGGCTAGAATGATAATTGTGCCTTTCAAGACTATTTTCACAGCCACAAGTTTGTACCTAAGCTACTCCAATAAAAGTGAAAATTCACTGAAAAGTATGGATTCTTAGTCATCAAAGACAAAACAGAACTTTATTTTGAAATAGAGTGAAGCACTCAGAAAGGAAATGGGAAATCCAGGCACAAGAAATGAATTCTGTGTTTGAAAGAGAAATCTTGGCAACAGGAAAAATATGAGACTTTCATATTTAGACTTGACTCTAAATATGTTTGAAGATGTACATGATGAGGATATCCTTCCATGATCTGGTTCTAGACATTTTCAGCACTAAGGCAAGCTGGATGGGCATAATGGAGAACAAAGTACGTGACCCAGATACCTAATTTTCAGCTCTGTGCAACATATATGGGAAACAAATTTGTACTCGACAACTATGTTTGGAAGTGATTATTACAGACCCCATGTAAGAATGGATACACCATAAGAGAATTATAAGCACTCTGATGAAGAAGAAATTTGATATAACTGGCACTGTCACAATTTGTTGAGATGCATCACATAAATGGCACCTGAAACTCATACAATTTGTTTTATAATGGCATAATGGATAATGGAATCACAGAAGCTGAACTCTCCATTAAAAGTACTGTTATCTGTGTAAGTTTTATTGGTGATTCAAAACCCAGGGATCGTACGGGCACATAGATCAATGTTCTACTTAACATATCTTACTAAGAGAACATGCCACTGACTTAACTGGCCTCTGAATTATGAGAATGTGCTTCTTCCTAAGTATCAGCTGATTACGTGCAAGGAAAATCAAGCTGTTACAGGAACTTGAATTTGAGAAATGCAGACTGGTGATCTCATATAGCTGGTAGCAAAACTTCTAAAGAATCCATAGAAATATGCATGATGATTTTATAATGCTAAAGGAATTACAGCAAAAGAAAAGGAAGATAATTTTGGACTTAATTGTGCCAGATAAAGCAGAATAACCATGGTATTGGGAGTTAGCAGTTGCCTAGAAACTGCGGATCATGAACTCATATTCAATAAGACCAAACAGTGCTCCAAACATAGATATTTAAAGAAAATGCATAATACCCCAAACTAGTTTATATTCAAAATCTGAAGAAACTAATGGCAATACTGATTAGAAGGAAAAATGCTGACAGACAAAAAATTAATAAAAATCTCTGGAGTTTCCAAGTGTCACTGTTAAGAATGGGAATGACCTTAGCTAGAATCTTGTCTTCATTCACTGGCAAGGACAAAAGCACAACATTTTAAGGAAAATATGTGGAAAAAATGTGCAATAATGAAAAAAATAGGAGCTATGAATTGCCAAAATTAGTTTAGAACAACAGTTATACAGACTATCAGAATTAAAGCTATTCTAAAAAAATATTGAAAGTGTATTGGGAACAAAATAAATTATAGAAAGGTCTATTAAGAAATGCAGATTGTAAAATTGTCAATGATGACATGGAAAGAACAGAAGTTTTTAATAAATATTGTGTCCCTATATTTGGAAAGAAGCAGAGTGCTGCATTCATACCATATGAGGACAGGGAGGCAATTTCTAGGCTATTAATAAGCCTTAGGAAGAAGTTAGACAACATCTACTTAGGATAAACATTTTTGAATCAGGAGGCCTAAAACATTTGCATCAGAGGGTCATAAAAATGCTGGTTAAGGAAACTTTGTGGCTCATTGATATTTAATTATAATAAAGATTGCATACGTATATATTCACACCTACATTCAGAAAATGGTAGGAAGCTTCAAAATAGCTAAGGCTATGTCAATATTACAAATAATAAAGAAGAGTGATATAACTAAAAGCTGGTTAATTGGTTGGTCTTAAGTCTCAGCAGAAATCCTAAAATATCTGACTGAAGATTTAACAAATTAAACTGACTGTGTGAAAAAAAAAAATAGATCTTCCCAATTTATCTAACTTTGATAGTATTAAAATTTTGGTTGATAGAGGCCATGTGCAGAGATTGCATCCTTACCCTGGCTGCCAGTGAGTCGATAATGCCCCATCATAGCACACCCCAGTACCGGATTTGCACAGATGCATCTGTGCAGCTCCACAGCCATGCTGATCAGCTTCCCTCTCAGAAAGACTAACCAGCCAAGGTGCAGCACCATTCTGCTTTTTTTCCCTGAAGCCAGCTTGTTCAGTGCTGGATTAAGGAGGTCCTCACCCCATCACACCACATTAGCGCTCACTTGGATTTTGCAGCCATTTTGGTGTGTGTGTCATTCAGTCAAAATATTAACATCATGCAAAATGACAGCATTAACACCTGCTAAATTAATTAATATTTCATTAATTTAGAATTAATTGTTGACAAGTGTGAGTGCACAGTTGCTGACAAGCTAGAGCTGCCAAAGGCCTTTTTTTTCACCAAGGCTCCACCTGGAGTGTGGAGGACATTAATGATCCTCTTCAGTAAAGGTCTGAAAGACACTGTGAAATATTTGGTTATAAAAATACATGGAAAATTTCCATATATTTTTTTCAAATTTCAGTAAATGAGATGGGCAGGATGCGAAAGTTAGACCTAACTGAATTTCTTGGGGAATTGCCTTCATGAATATTTTCTTTTCTTTTTAATAGAAATCAAAGTCATAAAGCAACAGGGAAAAGAACTCACACTTACAGAATCAGGGACTCCAACCTGGTATCTAGTTAGACAGAAAATATTTGAGATTAACAAACCAATGCAAAACCTCCTTAAAATGTTATAATAAATAGATTACATTGTCAGAACCCACGACATGTCTCTGTCTAATTTAGGAGACCTGACACCCCGAAATGGGGGTGCCCCAGAGGGCACTGCCTTTGATCTTTGTCCTTGGAGAACTTTGCCAACTTTAAGAGATGAATTGCAAGCCACAAGAGTGTAATATAAGCATTAATAGTCACTTTGCACCGGGTGAAATGTAGTATATAAAAGATCTGATAACATGTACATGGGGGTTAAACATGTACAGGGGGGTTAAGATGGAGTCTAAAGGGTGTGGTCACCTTCTTCTTCTTCTTCTTCACTATCCACCATATTCTTGGTGACGGGGGCACAAATTCATTGGTAGAATAGAGATAAGACAGGAAATTGCATGCCTAGAACAGGTTAGAATTAATTGGTATAAAGTTGTAAATAAAGACACGTACCGTCCTCTGGTTGGATTTGTAACGGGGTATAAAAGTCTCGGTACGCCCAGCCGGTGGGCAGCACCAGGGTACTTCGGCTGCTGGGTGGACCTGTGGCTGTGCAGGACACCGCAGCTATAGATAACATTAGAATAAACAACCTCTGCACAGCAGCTCGCGGCCTCTGACTGAGTTTCTGGGCAAAAGCGCTGAACTTATCTCACTTGTGTGCCAAGGCCGACTGAGGCCGAAGCCACATCACATGACTTGTGAGAAAATGGAAATTATGAACACTTGTGTGAGTGAGATATTTAAACTCTGCAAACACAGTGTGTGGAGTAAAACTGGTAGTTCATACAATTAGTAGATGAGACAATCTCATATTCATAATCAAAGGATTTTTAAAGTGGAAGAGTGTTCAAAAAAGCTATGAAATGTTTGAGAACTGTAGAAACAGTCGCCAGTTGAAAGATTTAAAGAAAAAAGATTGAGAAAAGACTTGAGGGAAGTACCTTCAGAAGGCAATTATGAATGTTACCAGGCTCTTAATTGTAACAAAGAAAGGTATAAAAATATCAGTGTTGTAAAGGTAAAGTTGGGCAAATTGAAATTTGAGGTTGAAGAGTGGGTGAGAAAAATGAGGATGGATAACAAGCTGACCATTGTGATAGATTTTTTTAATACTTTTCCTAATATTTTCAATTGAATATCTGATGCCATTCTAAAAAAAAAGAAAAAAAAAAATCAAACTAAAAAACCCAAACAAATTATTTGAGGAAAACTGCCAGTAGCAGTTCAAAATACTTGATCTGATGGTTTACTCTGGCCTTAAATCTTTTCAAGCACATGAAATTATTCACTGATTCTCAGGGCTTACATAACAGCAACCATCAGTAAAAAGCTTTCTTTCCAGCTGGCTAAAAGAGTATTTCCTGGAAGGCAGTGACCTGGCCTCGGTTATTCATGCTTTTGTCATTTCTCATTTAGACTGCAGTGATTCAGCGTTCGATATAAATGGTCACAGTGTTTCAGTGCTTGCAGAAACGCAGCTGCTAAAGAAGGCTACATCTCATTTCAACAGTGCAGTCCAAAGGAAACATATCAGATATGTCCACCAGGCTTTTTCTTACCTTTCCATAGACTACCTAAAGAAGTTCAAAGTCCTGATTCCTTTCTTCCAGATACACCATAGCTGAACGTCAGGAATGAGACAATCTTCATAAAGTTTTATGATGAAAACTAGCTTTCTCTAATATAACGGGCTCTTTACCCCTTGCCTATAACATGTAACAAAATGACATTTTGTGGGCCAGACCAAGCTGCTTCTATACATGCTCCTAGCCTGTAAAGACTTCAGCTTGTGGTTCAAAAACCTTATTATTATGTTTGGAAATTGTTGTATTTACATTTGTAGACGGGTTTAAGCTGGAAGACACCTAAGAAGTCATCTAGTGCAACTTCAAGTCAGAGCTTATCCAGATTTAAATTTAGGTCCATTTCTCAGCTCTTGTCCAATCAAATTTTGTGTCTCTCCAAGGACAGATATTGCAAAACCCTTCTGTGCTACCTAGTTGAGTCTTTGACCACCCTCATGGTGATTGTTTTTCTTACCACTAGACAGTACTTTTTGCAATTTTCAACTACTGAGTCTCATCCTTCCATTGTATAAGCCTCTGAGAAATTTGACTCCACCTCCTCTGTACCCGCCCAATTAGTTTAGCTGAACACAGCACAGTGACATTTTCCTCATCATCTTCTCTAAGTGGGTCAAACCCAGCCTCCTCACCCTCTTGCTCCTTCAGCATCTTATGATAGGCAGCCCCAAACTAGACATAGTAATTCAGGTGCAACCTCATAAATGCTGGATAGATAACAGAGAATAATCACCTCCCTGGACTGGCTGGCTGTGTTCTCTCTAGTGCAGCCCAGACACTGTCAGCCTTAAGTTCTACAGTGCTCACCCTTGACTTATGTTCGACTTCTTGCCCCCAGCTCCTTTTCTGCAAAGTTTCTTTGATCTAATATATCCCATCTGATCTGGGGCATCCCACTCATACCTGGTCACAATTTATTATGCAGGCAATTCTGTGTCAGAGTCAAGTTTTCTTGGGAAGGGAGCAATCAGAGGTGAAGGAATTTAAGGCCAAATTCTAGGCTTTTATAAACCTAACTGATTTATTCATACACCTCAAACTATTCATTACACCAGTAGTAAGAAACATGAATGCTAAGAGAGAATCAAAAAGCCTTCAAAACACCTCCTCACTAAGAAACTTCCACTTTCTCCCCCTTTCCACTGAAAAAAAAAATTACTTAACAAAACAAGACGCTGAATACACTTTCTCTGGTGCAGAGAGAATATAAAAATAAACTGCTCAGAACAGATGTTCAAAGGCTGACAGCCATGTTTTTCACTGCACTGGAAAATATATGAATACTTTAGTGCTGAGCCCAGAGTAACAAAGAAAATGAGAAGGAAAGAGAATTCTCGCAACTTACCTTTTTTTTTTTCTGTTTGGCAAATTATGTTATTACGAAGCTATAAAAGTATGATGATCGTTATGACAAATGATCTAAATATGACTAATGTTATCAGCCAGATTATGAAAAAAGCTTATTCTCAGAGTATTACAGTTAAGGGCAAAAAGCACAACAGGATCTGTCATTCTGAGTAAAACAATCCATAAAACCTCATTCAGTAATTTCCATGTTCAGTGCCAGCTATATGCAACTTGAATTAGCATGAGTGTTTGGACATGTGCCACCTTACTTGACAACATGAAGAAAGAAAAAATCTACATGTCCATTGGCAAGCTGCCCTGATAGTTAAGCACATTCTTGATTTAAAAATGTGCACATTATTTTCAGCCTAAATTACTTTACCTTTAATTTTCATCTGTTTAGAGTACTGATACCTATCCTTGTGGAGGCACTTTGTATTTGTAATTAATTGCCTCTTAAATACCTCTTGTGCAAGCTAAATAAATTGAGGGATTTTTACCATCAAATATTTTTGTAAGTCTTTTATTGAAAACATGAATTGCCTTTTTAAAATATATTTTCTTAACTACAATGAATTGAAAGCAGCATTTAACAGCAATATATTACCGTCATCAATATTTTGCTTAGCTCCTGTTATTTTACCACCTCAGGACCCTTAGTTAAAACCTTCTCATTACTCATCCAAGGATGATACTAACAAAAACAACAAAATTAACAAAGCAACGACAATTACAAGCCCCCCCGCCCAAAAAAAAACAAACAAAAATCCCAACCAACCAACCAAAAAAACCCCAGTTCTCACTGTGCTGCTAGACTTGTCATGTTCTCCAGACCCACAGAAAAACACACATGTACACCACCCCTTTAGGGGGTTACAGCATGCCTTCACTCACTTACTGCAGCTGAAGTTCACTGTGCCGTAAAATCACCAACATTTTTAATTTTGGGGGATATTAGGAAATTGCGATATTCTCCATATCCTTGTTACATTGTCCCCAGCACCTGGACTGAGACCCTTCTGACGGTGACCAAAAGTGTCAACATGTTGTTCGCGTTGTTAAAGCTTTGACAATCAGAATCACAGAATGGCTTGGGCTGGAAGGGACCTGGAAGATGATTTAGTTCTGCCTCTTTGCTGTGGGCAGAGACACCTTACACTGGACCAGGCTGCTCAGAGCCCCATCCAGCCTGGCCTTGAACACTTCCAGTAATGGGGCATCCACAGCTTCTCAGGGCAAACTGTGCCATTGCCTCATCACCCTCACCCTAAAGAACTTCTTTCTAGTATCTAATCTAAACCTATTCTCTTTCAGTTTGAAGCCATTCCCCCTTGTCCTGGCACTACATGCCCTTGTCTATCATTTCTCTCTACCTTTGTTGCAGCCTTCTTTCAGGTACTACCTATGGATGAGGCAGGCCTAGGGATGCTGCCACAGACCATGTCACATACAAGCTACTAAAGACATCATGGAGTTAAACAGTAACACAGCAGGCATAAAAACAACCATGGAGCCACATTCAGATAGATCTAGTATTTCTTGACATTAATGGGAACATTTCCATTGGCTTCAGTGACTACAGAATTGCCCAAAACCAATAGATTTTTTGTGGTTGTTTTTGCATTTCAACAAGCTGGATTTAAATTCATTAACATTCCAAATGAGATCAATAATGAATAGTTCAGTAATAATTACCAGGACTCCACAGAAAACTCTATAAATTATGTCATGAGCTATACACTTCATGTGCCAATTTTCCATAAACAAGGGATTATTGCACTCTCTGTTTTCTAACAATAAGCACGTTTGGTAATTGTGACTAGAACTATACATTATTTATCTGAGTTTAAAACTGTGCTCATTTATCCCTTTACAAAATTGTCCTTCCATTCCAATAACAGGTCTGCAAGAAACAGATTCAACTGAGGTTTTCTCCAAGGCTAAGATGTTCTCTTGAACATCTGAATTTGAGCTGAAAATTCATATTCTAACGAAGGCTAAATGTCACTACCAATGCCTAATTCAAGACAACTGAGCTGCAGTCTAGAACAATTTTGTTGCATACCTAATAGTGCTGTAGTGTTTATCCTAAGGTTCAAGCTCCTAAAGTGACTATCTAAAAATCTCCTTTGTTTATTTAAAAATAAATAAATTATTGGACTTCCTGGTCATGGACAGTGCTTCAGACCTGAGTGTAGAGAAGGCCATGGTAAAGACTATTATATCAAAAATTATTTTTCATCCCATTTCATCAATGCATAATCCCTGGTTACATTACTTGTCTGCATTGTAGATCAAAATCAAAGGTTAAGTCAGAAATCAAAACTGAAAAGGATGAGATTTTTAGAAAGGTACCTTTAGATTGTGTACAGAAATTGCCAGTTTTGAACTTATTGGTGCATTTTACTTGGTGAACACTGAATTCTCAGCAGTTAGTAAAACAAGGAAAGAAATTATTGTTAAACACAATTAAAAAATCATGTTTACAGAAGTGGTAACTGCATTTCCAAAATGGTTACATGGAACTATAAATTTTACTGTAGTCAAATTTTCAACTGGTGGTTTGAGTCTAAATGTGGAAGATTATTCAACATATTCCCTCACAAATTAGCCTTAAAAATTCATATGCTGACCAATTGTTTCAGTATCCAGTACCATGGAGCTGAAAACTGAAAGGACTCATCCAGTTAGCTTAATCCTGACACGTTTTGCAGTACCAATCTCACTGGGTAATCACAGCCATGATTTTACCATTTTGAACCCAATGTTTACCTTTTGTCCCCTACTCCAAATGGAAATCTGATTCAAATGAGCATTTATTCTGGCAGAGAGTAGAGAAAAACTTCTTATAATTTTCAACTTGTCTGAAAATTAGGTTCGTGGCCACTATCTGAATTTATTTGTTCTTATACCAACACTATTTCTCACTGAAAATACATCTTTTACTTCTCTGATATGCATTATGTTTAGGCAAACCTCTTGTAAAGTTAAACCAACCAAGCTCCTTTAATCCTTTTTTGTAAACTAAAATTCCTTGGTCATAAGAGTATCTCTTATCTGCAGGGTCTCTGATTGCAACTTTCCTGACTGCAATGATCAGAAGCATTTAATTTAAATTAATGAATTAATTTCACTGAGATGGCCACATTAGTATTGGTAAATAAGCTGCACGTGAAGAACATTAGTTGATGTGGCATGGCTCACTTCTGCACAGGCGTCTTAAAAACGAGACAACTCGCTTTTTGTTGGTGAAAGTAAAATCAGGTTTATTCTCAACAAAAAGCCAAAAACCGAGAATCCTTAAAAATAAAAAACAAAAACAAAAAGTCCGGACGCGGGAATTAACACCCAAGGCAGCCGCACGACCGCCCAGAGCGGGGATCCGTCCAGCGCCGAGGTGAACCTCGTAAACCAAGGCTCAAAACAATTCTATGACAGCTCTCTGTGGGAGAGTAAAAGGCCAGCCGCTCGGCACTGGGCTTCTTTACCGCCATCTCGCTGGGGAGCAAGGGGCAAAAAGCGCGGCACCTCCCACTGCAGGTGCTTTTATAGTGTGGTAGCTCCTCCCCTGCCCGCCCCTGTCCTGCCTCCATGCCCCTGCGGGATTGGTGGAACTATGCCGTGATGTAATCTTTCCCGGCCTATCGTCTGCTGTGTCTAGGGGATGATGTCACATGAGGCTCGAAGGCGGGAAAGTACCTCATTAAAATTCTGGTTGGCATGGAGCCAAGTCACAGGGCTGGCAGAGTGGTGCTATTTTTAGCAAGTGACGGTTATGAAGCCCAGTGGGGGGGGCTTTAGTCTTTGGTTTTGACAATTTCAATTATTAAATAAAACATATATTAAACAATTTATATAGGACCTTTTTCTTACTTGGAACATCACGTAATTCAGTACATGTAAGAACATACAACTTCCAACATTCATTAACCTTTAAAACTGCATAAACCATCTGCAGCTCTTTAGAACTGTGAAAATACAAAACACCTTATAAATGGGAAGAATGGCCACTCCAAAGGGGGGCTCGGGATCAGCTTGTGACGTATGGAGTGGCCTGGGAGAAGAACTGGTCGCTCCAAAGGGATACTCGGGGTCAGCTTGTGGTAGTGTGGAGTGACCTTTAACTTTTCACATTTAACTAACATTAAACAACCAATAACTTTATTTTAGCAACTTTAGGTACTTGGGGATGGAACTTGGATGGACAAAAGGTGCAAAAAGCTAATTTTTATGTGTCATATATGACAACAGGCAAGCACTCGCCTGGCTTTCAGCATTGTCCTGAGAATCGTTCCCAGCCCACGTTATTCCCTGAGCTGTGCCCAGGCAGTGCCTGGGAAGTGCTGCTTAGCCTAAACCAAAACCAGGCAAGGGCTGTACTAGCAGTTGAAAGTAGGGATAGCCATGCACCACTGATTGGCCCATGGTCCTGTTTAATTTATTTGCACAATTGCAGTATATGATGAATACTACACTGGTACTAGCACTCCTCAGTTTTTCCTGGAATTACTTTTCCCAGCATATCCTAGATCTCAGTTTGCATGCCTGACCCTCATAGATCACAGCCTCCCTGAAGCCAGCTGCTGTACTTGCATTTTTCTCCATCTGACTGCAGCAATCTTCCAGGATTTTACCAAGGCAGGACATTTGGGGTTGTCTAACTCTGACATTTACAATTTTGTTCAGTTCTTGAAGCAGTCTTCAAGATTTTCGAGACTCAAGATATTACATCTCTACACTGCAAGCTAGTAAATCAGACTTGTAATTTGCAATAGATATGGAGCAAGGAAATTAACAACATGATATAGTGAAAAAGGGTTTTTTTGCATACAAAAAATTACAATATTTACTTGCTAAGAGAGTGCGCATGAGTTACCAAAATAAACACAAACACTGGGTTTTTTTCAGGTACTGCTATTCACTGATAGTCATATGACTATCAGTCATATCCTCTCCCATTTCCTCAATCTCATTCCAAGGTTGCATCTGTTAATAGAACACCCTGAGAGATTTCATGTGAATCTGTTAAAACAATACCCAGAGAAATTTTGTGTGCATTATATGACATTAAAATCTCAGTCTATGCATGTTTATCTAGCTTTCATTGGGAGACTACATGTGAACACTCATATTCTTCATCCCCAGGAAGTATATAACCAAATCAGCTTTAGTACTCCCTTCACTCAAATCTTTGATAAAAACCCCAAAGCATTCTGGTCAAATTCAAATGCAATACAAATAAAAGCAACACAGACTTTGACTTTTTATTTCTTAAATGTCTTATCTCTTAGCCACCAGAGGAAGCTTACTGAGGCTATGAATAGTTGAAATAAGTGATTGATAATGAAGAGGGGGAAAAGTTAATTAAAGATTTAAAATGAGAATTTTGATACCCTATGTGTTCAAACAAAGTGCCTTTCTTAGATCGTACAAAGCCTTACCCGTATGCTAATTTCATGGAAATGAGGTTTATTATACTCTGTGGATTTTTCATTAAACAAGCAGAGACATAACCATATACACTCTTCTCTCCCTACCCCAAGCTCTCACACATTCTGTGAAAGGTGTGATAGCTACTTTCTTTTTATCAGTTTTTATCCCTTGTCAACTTGTCTTTGTTGAATCAACATAAAAGAGACCGTTCCACGAACCATACAAGATGGATCCCCAGCCTGCCTGAACTCAGCAGTTCTTATGGTCTACCCCAGCTCTGCTCATTTCTGCTGGTCTCTAAATTGCAAACTTTCCACATGCAAACCACTTGTTTGGAACGGTGTCTGGCTCATCTTAACTATCAAACCACGCCAGGCACTGGGCTAAGATCTTAATATTGCATGCAGAACAATCCAATTCCCAAGGCTACTATTTTAGACATATCTTCAGCCTGTATCCCCACTTCAGATTCAGAAGATTTTGTCAGATCTCTCTTTGGGCTCTTTTCCTGAAGAAATTGCCTTGTCTTTCCTCCTTCAGAAGCTTCCACCAGGCCCAGAGTGCATCCACCAGGACAGGAATATGCAGACTTCTATTTTATTTTTTCGCCTCCTAACTGCAGCCCATTTAAGAGCGTGTATCATGTACTATATTTATGCATGTAGTCCCTTTGCTAAAGGGGGAAAAGAGCCAGCTCAGGTTTTAGTCAGCAATAAACACCACCTAAAGCCCGTCCACAGACCTCAGAAAGTTAAATTAAACTACCTGGAAAGTTGTTTCAGACTTAATGGTGATTGCAACTGCTTGGGCAACACCTTCATGCTATTTTCTGAAGTATCCTTCTATTCCTAGCTATTCGTAATACCATGTCTCTGAACACATTTTACATCTTTCTATTCCTAGCTATTCATAATACCATGTCTCTGAACACACTTTACAGCTGAAAGCAAGAAAAAGCTGCTCAAATTCTCCAGTCTTCTCTGCTGCGTTTACTCTCTTCAATCTTTGACTGAAAGATTAATAGCTTAGTTGACTTTTCTACACTTGCTTGGTCATCCAACACTTAGATCTCACCAACATCACAGAGAAGCTGAAATTCTGAATAGCCAACATCAATGTCACACAACAAAATTACATTTGTAAAAGCATACTTCATTAGCTAAATAAAATCATGGTGAAAAATTTAATTTTAAACAGAGAGAAGTGTAGAAAAGCACTTTTGATGTGGACATTCTGCATGGCTAAACAAGGCTAGAGAACCACTTATGCTACTTATTTTTTGTTTAACCATGTTAGAGGCTGACTTAGTTTCTTTTGAAATCTGAGGAAGTTATTCCACTTGTTCCAGCCACGGGCCTATACAGATGTATATTTCTTTAATATTCTGTGTATTTTTTGTTTTCCTTATTTTACCAACAGGTATAGCAGGACAGAAAGGACTCAATTACATTTTTCAGTTATACCTAGTATGCTATATATATATATATAGAGAGAGAGAGAGAGAGAGAGGATATAATTATTCTAAGTGTAACTTAATATCTACTATATAACATTTGAAGTGTCCTATATATCCTCCAGCTGCTAGTTGAGAAGCATTTCCTGGTTTCCTCTATGTTTCTGCCATATGTGCAGAGCCCATATATGTTTTTTATATCCCAAGGCTTTTAAAGAAACCTAGACTTTTATGTTTAGACACCTTAATCAAGCTCAAAGTGTTATAATATTGGCATATAACTCTTCTGGAGAATGTTTGGGCTAAAAATTCTCATTAAACAACAACATGACTATTTTTCATGCTACTTTTTTCCTCCAAACTCAGGCTCTCTAAAAATTATATAAAGAATGGAAATTATGGGAATTCAATAGTTCCTTGATATTAGAGATTTTCCTCCTCTTTTTTGTGCTCTTTCTTGGATTTTATAATTAAGGGGTTTGTTTTTTCTATTCAGGTAATGTGTTGAATTTCAGGGGAGTACTGTGGTCTAGACACCTCTTAGATATCCTGTAGTGATGTCCTAGTAAGTGTCTGGGAGATTTTTCTAGCCTAGACATTTAGGATGCTGCTATATGTGAACTGGTGAAGTATGTGGTTCTTTCCAGTGCTATTCTTATTAAAAAAAAAAATATCCCATGTAGGCTTCCTTTATTATTTTCATAAGAAATAAAGACTTTAAAACAAATATTGTTCAGTTTTGTTTGCTCTGAAACTTAAAAGATTCTCCCTACATGCATCTTGAGGCATGGAAGGAGTAAGCTGTAGCACTGTAAGCAAAGATAAATTATCAACAGTAGGAATGAAATGTGGGATCTCTGGATCCAAACACACATATTTCTACTGACAGTGCAAAGGGGCTCTGTTCCACAGCAAGGGGCTGTGGCAAGGTCATCAACTTCTCTTTGCACAAAAGAGGGATACAATGCTGTCTTCAAATGATTAAAAATAAAAACCTTAATTGTTTACTGCTGAAGTGCACTTAATTTGATCTTATTTCTTAGAATCAAAAAATGTCACTACTTTTAGTAGCATTACAATGAAAGCTTTACATATTCTACTGAGTTCAGGAATTTTCTTTGCAAGTATATTGATTTAAATTACAGTGGGATGCACAGAAAACTAATTAGGAAGCAACACTTGGCTTCCCAGAACAAATACTTATGCCAAAGTATTCTTCAAAAATAATGGGCAAAATTATTAACCTCAAGTACATGGCACCCCATCTACTAATGAAGTTTATGTTTATTTTTCCAAGTTCAGAACTCGAAAATGTAAAGGCTAATGAATAGTTAAAGGACTCCTGAGAAGAAAAGAGGTTCCTTCTCAGAATAGGGCTAGGGAAACAGACTGAAAGGTTAAGCAGAGGAAGAAAGAAACAGATTCTATAGAAAAAGTCTAAGATGTCAGTGCCTTTCCAGAACAAGAGCTGAGCAAGCTGAAGGGAAAAGCTTCATATGAATTTATGCCACATTTAGTGGTTTAAATGTTTAATATTTCTTTGATGCTTTACTTCTAAATAGATTACACTTCCAGAAGGCTTTCAGTCAGCTTTTTGTGTGAACAGCACTTTGAGGGAGCTGATTCTGCCCCCCTATTCTGCTCTACTGAGATCCTACCTGGAATTCTGAAGGCAGCTCTGGAGTTCCCAGTACAAGAAGGATCTTGGCGTACTGCAGGGAAAACAGAACATCAGGGTCCAATCCTATTTGAGATCCAGCCTCTGCCTGGGAGAACTGCAAACCAGGCTACAGCGAATGACTCAAAAAGGACTACATTCATTCAGACTACAGGAGCCACGGGATTCTGGGATACTAATGTTTTGTCAAAATAAGGAAAAAATGCCAAAGCTCTGTGTTTTGTTTTACCTAATATTTTACATTCTAACAGTCCTCCTCTTTCCTTTTCCTAATATGCCTCTTTCAGGAATAATTCTCAAGAGAGAATTTTCTTTTTCCTATTAATAAGGGAACTCTTTCTTCGTTGTACCATCCAGCTCTTCCTGTGCTTGTGGATCACCTTTAGCTGTGTTTTGACCCATTTTGGTCTGAGTAGAACTCTGCTACTGCTCTATGACAATGCATGGAGAGGATGTGACAGCTTTATGACTTGGGTGATAGCACAATGAACAGGAACATTACAAAGAGGGCAATTACTATACTCTTTGTGATGTTATTTACAGTACTTACTTTGCTAACATGAGCAGCATTGTAAAAATGTTAGTTGTTAACACTGCTAAAACGTAATGCCAGAGTTTCCTGCAGCATAAGAGCCTGGTATGCTGATAAATGAC
This sequence comes from Dicrurus megarhynchus, assembly GCA_013399195.1. Lineage (NCBI taxonomy): Eukaryota > Metazoa > Chordata > Aves > Passeriformes > Dicruridae > Dicrurus > Dicrurus megarhynchus. Next base: position 993,128 of record VXAD01002549.1, on the reverse strand, counting down.
ACTGCATGAAATGGTGGCCATGAAAAGCAAATTCACTGTGAATCACCCTCAACACCAGACTGGAGTAAGAGCATTGCAAAGCTGATTTGTGGGTTGATGTTGCCATTTAATGTGGTTTCCATCAAACTGTTCATAAAATTCATAGCTGCAGCTAACCTCCATTACTGTGTCCTTGCACATTCTTCTTGAAAATAACTTGTTTATGAAGCTTCAGCAATGCAGAAGGACATTGTATGATCTGAAGGAAATGGAGGAGTTTCATGTAAACATCACCCCAAAGCAATGGCCAAGAGACACATTCCCTTTATGGGCTTCAAATTCTTACTTGCACGTTATGATTCTGTCCAATAGTCTTTGTAATTATCTCTGCCATGTGTGTTGAGGTCAGTCTACAGGCAGATGCAGGTCCACAGCCCATAGATATCTGTGCATTCATCTAACTTATGGCTCTGAATCTGGAGCTGAACTCCACTCGTCACTTCAGCAAGTCTCCATTATCCTCACAGACCAATAGTATGATCCTGAAGAAACATGAGCACTGTTCAAGATTCATGGAGGTGCCCAGAATGGTATTGCCTTCAGCTCCTTGGAGAATTCCTGATTTAGATACCAAATAGATCTAGCACGTAATCAATTCTCCATTAACATAAAAAAAACCTGGTGAAAACAGTCTATTTTTATTTGTAAATTGGTGATTTAATGTAATGTTTTCCCCTGTGTTCGTAAATCTCACCAATCTCATGACCAGCTTTGTCTGATTAAATGTTCCATGCCTCCAGCCCTTCTATGTGATTTAGACTCGTGACGAAAAAATATCAATGTCATAACTATAGAAAGTATGACAATAAGATAGAAAAGCAACCTGTCTGTTGAAATTCTGAGAGGTAATTTTTGTTTTGTCTGCTACATTCATCTCTTTTTTCTTTGCTATAGTTTTTTTGTTGTTTTGTGGGGTTTGCTGGTTTGTTTTTTTTTTTTTTACTGTGGAATATACATAATTTACAGAGAAAATATTGTGATTCTCAAGGTGGGGAAAAAAAGAAGATTCAAATTTATTTTTAAAATATCAGTGTAGCAAAGTTAAGGCACATATCCTTTGATGCCAGAATCAGGGAAATATTTGTAAAAGAAGCATATATTGTTGAGATGTACACTTCAGTTTTTGGTTCATGTTTCAAGTACAGATTTACACCATAGATTTAGTATGTGGAGGAGAGTTTTTAACAGCCCAAAAGCAACTTAACCCTTCCTCTGATTCTCCATAGAAAAGAACTTCAAGTCCTTTTCAGATCAGATTGTACAACTTGTCTAAAGGAAAATCAAACTGGAAAGTGTAGTTGCCTTAAAGGTGAATAGGAATTTAAGAAAGCAAGCCCTGGAAAGACTATGTCCACTATGATATTTTTGACTATAGATCATGCAGTCAGTAGCTCCCTAATATGGGAAATATGAAAATCTCTCTATTTCTTCCATGTTGGGTAAAAGCAAAATTTAATATACCTCACAAAGTTAGTACTCAATGAGAATTGTTTATAATGCTGAAATTACAATATATGTTCATAAATATTCAGGCTTAGTCAGACAGGAAAGTATTTGGAATGTTTCAATGAGATCCAAGCTTGCACTTCCCTGGGTAAACTGCTCAGCCTATTAGCTTGAAAAGGCAAAATACAAAGGGCAAGATTTTCACAACTGATTATGGAACTGAGAGAGTCGCTTTGCATTTCCTTAAAAGGGGCCTGATTTTCATAAAATACAGAGAAGCCTTGAACCATCTCAAGCTGAGCACCCCAAGCTAAACCAGCTAAATTTACAAGTCATTTTTGCCTGTCTCCAGCAAGTGGTATATTTAAATTCAGTTTCATGAAGAGAAAATATCAAAGAGACAAATCCAATTTGATCATGAGAATCAAGTCCTACTAACTTTAATTATTGATAAAGTAGATCAAACCCAGGAAGGATGCAAATGCTGCTGACATGTCTCACTTTCATTCCTTGTTTGGGCTACAAGGGAAGCAGTCTGAACTAGCTTGCAACACCATGTTGCATTCTGAAACTGAAAACAAACAACAGCTCTGCAAAGTCCTCACCCGCAGTCAGAACGACAACAGCTAATTGGATTAAGAAATGGATTATGACACCCAGCATAGTTTGAATTGGTTAATTGGATTAAAATAGATTGAACTGGCCATTTGGATTAAGGCATAATCAAACTTCTCCACAGACAAAAGATCTGAGCTGCATGTTAAGGGGAAAAAAAAAGAAAGAGAGAGAGAAAAAAAAAGATAAGGGACAAAAAATGCTTGTTAAGGGGGGGTATGCTACTCTTCTCTTCCTAGCTATTTTTAATGAAGGGCACATTATCTTCTTGCCTAGCAGCTGAAATAACATTGTGTAATGGAAATGAGCTCAGCAAAAGGGCTGTAGTCATTATAAAAGATAAAAATCCCTAGAAATCTGTTTAAATTTTAATAAATATAAAAGGATAAAAGAAGAAATTAAACATTTCAATACAAATTTACCCCCTATGCAAAACTTCCCAGTCTGCATTCCCTCCCCACCACGCTATTGATTTTTACATTACATTGTCTTTTTATTTCTTTTCTCTAAATCTGTCACTGAAAGAACTGACACAAAATCTAATCAAACCATAAGGAAACCATCAATTTTACCTAGTTATTCAGATGGTTGGTGAATAACATCACAGCCCCTGGTCCTGTTCATAGTAATGAAATCAAGTCCTGACCTGTGCTTTCCTATTTCAAATGTTTTGCTTTGGAAGAACTACACAGCTGAAGGGAACACCTGTTTGGGAATGTTGTGGCACAGGGTAAGAGCACAGACTGCCACAAGCCATTGACCAAAATGCTTCTGTATCTCTCACTGAGAGACCTACATGCTTTTTAATACTTTCTCATTTATGTGCAAGCCTCACAAAATTTTATTTTCAGAAGTTTATAGAGCAAAAGACACCATTCTAAAAGTGCCATTCCACTGAACATCACATGGGTGTACACAAGAAAATCAGCTGGTGCAAAGACCCTTAAGCCATTGCCACTAAAAATAGGCTTCAAATCAAGAGCTGCAATTCATTCCCATTGAGGGGCTGCAGAAAGCCCATGGTGCTGGCAAATTTGCTGAACTTCTGAGCCCTTCAGGAGAGCCATGGACTTGCAGAGGCTCCAGCAGGGTTGAGGGTTTGCTTCATCATCCAGCTCTCATTTCAAAGCTAGTGGTGGTGTCGACTGGTGGGAGAAAGGGATAGGGAGCGATATGAGGGAAAAAAAGTGAGGGAGACAATCAGGTAGACCACAGTAGTGGTTGGGTTCCTCTTTAGTTTCCCCTGTAGTCCCTGTGGCCCATGCAAGCAGCAGGGAAGTGAGTCTTTGCACTTCCAGCTCATGCCAAGCAAGAAAGGACAGTTGTTTCTTTTCAGGCCGTCTTGCCCAGAGCTCAATCACTCTGACATTGTTCAAGTGCACTGAATGCACCCTTCAATAAACAAAAGTAGTGAAAGGGTTGTGAAAATAGATGACACTGGAGGTCAGAGATGGAGTTAAGTGTCACAGAAGTTCAGGACTACGTGAGCAATTTTCCCAGCTGCAGTTTGCCAAAAAAAGAATCTATATTCAGCTGCAACTTGATACGTAGTTACTTAGTGTGAAAATACTACCTTCAATCTCAACCTTTGCAGAAGCCTCATCAAAACCCAAGTAACATTGCTGAATAATACATGACTTAAGTTAGCAGATTACTGGAGACAAGAAATAGCCATAAACTGTAGTCATAAGTCTATGTGCATTAAACTTTCCAGTCACTATCTCTAAATCAGCTTGGTTCTATCCACATTTTCATCTTCTTTCTCTAGAAATGAATGGGAAATAATAAAATCCCGGTAATTTATTAACATAAGAAAAAAAGCTGAGGATGGGATGATATACATTCATGGAAAGGCTCATTTCCTTCCATCATTCAGAAAATAAATTTCCTGGGTTTGGTTTGCTTTGGTTTGGTTTTAATCAGAGAGCACACTAGGGATATTTGCAAAATTACAGCAGGACTTTAATATCATATAGAAGACACCTGTACTACCCTGTAAAAAATTATAGAACAAAATTTTTTCAAGTATTACGGAAGTATAAGCACAAGGCTGCTTCATGATCTGGAGTAGGTCAGATCATGCCTTGAATGCTATTTTTGCGTGTAACCATCTTTGTCATATTTGTTGAACAGCCAGGACTGCTCTTCTGTATGAACATGATCATCACATGGAGGAGCACAGATCCTTTATATAGAACTGTGGCAGGCTTGTACCTTCATCAAAAAAACCAGAATCAACATGCTTGGGGGCTTTGGGTTCACCATTACAATTATCTGCTGCTTACCATCACCTACCACATACTGCACTTTAGGACACAGGTCCCACAGATTCATCTATATTAGCAAGTTTCTTAATGAGCTCAAGAACTTAAAAGTTTCTCTGGGGGTCTGTGGCCAGGGAGAACCTAAACCTCAGAAGCTCTGACCCAGCTGCACATCACAGCTCTGCCAACATTACTAAACTAAATGAGATAAGGTTCATCTATCAGCAGAGTGATTGCCAAGCCAGCACCCTAACGAGTAATTCATAAAGCAATATCAGCTTTGACCCACCCTCTCTTACCTCCTCTCCCCATCAGTGAACCTGTCTGTCAATCTGCAGCTTCAAGGTGTCAGAAATATGCTTCTTCGCGCTGAAGTAACCAATTAAGTTTTATTGCTTTATTGATGCCACAGATATAAAATGACTATGTAGAGCATCTGTCATAAAATGCTTGCTTAAGAATCCGTTGCTGGAGACATCAGTACTGCAGTAGAAAGATGAAAGGAAGATTTAAAACGCGTGATGTGGATATGTGTTAGAAGCTAATTACATGCAGTGGGAACAGATACAAGGATGGCTTGCCATCAGCTGTGGATTGCATCTAAGATGTGGTTATCAGTGCTAAAATGTTTTCATAAAACAATCTTATGTGCTGTCGAGCTAGTCATTTTTCTATCATGAATTGTTCCTTCTAGTGATTTTTCTTTTTAAGAAGAAGAAAACTCAGTACTGTTTTTCTCTTATACTGTATAGAGTAGAGTTCTTTTATGAGGAACTCACAAGTACAGACAAAACATTAAATGCTGGTCCTGAACAGGGAAGTCTATTGTCAGGAGTTGTCTCTTATAGCAATGGCATTAATTTATAGAAATATAAAGAATAAATTCAGCATGAAGAATCGATGACCATATAAATCTATCGTGCAGCAGTTCAAATGAAAGCTGTTGAAAAGAACTGGACTGTCTGTATATTCATGGAACTGCCTGTGACAGACAAAGTTTACAAAAGAAAAAAAGAAATGCTAGCAATAAAAATGGAAAGGTGTCCTTCTTCTACCATATCCTTTTATCCTTGATATATGCCCTGCTCCTGCATTTTTCATATGAAAGCTTAAGAGAATACTGAAATGCTTTTAAAAAGAAAGGAAAAGGAGAAACAGTGCCTATTGCCTATCAGATATAGTCACAGAGGCAGTTGACTCAGATATACAGATTAGGGAGTCTTTTATGCTTTGGCAGCATTGGCCCCTGCTTTGTTCTGTGTAGCCCACAGCAGTATTATCTTCTTAATTTGTTATTTTATAAATATTTCGAGCACTGAAACCTTTAAAAAGCCACAGAACAAAATAAAAAACCCCAAACCAAACAGCATCACTATTGTCAGTTTTAAAATGGCAGACTCAGATTTCTAGCAGGTTTCTTTGAAAAGAGAAATTGTGTATGAGGATCATGTGCATAGGGACATGTTATCAATTCTGAACGATTTTCAAGATGTAGTCTTGCCTGCTGCTAACACATTATACAGTGCTGCAAATCGCATGTACCCTTAAGAAAGGTCAAAAGAAAGAGATTTTAAATACCATGGGATTCCTCCTCTTTTTATACAAAAGGCCACGCTTTATTGAAGAGGTTAGGAAATCTGGTATTGTAAAATCCACGGTGGAGATCAATTTTGTGACACTGAAATAGGAGGCTATGTTATTTACTGCATATGTAAATATTAAAGAATTGAAAATCTGTTCTAACTTAACATGAAAACACATTTTTCAGAGATCTGGGCATGTCTCTAATAAATTCACCATCTTATTCAGGAAAACCAGGAGGTAGAAGCAAATATTAAATCCCCATACCAAACCTGCCCAAATAAATATTCACAGATTGTTTTCATTCCTTATTTCTTTTCCACCCTAATTTCCTTTCTGCCTTCTCTTCCTTTTTCTGGCTATATAAATAGGTATTTTTTCAGGGTCAGGAAGGATGTTTTGTGGCAAAAGGAGGAAAGCCTCCTTTTTTTAAAAAAAATTTTGCTCCTGTTTGTTTCATTCATATATCAAGACACAAATAAAATAACCTTTAAATATTGAAATTCAAAAGAATGAGAAAATTTCAAACTTTTTGACCTGACTTGATCAACCCTCACTGCAGTCCCACCCAAGTGTTCAACATTTCACTCAGTCAAGCTCATGGCTAAAAGATTGATGAAGAAATATTTGTTTTGCTATTTGACCATGTCCTAAAATCATTGTAAGATTGATAATTTCTTTGTGTTTATTTATTGGTGTTGACACAAATCCCATCTCTTATTGATGCAATGAGCTTTGTGACCATTACACATCTTCAAAAGTGAGAAGGAGGAAACCAAAGCACTGCTTCTTTACAGAATGTGTTTCCTGCCTTGACATTTGAAGAGTCAAATGCAGATTACATATGACTGCAGGTGGTTTAACCCCATCCTGTCAAATAAGATCAGGTAAATCAAGATGTACAAGGACCAGTCTTTGTAGCAGTAACAGGAAAAAGTGACTGTTATGGGAAAGCACAAAGGAATGCTGCAATGTCTCTATCCCTCTGCCCCACTCCCCTCTGTCTAAGACCACATCAGTCACCATTAAAGGGCACGTCTGTGTGTACTCTCTCTGTAGTTACACTAACTTGGAGAGTGAAACCTAATTATATATGAACCTCTGCTTGCAAAATTGCCCCTAACGAAATATCCAATTGTCTCAAAAGTTATTAAATAATTTGCAATTATTTGTTTATGCATAGTTGCAGCTATAGTACTATTTTTGTATTTCAGCTATTATTTAAATTACAATGATCCATACAAATGGACAGCCTTCTTTCATTAGTGCTTTACACTCTCTAAATCATGAAATTAAAGTCACAGCAGAACCATAGAGTGCTTGTTATAAATATTCCAGGTACCAGACTTCTGGTCCTGAGATAGCTTCCATCCAGGACAAAAGATGGATCTGTATCATCATTATTAGAGGGTGTTAGTCAGGTTGCATACATGAAGGCTGAATTCTGGGTCAATCAAAGGAGACACTGGAAAGATGAGTTAATCCACCCTGTTCCATAGTTCCTTATCTCAAAAACATGAAAAATTATTTTCTCTCCCCATGGGGCAGAGGAAGTACAAATCTATTGATGGCTGTGTAAGCTTGGATACTACAGTGCTGAGGACCATAGGAAGAAACCTTTGTATCTTTTTATTGTCTTCCAAATTTTTAATGTTCCTTAGTCCCCACCCTCTGGGAATTCTTACAAATATCCCTTCATCTCATCTTGCCCCTTTGTTTGTATAGCATATGCTCCTTCACCACCATGGAATCCAGTAGTGGCTAGGGTCAGGCTGTAAAACTATGAAACTTGGAGCATAATCATATGGTTTTAATGTGGATCCACCACCTCCTGAATGCTTCCTGTAATGGTAGTCTATCTTAAGAAATGCATTAGTGAAGAAAATCAATTAAATTACCACCACTTAATGAACTATTGCTTGTTGGCCAGTCAGGGTACCTGACTCTGTTACCACAATTGAAAAAAAGTAGGCCATAAAGGTCATAAAGTAGATGCTCTTCATATCGGAGTGAAGCACACATTCAGATAGCAACAAAAAGTATTGATTCGTTTTGTTTGTATTCAGTCTTCTCCTGTGGTCAAACAAGTCACAAACTACAATTGATAATAAAATCCCTTCTTTGGCATCTCCCTGCAGCAGACAAGACCTAACCTTCTCCCATTGCTCTTCCCATCCCTGAACTAAACGTTTTTGGACTACACCTTAGCAGGAATTCTGGGCAGAATGTTTAAGACAAGGAACTGAATCACTGCATGAATACAAGTACAGCCAAGAGTTAATTCAGTTCAGGTTAAGATACACAGTGTATTTCTTAGATCATTAAGGATGATCCAATGTTTGTACTGGTGCAAGGATTAGCATTTAGTTTGAGAATTTCTGTGCTTTTAACTTTACAGTTTCCAGTACATCCAAGTTTTCAAGCCCTAAGAAATTTGCAATCATGCAGTTGCTTGTAGCTCACATTGCAATGTCAGCAGTGAGTGTCTTGCACGGCTTTACACAGGAAATGGCCATAAATGATCCGGACCAAATTTCCCCTTTTCCCTCAAGAGGACTTCCAGGGTCAGAGTTGAGGTCATTAACAGGATGGTGTGGGGAAACTCACACAGCAGCTATCTCTCGTGTTTTTAGCTCATAGATAAACAATGGACCTCATTCTAAAATATTTCAGTCCATTAATCTTCAAAAATACAAATATTTATAATGCAGTAAGAATGTATTAGCCCTGTACACAGTGTCTGCCTGATTTGCTTCCCTTTGTGAAGTTCATTAGCTGTTTTAATACAGGCTTCAGTTCTAAGGTGAGTTGTGCTCACTCTTCATCCGTCCATGCACAGACTGTCTGAGAATGTAGGGGTCATCTTCCTGCTTGTGGATCTTGTTACGGTGTTCAGGAGAACTTAATCTTCCCAACTCTACTCTTTCCCTCTGAGGTTGACAAGGCCATGAGAAAGAAGGCGCTTTCTCTCATTGCTTTGAAACTGGGAGCAGCTTCACAAAGCATAAAATAAAAAGCAATCCAATAAAAGCAGTTTTTATGCTCTGTTCCCAAATTGTGCCAAGCACTCTTCAAAAAAAGGTGCTGATCCAGAAGAATAGTATTTTCAGAATAGACTTTCTTCTTTGGTTATTTTAATTTGAACGATAAATGTTTCATTCTGCTCCACCAATGCAAATGGGTGTCAGCACAACAGTGTACTTCCCCCCTGTAACTGAGATCCGTATTTTGTGTCCTGCACTTTCCTTTCAAAAACAGGTTGGGCACTTAGACCTGCAAAGGATGATTTTTCATAACACAGTGCTGTAATAACAATACAGTTTCTCTTGCAGAGCTACTAAAACTGACATAATATCATATCTAATGGGCCACTGTCAACAATGAACAGTCCATGAAAGAGCACACTCAGTGCTGTCACTTTCTAGGTAATTAGATCCACCATTTAAATTATTACACTTCCAGTAATATTATGGCAGTGATATATGCACATCAAGAAAAGAACTGTATTCTGGCAATTCTTTACCCATGCTAATTACTTGCAGACCTGTGGAAAAGGCAATAGAATAAAAAAAACAAAAAAAAAAGAGAGGGGAGAAGGCAAAACAACCCTGAGAAATTATGGGTCCCTGATGGAAATGACTTCTCAACATTAGTTGTACATTATATATTGTTAATTTATAGATACATAGACATTGCTTGCTTTGTTTTTACAAATATTTGCTTAGCTAGACTCCTAGTTTCAAGACATAAGCTAATGGATCAAAATCACCTAGTATACCTTTTTTCCTTTCATATTTCAAACATAGAAAAATAGTCCTCCTTACTTGCTCAATTTACTAACTTTACTAACAGAAAGCAGCTTCTCCTCTATACAGCGCTAAGCTTTGCATTTTGCTATGCCCAGGCAGCAGTGCAGATCAGCAGAACCATACAGCTCATGCCTTAGTACAGGATTTTTCCAATAAAGAGCTAGATTTTTGCTCCAGCCAGTTATAGAAACTGGGCAGAGCGGGAGTGTACTCTGGCACCATCTAGCAAAAACACAAGGCAACTCAGTCTTCTTCTCTAAGCAGAGACTAAAATGGGGACAGGAAACAAATAGCTGGAAGAGAATTCAAAATATTGGCACCACATCCCTTCTTTGATACAGGTGAAAAAGTGCTTTAAGGATCATTTGTAAATATACACCCCTTTGTCAAACGGGGATTTGTGCTATCATAGCAGAACCTAATTTCTTATATTTCAAGGCAAATGGAATAGAATATGTAATCTATAGGGATGATTGATGCCTCTGCAGAAGTGGATTAAAAAGCAAAGTAATTTCTTAAGTGTAGGCTTCTTCTTTAACCTTACTTGAAATCACCAACTGAGGCAAAAACCTACTGGCCATAGAGAAGCCACCACATCGTGGTTTTCAGTGTCTCCATATGTACAATGGAAAAAAAACCCAATTTACTTTACAGGATTGTAGCGAAAATAAATTATTGCACACTTACTGGTTGTTCTGAAAGCATGACCAAAGCTGAAGCAACTATTTTCCTTCCTATTAATACTATAATAAGGCAGCTTTCAGACAGAAGCTTAAACTTTTAAAGAGAAATGAAGAACTAAAGCCTGGAGATAAGAAAAGAAAACATGTTATTGTATTAATGAAAGCAGCTCTGCTGTTCTTGCTTTACCTTGGGTAAGAAGGTGAGCTCCTCAGATGGTATAAATTACATTACTTCCAGCTGCCTTCAAATGATGCTCTTTCACACTGACTGAAATCCTGGCCTGTGTTCTCTAGCAGCTCTGACCTTGGAAATCCTTTTGCTAGAAGTTTTATGGAAGCATTGCCTTGAAAACACTTATTTTTAAGAAACAGAGGCACTCAAAGAAGGTTTTTTCATCAAATGACAAATAATTGCTGAGTTTTCTAACAGCATTTAGTGAAGTTAAACACAGAATCACATAACTACAGAATATGCTGAGTTGGAAGGGACCCACAAGGATCAAGTCCAGCTCCTGGCCCTGCACAGCACTGTCCCCAAGAGTCACACCATGTGCCCAAGGGCATTGTCCAAATGCTTCTTGAGCTCTGTCAGGCTGGAACTGTGACCACTTCCCAGGGGAGCCTGTGCCAGTGCCGAACCACCCTCTGGGTGAGGAATCTTATTCTAATATCCAACTAAACCTCCCCTGACACAACTTCAGGCCATAACACAATTAGCCTGACTTTATAAATCCTGTTGTCTGGTTTCATGCTTTAATTTTCTTCTCATCAAATGACCTGTTCTGTAATTACTTTCATTTCTATCATCTCACCAGTGCAATCTTGCTTGCAATTTCTGATAGATGTTTGGGATGGTTTATAAGATTTCCTTAGTAATCTGGTAATTTTTCCAGTCATTTTTAAGTGTCTGTAAACCTGGGGGGATCAAGGAAAAATTATAAGCATGCAGTTTGAATCTAAAAATGTTGAAACTGTTAGTTCAGACATAATTCAGTAAATAAACTGCCCTGATATTCATGAGCACAAAGTTTATTTTTCAAGTGGGCTTTTTCTTGCTTTTCTCCTTTTATCTGAAATAAGTAATTTATTTAAATCTCTGTTTAAGCCTCATACTATCCTCTCTTTTCCCAACAATTCTTCTTTCTTTTCATCATATCTTCTATTAAAAAAAGCTAATTTTTGGAATATCTACTCTGAAACCTGAATGCAATTAAATTCTCTCCAATACTGTACTAATTAATTCATATACCACTATAAAATATTGGTGAAACACTGACAGAAGAGATCACATTTCTGGTTTTCCCACCTCTCCAAAGACACAGAGGCAGCTTCCAGGTCTGAGGGATTTTCTCTTCCTGGCTTCTCGTAGTCCCAGTAGTATTCAGGACAAATGTTTCCATCTGCAGGGTGTAACCTCAAAACATAGAGCTCTCTGCTGTTTTCTGGGCCAATACATAACTTGATAGGGACATATACAACACACCAGGTTGTCAGTGAAGAATACATATCCACCCTTTGCCTCCCCTGGCAAACACAGGCACGGCAGTCCCTGACACAGTGGATGCAGCAGGGCTCCTTTCAGCCCCAGGTTCTTCCCATGGGTGGGATGTCCCCACAGTCACTGCCTCCCCAGCGACCCTGAACCTAAGCACAGCTAATGGAATTCTCATTCCAAGTCACACTGCAGCACCTAGGGAGCCACGTCGACACAGAACATGACCACACTAATAAACCACAGCAGAAGGGGACCAGTATAACCCACGGGACTGGTCTGTGCTCCTGCCACCATTGCATGGGCTGATGGGAGGACTTGACCTAGAACCTCATGGAGATCCACAGTGTCAGTCAATTATAGGCACACTGTTTCACTCAAATGTATTTTTAAGACCAGTGTTTGGAAACATTTTTACATCTGATTGCATATGTTATTTAGCCACCTGTGTTGGCTATTCCATACATAAAGACAAATTTCTGTTGGCTTCTTGACATGAGTTTAAAATATGTCTGTGAACACAGCTATGTGGGAAATGACTTGAAACTGGGCCTTCTTCCATTCTGCTGAAACAATCCCTATGGCTTCAGGGCAAACCAAATGGAAGGCATTTTATTTAGGATCTGGCAAGTGTCCAAACCCCAATTTTTCACAAAGTCGTGATACGTTTATGCCGAAAAAGTTGACATATATGAAACCTTTGTGCAGCAAAATGTCATACTAACAATAAAGCAAATGGTCTTTGGTTTTGGTCTAGTTTTTTTGTACTGTGCCAAATTCCCCTGTAGGATGAACTGCAGAGAAATTATCTCTGGAAAAACAGACTGATTATTCCTGGTTTCATTAATAAGCTGTCAGTGTCTCCCTCTAAAAGATCCACATATGCAAATAGTGGTCTTCATATATTTATATTTTTCTCCATCACCTTAAAACTATCCTATCTCACTGCAGCTGCGTCCTTTCCAAGCTGCCAGATTCGCATATTAACTGATATTTCATCAATTTGGCCTGAGCTGCATTTGTAACTGAGTCCCAAGGGGAAAAGCTAATGCATTAAACAGAACATTAGCCTCCTGGAAGTCATATTTCTTTCAGAAGCAAAGAAGCCTTCCTCAGCTGAGCTGTACAAACCAGAAGCACCAAGATGGCGTGGAGAAACTCATATTGCTCCTCGTGAATTTTTCATGAGAGTTTCTGCCCATGCATCTCTAACATCCAGCTGTACATCACTGACCTTTACTTATCCTCAACCTCATAGTAAAGATGGGAAAGGTAAAAATTAACTGGACCTCCATGCTTTTTGGGTATATTTGATACAGAATCAAGGATATCAGGGAGTATTTGGAGCTGGGAATGGGAATCAGGCTGGATGGATGTTAGCTTGCCATAGCCCAATGTCTACAGAATCATGCAGTGCCGAAGGTAGTTAGTTTGTAGCTGTACAGATGGTCATGGATGATAAGATTTGCCTCAGGCAGGAGAGCTGTTCTTGCTTATTCTACTGAAATGCAGCCTTAGATATTTGTAGCTAAATTGCTTTGTTTGGTTTTTTTTTTTTATTGTAAACTCCTTAAGTTAAAAGGGTAAAGCTCAATTTATGAACAAGATATCAGAAGGCAAAGTTTAAAATGCAAGCATCCCTTAACCTAGCTTAAATACGAATTTCAGAAACAATTTCATTTGAAATACATTTAACTTGTAAGCGTACCGATCACATCATTTCCCATACAGTTCAAATGAAGACTCGGCAGAACTTTCTCATTAATGCATCAAATAATGCAGATGTCCTTTTCTTGCCCCCTTTGAAGTGACATATGCTTCAATTTATTTTTAATCTTCTTAGTGATGTTGTAAGTAAAGCTGCCCTGTGTGACATATGAAGTTAGTATTTTCTTCATTGCTATGAATCTGGAGAACCCAGGCAGTAGTGGCTAAATGCAGATTGAATCCGGCTGTTTAACCTAAACGCCGAGGAATGAAAGCCAGCATTTAATTGTGAGGACATACACAAAGGCAAATGCAATGAATTTGCCCCTTACACTAAGAGAGAGAATACACTGAACACTTAAAACCCCACATCTGCACTTCTCTTTTACAAGGCACATTTCCACTGCCAGATGAAGTCTTTTGGCTGTAGCTGTGTGGAACAACAGTGTCATCCAGTGGTTACTTGGCTAAACACACGCTGCTCTGCCCTCCAGGCTGCCCAAAGTCTGTATCCCAAGCTTGCTGCACTGCTTGAGCGATAACAGCCCGAAAATGAGCCGGCATGACCAGCTTGCCCTCTGCATCACACCTTTAAGGAATATTTCTTGTAACAGAACTGCTCTCTGCAGCCTCAGTGCCGGGTGAGGATCTGGTTTCATGAGGACCCTGCATTTTGGGGACAATGCAGAACAAGCAACTGCTATGGCCAAGGCCATTTCCACACGTGTTTAGAATCTGACTCTGGGAATCCCTTTGAGAAGACCAGACAGCCAAGGAGGGCCAGATAAGGAGACACTTGGCTGCCCTCCCTTGGCTTCTGCCAATCACAGTCCAGGAGCTTCCCGAACCAGAGGCAGCACCTCCATGCCCTGAGCCTGACATAGAGTTTGTCCAGTTGCTCAGGAAATGTTTGATCCTTCCACGTGTAGGGTTATGTGTACTTTTGCAGGGAAACACATTCTCTTGCCTACTTTCACTCCACCACCAGTCTTTCTTGTTCTTACACTGGAAGAGGAAATGAATAATCTATTCTAATACACTTTTTCCAGGCCACCACAATGCCAGATCTTCCCTCATCCCCCTTTCCAGCTGCCAGACCTGTATTTGATCACAACAGCCACTCCACATCTTTGAGCTTCTTTGACCTTCTCTGTGCCGCTTTGGGCTCCATAATTTCCTTTTTGAGACAGAGAGACATGACTGAAGATAATATTCAAGAGTAAAGATGGCATTTTTGGCAAAGCTGAAACTTTCACTCTCAATAAAGGAAAGTCAAAATTACTAATAGAGTTTTCTTTCATTTAAATAACATAAAGATCTTCACTGGTATTAAAATAAATTGATTTGGCTTTATTGTTTTCATGCATTTTCCTCTGACCTAAGGATTAAATATTAATATTATCTTCTATATAACATATCTACAGTATTTAATATTTTATACTGTGATTTGCCATGGTCTAAATGAAATCCTCTAATATTACTGAACTGAAACTTTCTGACATTCTCAAAATAAAATGCAATAAGTGCTCTGATGTTTCCAAACTGAGGGAAATAATTAAAAATAAAAGATTCAGTCTGTCATAAAATTCAAAATTTCCATTTTAGGTTGGCATGAGATGTTTTAAAAGAAAATATCATGGGAAAACAGTTCTATCTTCTCAAGTTAGCTGCAAGAGTTTTCCAGATGGGAAATGATGCAGCTTCTCATGGGAATATAATGCTTTCCGTATATTTTGTTAAAGAAGTGCACATGATCACTTTGGAAAAGATATATTAAACTTAAGATTTATGCTTTGTCTGCAAGAAAAAGATGCTACCAGGGAAAAATAAAACCTAAAGTACATCCTAGAAGAGGCCATCTTTATGACTAAAGTTTTTTTTTTTTGTGATATACTATTCTTTTTCAAGGCTTAATTTTCCTTTCTCTTGAACAATATCTTTAAAAGAAATTGAAGAGTCTCAGAGTCCAAGACCCCTCTCCCTCCTTTTGTCCATACAGACTCATTATTTTACTGCAGGAGAGCACTGGAGATAAGGAATTTTATAAAAGAACATAAGTGATTTAGGCACAATTAGATATGTGCTTTCAAACCTGCTAGGTGCATTTAAAAGTCTCCCTAGACAGGTTATGACCATTTATATCCTCATTTATATGGCCTGCCAGGGCTACTTCTTTAAATTAGCTTGAAGCAGGCCAGATAAACCCAGAAGGAAGTCAGTTGTCTTTTCTTTTGGCATATAGACAGCCATTGCTCTGCTTTCAAGGCCAACAACAAACAAGATGAGGGTAGAGATAAAGAGGACAAAGACTGAACCATCTTTTTCCTTAAGAGCTCACCACGCAAGCAGCAAAACGTCAAGACGAATTGGATGAAATAGTAAACTCCAGTAGGAACAATACATCTTTTGAAAAGAAAGGCTGCCAGGTAGCCTGAAAATGTTCCTTGGCTAGATTACCTCTTCCCCAGCAAAGCTCATGAAATCATCACGCTAAGCAATCACAGATAAAATGATGGGATAATTATGAAGGTTTAAGCAATAATACTTGAACTTGGCAAAAAAGCAAGATAAAAGCTCTCTTTTCATTAGTGTTATTAGGCTTCAGTTTGTGCTGGAAATCTGTGATATTTTAAGGAGCCTGGGAGCATAACTCAGCTTCAAGAGTAGTTTCTGAAAGAGCCTACAATGAAAGAAGGGGAAAGCAAGCATGATAACACCTCTGCCAGTCTGAATGGAACCGGGTGCTGGGGGGTAGGAGGAGGCCAGAGGAGGTATTATAATGCTCCTCAAAAGGTAGCATTGCTAAGAAAGTTTTGGGCAATGTGTGTTGAGAATCTGGAAGAAGAAGGAAGGTTTTATATGAAGGTGACCTTCAGAAATCGTAAGCAGAATATGATCATTGACCTCTGCCTACAGGAAGAGAAAGCTGTGTGTTCCTGGGGGGAGAATGGGGTCACATCTACAGATGCAGCCCATATGTCTTTTTTGTTCTGATTTAATGAAACTATATAACATTGATGCCTTTTTTATTTAACATACTGTTTTGTTTGGGGTTTTTTCTGTTGTTGTTACTGGGGTTGGGTTTTTTTGTTTCTTTATGCTTTTGGCAGGGCTTGCATAGGTGTGTATAGCTGCAGCTGTCACATGGCAGAGTACATATACGCACATATGTTCTGGTTTCATCTGAAATAAGTTTTTTAGCTTCCAAGGTGAAAGAAGTAGAAGAAGGACAGTAAAGTCTTTAGCTTTAGTCATGCACAGAAAATTCCTACTATGAGATGGGGAGAGAAAAAGTAAGTTCATTCACTGCAAGTGAGAGGCTGAAACACACAAAGAGCAACCTCAGCTGCAAAAAATCTTGAAAAAATATTGGCAGTATATACATAACACAAATATGGGCACATAGAGGGTTAAACCCAACATCTGAGACAATGTAGTGAATTTAACCTCCTGTTCCCAACGCAAAGTTCCTGTAACCACGACTCTCTGCGGTTGTTGGAAGCCAGTCCTTCACAACCAAGCCATGCCTTGCCCAGGCTGCAGGCTGGTGGGTGGAGGTCCCCTAATTCTCTTGGGCTTACAAAACCTGAGGAGACACTTCCACTGACTCTGAGGGGTAACAGATCTCTCCCCATCTCTCCACACTGCTCAGAACAGCTCAATAAGACCGTGCTTCGGAGAACAGCAGAGAGGGGGCTGAGTGATAGCACTTCATTCCCATCCTGCAGCAAGTGAAATATTCCAGACCCCCACAATTGCAGCTCTAATTCCATTGAGGTTTTCTGGTGACATTAGCCAACTCTTCAAGTCTTTCTCTTGATGGAATTAGAGACCTGCTTGGGTCTGTGGGATAGACATCGATGCTGATGTCATCAGCATCAGCACTGGTTCTGCCTGGCAAGGCTGAAGCACTGGAAAGGAGCTTCTGAAAGTAAGAGCTGTTTGAAATATTGTTTTAATGGGAAGACAAAGAGCTCATGTAGCTAGCTCAATGTAGCTTTCAAGATAACAATTGCTAAAAGATATAACAATATACAGAGAAATCAAATGTGCTGTTTACATTATGCTTTTACACGGTACCTCCTTGCTTTTCACCTTGCTTGCACCAATATCAATTAAAATAGCATAACTGAGGGCAGTGGGATCACATTGCATAAACCCATCTGATGTGAAGTAATGATCAAGCTTTAAGTACAAATATATTGCTAATTCTAGGACTGCAACCAGACAATGGTGCAAATCCTCATTACCTAAGGGGCAGTTTTGTGCCTGGAGCTCTGTTTGCACAGCGCTTCACCTCCTGCAGAAGGTTGCCTAACTGGTTTCTGCACTTTGTCATCTAAGTGGCCTAAAAATATGTTGACAATAAAAGCTTTTTTTGACAGTTGGGTAGAGGCCTCTAGTGGGGAGATAAACAGAGAGTGGAGGTTATTCATCCTTGTCCCTCCCCCACCCAGCCTAACTCTCCACCCAAGTCAGCAGAGCCAAAAATGTGTCCACCGCAGAAGCTTTCTCTTATTTTTGAAAGTTAATCTCCTCCAGAACTGGATTACCACTGTCTAATCCCTTTAACCACAGGCACATAATGCTGGAAATGTATAACTTGCTTAGAAACCTGCTCAGAGCACACACATTTAAGACACATCCAGAGCCTTTTGGCTGCTCGGCATCACGGCTGTTAGAGCAGACACTGCCCGCTGCTCTGTGCCGGCTCCTGCCTTGCTGAAGAGCCTGTCACACCCTTCCTCTGTACATCACCAAGGGGCTCCACTGAGCTGCTGTGCACTACCCTCCACATTATGCTGGAGCTCTGCTATTCCACCTCCTGCCTCCTCAGAATGTGTTTTATATTTTAGTCAGGGAGCTGCAGTAAAGATTTTAAATGAGTGGTTTCTGCTCATTACACAAGCCTGCTGCCCTATTAAACAGATAGATGTTGTGCTTCTCATCTTGCTAGAGTCTTCTGCAGCAGTTTGTGTACCGAGTCCCACACTACACTGCTTTTTATTTACATTTCAAAACACCTGTCTAAGGATATGCATGCAGCACAAAAATTAAAACTACAGCCTAGTGCTGGAAATATGCTAAATATTTCTGCCTGGTTGATACTGCACTGGAATGTGGGAGAGGGAAGATGGAAAAAAACCATTATTGTTTCATTCAGAAAGTATATGAAGAACCAAAGCTTTTTTTTGATCAGTGTTGTGAAGCTCAACGGTGAGTTATAGAGTGATAACACATCTTGGTTAATGAGTCAGCACTGAGCCAGGAGGCAGTGACATTGGTTTTTACTCTGAGCATTGCTGGAATTTGTTCCACAATCAGACAGTATCTGTGGTATTGATTAAGTACAGACAGCAATACTGGTTATAGTCTAATCACTGAAAGGCAGCTTCTAAACATATAATTACATATACAGAAATTCATCCATGCTCTGTCCTGAATTATCATATTAAAAAGAATATTATTAATATTCTCTAATGACACAGCAGGGAAGATAATGATGGTACAGTATATTCTGAGTCTCACATTAAAGACCAATCCAATGCTACACTGTGACTGAGGGTGTGAAGTTAGAGCAGTCAAACACAGTCTTACCCACCTGATAACCTTCAGTGTTCATACCTTCTCGATGTAAGATGGAAGGGGCATTTTACTCTTTCAGCATAAGCAAACCTCAAATTTACACATACTTACAAAATGGTCATTGCATTTGCCTGCAGGCTCCCTACAGTACCAGTTTCTAATCAGATAATGTATTTTCAGATAATGTATAATGCCTAGAAATTCATTCCAAGTTACCCATGATTAGAAAGTTTTAAGCTGGTACAAAGAGAAACTGTCATAAAATGAAATAAGGCCCTATCTAAATAAATCACTGATAATGGAGAACAAGGACATTATTTATTTTTGTCATTTTAATATTGACCAGCACTGGAATAACCAAATAAGAAGAGCTGTTAGCTTCACAGATTCCTACTACATTGGGAACAGAAGTGACAGTATGCCAGTATGCTGCATGTGCATCACTTCTGTCTCCCAGGCATACCAGGGAAGCAATTTATCACTACAGTGCACCTAACATGTTCCCATATATCAGACAGTCCCTTCACCATATGTTTTTGCCTCCATTTCAACAGCAGGTACGAAATGTCACACTTGTATTTACTACTGCTGGGTTCTGCTGATGCAGGTCCTCAAAAGCCTTTGTACTACAAAAGCCAATCTTTCACCAGACAAGACACGAAAAAAATGCACACAGACCATGCCAAGGTAGGTGTCTGCATTGGATTGGCTGCTGTTGGCAGAAATCCAAGGTCTAGGTAAACTGTTTTGGAAGTGGTTCAGATGCTCAGGCAAAGTCTAGACTACAACCAGCACACGAACTTCACCTGCTGTCAGGAGATTTCCAAGGAGACAGCTGGCAAGTGAGGAAGTCTATCAGCCTGTCAGGCCCAGACATGTTGATGCTGCCTTTTTTCATGCTTCAGCCAGAGCAGCCTGAGGATGGTCTTTGTCTTTGGAAGGGCAACTACCTGTAACTCTGAACTTGTTTCAGTCCTGTCAAACTGAAAATTGTTTTCCGTATGCCAAAGATTTGTTGTTTTATTTATGATCCTGTGATGGCTTACGGTAATGAAAGAGTGCAATATGGGCAGTAATCTCACTGGAGCAGAAAGCAAAAATTATCTTCATGTATTAAGATAGTTAAGGCTTCAAACATTGTTAATTTCTTAAAATAATTCTTAAATAAGAAAACTGAATCTACACAAAACATTAGCTTCCAGTCTGGGGAATGGGGTTGGCTCTCGATGCTGCAGTGACTAAGAAGTGTCCAGATATCTCTGATAACAGAGACTGCATATATGTTTTAACTAATAATGTACAGAATTATTTTGCTGCCTTTAATTCTAGTTTTGCTCCATTTCGTATTAAATTCAAAG
Organism: Dicrurus megarhynchus; assembly: GCA_013399195.1. Taxonomy (NCBI): domain Eukaryota; kingdom Metazoa; phylum Chordata; class Aves; order Passeriformes; family Dicruridae; genus Dicrurus; species Dicrurus megarhynchus. The sequence continues at coordinate 972,548 of VXAD01002549.1, read as the reverse complement.
GTCCTTTCATTAACTGAAAGACCTAATGGTGATGTGAGATTTATAAATCTGGATTTTAAATTAGGTAATTTAGATTACCTGGGATAATCCAAAGCACATTCTTAGTTCGACCAGCAGATGCTTTGTGTCCCAAAATGATGAATTCAGATATTTTTAATGTACCTCTTGGGAAAGCAGAGACTGCCACTCCAGAATAGGGTACAGGTCTGAGCTACATCTGCATGCTGAGCTGCTGTTAAATTCTTAGCACAGTCCTGAGAATGTTTAATGGACTAATACAAAATTATTCTCTTTCCAGGAGGAGAGCAGATGACTCCAGAAACTGTAGAGACTTCTCCTCTGGTTGTTATGAGACACCATTTGCCACTCCAAGAAACAGTATTTGATGTTTTCAACCTTTAACTCTGGGGCTTTTCAAAGGTTCCTAAACTGTAACTGTTTGAATTGTACAAGCTATAGACAGATCTTACAATGACTGCAACACCCAGATGAAGTCTCTGCCTCAGCTTCTCCAACAGCTGTGCCCATTCTCTGCAAGCTAGGCTGGATCAGCTCAGAATTCACAAATCTTCCTGTGCAGAGTTTGCCCCAGAGAAATGCTGCTGAATCTCCTGCTTATGAAAGCACAAACAATTTTCCTAGTTTGAATAAAAATCTTAGTGTCGTATTACCCTGTAAGGGCCATTAAAATGTTGCCAATTTATGCATTGAACCCAAGCGCTGTGGCACCTTGTGCTTACCTTCAATAGGCAAGAAAAAATGAAGCAAAAGCTTCATTGCAAGCATTTAGTACAAGGAGTTCTTAATTTTAAATTCATGAATTGCAAATAAACAGGCCTGTTATAGGTGATGAACCTGAACATTAGTGCCAAGCAGTTTTTATGTCCATTATATTCTCACCTTAGCAAATCAAAACATTTAAAAATTACTTTGGTGGCAAAATAAGAATGGGTTTACTGTAGAAGGGAAGATACTACTGCTTAAGAAAAAGGTATTTGTCTCACAGTAATAGGTGAAATTTGTCCAATTCACTCATTTCGGCCATCAGGGTTTTTTGTGATGGAGCAGTGGAAAATGTACAGTTGGGAAAAGACCTTTTTTACTATTTTATTTTAAATCTGCTACACTGAGTGTCTCATATAATGCAGATGAGAATGCATTGAGGGAACATGCTGGTGAGGCACATGGATGAAGTCAGCCTAGCCAAAATTTTATTAAACTGAGAAAAGTAAAAGATTATACAAATAAGTGCAATAGCAGAACGATGACAAGGTGCACTTTTTCTATCCAGAATACACACAGAGCAGAGAGTAACAGTCTCTGTGTGATTAGTTGTGTACTGACACATCTAATGTGTGTTTCAAAGGATTTGTAACAAAAAGACAGGCTACTCCAGCAATTTGTTTCTCAAAATATGTAAACTTCCTTGGGGCTAAATTGTGGTGCAACTTCCAGAGCCATGCAAGGGAACAATAGGACTCAGACACTCCATAAAAAATTATACTGTGAGTGACTCAGCTTGCTTTGTAGTCTGCTGCTCGGGCATTGGAACATTATCCAGCCCTTTGCACGGGTTTCACAGAAAAATCACAGTTTGGCCTTGAAAGAATAAATCTTCATCCTTATATTATGCCTGAATTGTGAGCATTTACGTACCAGTGGTTACTTTTGGAAGTTTCATGGTGTTGCTGGTTAATATAATGGCCAAATACATGTAAAGTGGGAATTCTGAATATTGCAGCAGAATATTTGTAATTTAAGTTTTTCAAGGCAAAATTCAGTATTACTGTTGGTTTCAGAGTGGTGGCACAGTCTGTGTTGGGGTTGGGGGGAGGAAGTGTGAAAGGGGAAAGGAAGGTTTAAGGGGGCAAAACTTTGAATGAAGGGAGCTTAAGAAAGAGGGTATTGAAGGAAAGTTTGTGGCAGAAAGGAAAAGCAGCATAGGTCGAAATGCTTTCCTTTCCTGATGCTTCAGAGGAGGGAAGAGAGGCAGCAACTTCACGTGGGTGGGAGCAGTGCATGCCAGCCTGGGAAGCTGGGCAGCATGGCAGGGCTGAGTCCGGCCGGAGCCTGGGCACAGCTGCACGTCCAGATGGACCTTGCAGACACTGCCTCGTGCATTTTCTCCTGCACCCAGCACACCCTGCAGCCCTGCTCACACAGGCACCAGCACACACACACGAGTGCCCCTCTGAGAAGGTTACAGTAACCAGCGGATATAATTTTACTTAATCCTTTATGACGTTTTTAATTAAAAAGGCTTTAGTGCTTTTCTAGCGTGACATTTGATTGCACTCTAGATAATGCACCCTTGCCGATTCTGGCAGCAGTAAAGAGCTCAGAAAATACATGAAATATTTTTATAAGGAATTCTGTCTGATCTGTCTTCAATGGGAAACACAATGATTTCAAACCATATGTATTCTTTTCAATAAAACAGCAATATATGCCACAGCAAGATAACTGAAGAAAATCACCCTGTCCAAATTACTGTCCATTCTAAACTGTTTTCATTCTTGCTGCTTAGATTCACATTTTTTTTCATATAAGAATTAACTGAAATTTGTTGCACCATTTTGAAGTGCTGACTGAAATGAAGCCTGCTACAAGCTGTTTCTAGCCCATCTGAAAAAAACTGGATCTGATTCTCTTGTCATCCATACAATTTTAATTTACTTGACTTAATCCTTGTTTTCATCTAAAGCAGAATCATAGATCCTCATTCCTCAGAAACTGTCAGAATTACGTTTTATTTTTACTTTTATCACTATTATATACACTCCTTTGATTTATTCAGATGTATTCCTTTATCCACTTTGGTCAGCAATAATCACACTTTGCTTAAACATGGTACCTTGTTAATCTCTGACACTGAGCTGTAATGCTATGCTCTTTCCTGGATTTATGCAAATCTGAAAGCAGAAATGCTGCTACTGAGGACTTCACACACTTCGATGACAGGGATGTATTTGCAAGATCAAAGAACAAATTTCTAGTCCCACTGTAGTCATCTGAAGTTAGCCATTGACAAAAGGAGCTCCTAGATTTTTCTCAAAATAATAGCTCTCTTAGACCATTATTTAGCTGGTTGTTTTGGTGGGGTTTTTTTTCCAATTAAACAAAGCTTTTAACATTTCAAATTGTTTCTACCAGAACTGAAGGGAAAAAATATTTTTATTAATTCTGAGGAAAAAAAATCCTGTCTAGAACAAAGCTGACTTTTTAACAAATAAAACCCTTTTTTTCTTTTGCAGTTTGTTGCAAAAACTGTGTATGTTTTTTTGTCCAGAAAATAAAAAATCAGTGGAATATTCCTGAAGAAAGCTTCAGTCATGGGAAACAAATTAGTCATTTTGTGACAAATTTGTCTATAGGTCCATCACAACAGTATGTAAATGCTTTCCAAATGGATTTGTCCTCATAGCATCCTTCTGACATTAATAGTTCTTCCCCTTCTCTTCTATGGACAACGTAAAATGCACATCAAGACCTCCTCCTCATTTGTTAAATCCTGATTTTAAATGCCAAGCCCCAGATTTTTCAAACCATGCTGTTAAAAGGTGCTTTATTTATGGTAGAGTGTTTTATTTACCCCGAGTATAATTCCCACTGACCCAGACTCTCCCTGAAAGCTCAGTGCTGCTGCCAGCCAGGTGTCCCCTAACAGGCACTGCAGTGAGGAACACGCACGTGCTTACTTACCACTGAGTAGGAAAAGTGACCTGGGCCACTTGCTCAGGGACACAGGGTGGCCTGACCCTGCAAGAGCACTGGTGCCCAACTGGACCTGCCCCAGCCTTGGCCCATCAGCCTGTACAAAGAGAAGGATGGAGGTGACTGGCAGGGGACAAGGCGTGTGTATTGCAGGAAGGAGGCGGCTCCTCAGGGGACAGCTCTGGGGACTGTGTGTTGTCTAGGCAGATTTCTTTGAATTTGATTGATACTTGAAAAAATCAGTCCCACACTGGATATGCTGTGAGACTGTTGTCTTATAGGGGCTGGTGAGGAAATTGTTACCCCTGCACCGAGCAAAGGGTTTCACAGACAGAGGACACACTACTTCAGTGACCCATCCAACCTTCCTGTGGCTGCAAGCCCTTCACTGATTTCCATTTTTATGGTGAGATGAAGGTCCTTTTTAACAAAGCATTGCTAAAGCCCCGTCTTGAGCCATTTCCTGAATCCCATCCACCTCCTATAGTGTGTAAAGTGGGGATAAAGAAGAAAATGTTTTGTCCAACTGAATCCTGTCTCATTTACCAGAACACACATGAGCCTCAAACAGTGCAATCTGCCCTTTGGCTGCACACAGAGAGTGGTTGTGCACATTCAAGTGCATAGCTCCTTGCTTTTGGGTCATCCCCAAACTTTTTGATCCTTCGGCTGATATCACAGAGCTCTTCTTTTTCCCAGTGAGCTGGGAGAGCTGGTGGAAGCAGCCCTGTGCCATCGTGCCTGATGCCCGGTGCTGGATGTGGGTGATGAGGCTGCAGGGAGAGCTCTGCCCAGCCCTGCCAGACCGTGCTCACCGACAGGAGTGTCAGGTTTCTTTAACAACCCTGCTCACCACTGCAGTGCAGAGGTTTATGACTTGCCCAGATGCTGGTAGGCTTTGGGTTGGGTTTCTTTGTGAGTGCTGCCCTCATGTTTCTGACACGCAGTCAGGAGTGGTTCATAACCCAGCTTTCTGCTGTGGTGCAAACCATGGAGATGAGAGTCCTTCAACCAAATGGTGGCTGAAACTTTCTAAAATGGGTGAAGCAGCTCGTCTTTTCCTACGTGCCATGCTGGGAAGTCAGTGTACTGGTTTTGCAATGTTTCTCCTGAATGTTTTGCTAACACTTTTCCAAACAGCATTACCTCTGGGGTAGGCATGATGCAGGAGATATTTCAACTCACAAAAACTGACAAAGTCATGAGAAACTAAAAATGGTGTCTTAGAAGAACACATTTCAAACAACATTCATGTCTTGGGGTGACTTTATGATGTGAATCTCCTATTGCCACTCTATGCCCAGACATGATTCCTGTGCCTGTGTCTTTAAAACTGGGTGCAAGAGAAGGAAAAAAAAAAAGCCAGATAAACTTTTCAAAGCAGTTTGTGCTCCAAGGACACAGAGAGAGCTGCTGCTGCTGCTGAAGAGTGGAGGAAAGCACCTTCCGGCTTTTCCCAGCTCTTGGGTCATTTTCCCAGAAGAGAGAGACAGAGAGTGAAACCCCATTGTTTCCCTGGGACTTCAGCTTCTTCTTGTTCTTCTCTTCTGGAACTGTTTGGCAACACCAGAACATACCGGGGAGACAGTGTATCTCCAGCCTGGAGGGGCCTACACTGAAAACCCAGCTCTGAAGAGGAGGCGAGAGGCCACATCCACAGAAAGGACTCTAAAATCTTCCCAGGTCTCTCTCCACAGCTAGAGGTTTTATTATTTATCATTATTATTCTTTTCCCATTGTGCATTGTGTCTGTTAAATAAATAGTTTTTTTCCCTTTCACTTTCCTCCAAGGAAAAATTCTTTTTTCCCAAACCTGGTGGGGGAGGGGTGGTTGTAATCTGCCTCCTATCAGAGGACATTCAGATTTAGATGTTCCACCAAATTTGTCTCAAACTGGGACAATTCACCCTAAAGAACACTATTTACACAGTTTAGAAAAGGCATGGACTTACACAATACCTGTAATTTTTGAGGCACTACCACTAATTTTTCCCTTGCTTTAAAATCAAAGTTCAATACAGCCTTGACTATGGAGCTAACATGTTATGTCCACAATGAAAAAGAACTGGCTGGATGGCCAGGCCCAGAAAGTGGTGGTGAATGGAGTTACATCCAGCTGGTAGCCAGTCACTAGTGATGTTCCCCAGGGCTCACTTTTGGGGACAGTCCTGTTTAATAGCTTTGTCAATGACCTGATAAGGGGATTGAGGGCACACTCAGTCCGTTCGCAGATGACAGCAAGTTGTGCAGGAGTGTTGATCTGCTGGGGAGTGGGAAGGCTGTGCAGTGATGACGGGCCAAAGCCATGGATGGTATGAGATGCAACAAGGCCAGGTGCTGGATCCCGCCCTTGGATAACAACTGCAGGCAGCGCTGCAGGCTTGGGGCAGAGTGGCTGGAAAGCTGCCAGGTGGAAAAGGATCTGGGGGGGCTGAGAACCAGATGAACATGAGCCAGCATGTGCCCAGATGGCCAAGAAGGCCAATGGCATCCTGGCCTGTATCAGCAATAGTGTGGCCAGCAGGACCAGGGCAGTGATTGTCCCCCTGTACTCTGCACTGATGAGACTGCACCTCAAGTCCTGTGTTCAGCTCTCAGCCCCTCACCACACGAAAGTTATTGAAGGGCTGGAATGAGTCCAGAGAAGGGCAATGGAGCTGGTGAAGGGTCTGGAGAGTTAAGTCATATGAGGCACAGCTGAGGAAGCAGGGGGTGTTTAGCCTGGAGTAAAAGGAGGTTCAGGGGTGACCTTATTGCTCTCTATAACTACCTGAAAGGAGTTGTAGCTAGGCGGGGGTTGGCCTTTTCTGCCAGTTAACAAGTGATAGACAAGAGGCAATGGCTACAAGTTGTGCCAGGAAAGGTTTAGATTGGATATTAGGAAAAATTTCTTCACAGAAAGGGTTTTTTCCAGCATTGGAACATGCCATGGAAGTGGTTGAGTCACCACCCCTGGAGGTATTTAAAAGATGTGTAGATGTGACACTTTGAGGCACAATCTAGTGGTGGATTTGTCTGGTTTAGATTAAAGGTTAGACTCAATGGTCTTAGAGGTCTTTTCCAACCTAAATGATGCTATAATATTTAACACCAGTAATTCATATTACTCCTACCATTATGTGTGGCCTGAAAGATATCAGGAGAAGGATGGGGATGAATTCCAACTTTAGAACCAATGTTCTATGGAGTGCAGTCCCCTTTTTCTTAGTAGCCCAATTTGGTTCAAAGAATGCTTCAAGGCATGCTTTGAAAGCAGCAGGTTCTCAAGTACATATGTCAGATTGCAACCAAGAATGAAATTTTATAACTCATTGAGAAATAAGATCTGTGGCAGAAAAATGTGACACACCCTTCTGTATTGCATCCTGAACGAACCCAGTGCAATAAAGGAAACTGATAAAACTCAGGAGACACAAAGGACACATCTGTAACAGCAAGACAGACTGATGCTGTGTGTGCTATGCTGCAGAGTTCTGGAGATCTTGACTTTTTAATCAGAATGCCTGGCTCGTAACCTCAGCAGCATGCCTTCTGCATGGCTGCATGGAAAACCAGCCCAGGATGTCCTTGAACAAAAAATAATGTTGTTAAAAATCCCAGATATTTTATGCTAGTTGTAACAATCAAAGTCCCTGAGCCCCAGGTCCCTGAAACATATAATCTTACACTCTTTAGTGCCCGGAGCATGGTCTGTTTCTCTGTGAGGGAAAGGAGCTGCAGCTCAGACACATAGAGCAAATGGGGCATAGGGGAAATAGAACTACAGTATTATTTAGGTACTTGAGTCCTGCTGGTTTTCGGAGTGTTGGGTTTCCTTATTATCAATGAGGATCTGGGTTTGGGTGATTTGCACACAGCCACACAAGGGAGCAGTGACAGAAAAAGCAAACCTTGCTCCAGCACTGCTGTTGTAAAGATAGAGTATTGTGTTTAAATTCTGTGCAACTGAGGGTCATATTAATCACTTTATTTAATATTCCACTTTTGCCTTTCTCTTAGAGGGATGGTATAAAGTACTTGTAATAGCTTCATCTTTACACCATTTGGCAGCTTATGCAGTTTAGCCAGTGTTGATTGTAAAAAGAAATCAAGAATTAGGAAAAAAAAACCAAACCAAAACCAAAACAAAAACTAAAAACAAACAAAAAACACAAAAAACAAACCCACACAACCTAAAAACCAACACCTAGCACATGCATCAAAATGAGCTTTAAAATTTCTTTGGGGTTTCTACATCTAAATGCAACCACATACCTTCTGAGCCACCTCTCTTCTCCTTCTAGGTCTTTATGATTTCTTGTTTCTGTCACTCTAAAGCCTAAATCCCAAACTGCCTTATTCAGTACTCTCACTCCCTCTGGTGGCTCTAAAAGATGGCTTCCAGAGCTGCAAACAAACACTTCAGAAGAGACAGCATTACTCTAATGTGCTGCAGATCTCCCTTTATGCACAAGCGTGCTTCATACATGGGATTAAAGAAGGAGTAAAAGAAAAGAAACTAAAAGAAAAGGAACTGGCATCCTAACTGGTTTAGGCATACGAATGGAATGAGATGGGTGGGTTGCAGCCCACCATCTGATCTGCAGTGTTTCCCCGTTTGATGGAATTTATGGCACGGTGCATTTGGAAATCAAACTGCGCACACAGCTCATGCCAGATCTGCTCCCTGTGTGGGGAAATCTGGGCAAGCATCAGGAAAGTCTGCAAGGTTCCCTCCACGAGCCTTCCAGCAGATTGTTTTGTCAGATGTTGGCCACCCTGCAGATAAAGCCTCAGGCTCTGTAGATCTCTGAGGGCGCTGCCAAAACCCAGTCACCTCCTGCGTGCCGCTGGGGCTCTGCCCTCCCTGCCCATCTCCTCACAGACTTTGTGGAGCAGAACCCAGTTCCCTGCATCTCCCTTTGGGCCCCCATGGTCCTGCAAGGAGAGGATTTCATAGTACCAAGCCTGCCTCAGGCAAAATTCACTCTAAAATACCTTTTCCCAGAGGACAAAACAGAGGATCCTAATGTCAAGAGGCAGTGTTCCTTTCTGTGCAAGTCTCTGCACACATCACCATGGACATCAATAGGTCAGGCATGCAGGCAGACAGCCAGTGATGGAAAAAGCCTGCAATCTGAGATCTCTGCTTCTGTCTGTGATGGGCAGACAGCCCTTACAAAGGACAAGGTTTAACAAAAAAAAAAGTTATTTGTCTAAAAGAAATGCTGTTCCTTCCATGCCCTTTTATGCTATAGAACAGATTATGAGGAGGGGAAGTCCTTTGAAATTCCCTTAAGTATTTCCCATACAGCTCTGTTGCTTCATATATTTAATTTTTCTTATTGAAGAATTTGAAAATGAGTATATCCCAAGTCTCTAATCCCCTTCCAGTGTCTGAAACAGAGTGAGACACTTTCTCACTGCTGACCAACATGCAGGACCTGCTAGCCCAAGTCTCAGCATGTGCACAGCTCCTGTTAAAGATCGGGGCTTAGTGCCCAGGGCTCTCCACATCTGAATATTAGATTCCAAATCCACCATGTGGATCCTGTTAACTCCACACTGAGAAAGAATACCAGAGCTCCGAGTGATAATCTGTAATGAGCCTAACCCAAAATCCCCAGCCAAAGCAGCTGTGACCTCTGAAGGAGCTCAGACCCAGATCCAGACTTCTGTGCCTTACCCCAGCTCCACAGGCTGTGCATGCAACATTAACACAGCTCCGGTCCCAGGGGACAAAAGCAAACCACAGACTTGCTGATGCCCCAGCTGTGCTTGATTTACTGAAACTGGATTACAGGCTTTCCCTATCACAACTGGCTGTACCACTGGCATGGCTGGAAGCAAAGGACATGATTTGTTTTCTCCTGCAGTGTGCTAGTATGTTCCTGCTTATTTTCAATACTGTAAGCCAAAGTAAAGCAAGGTTTGATATTTACTCAAAAGCTGTTTCTCTGCAGAGTGGGAATGAGAACAAAGAGCTTGATTACAGAAATCTTTCAACTCCTCCTTCCCACTGGCCATCTCACTCCTTCTTATGTCAGTACCTCCAATTCTGCAGCTATTTTCTGCTCCTTAACCTGGCAATGGGAAATGCTAAAATCACTCACCTCTTCAATTTTTCCTGCAGGATATGAATCAACACCATCTACACTATATTCATGTCTCTCTCAGTAAATACAGCTGTGAGGAAGAGAGCAAAACAAAAACAAACCTTCAAACACAGAGGTGAAACAATGGTGAGAACAAGCCTCCTGCGAAGCTTTCAAGCCTGCTGTGCTTTTATTGATACAGACCCCTCTGTAAGCAGGATTCCTTACTGCTTCAGCATTTATAGTCTTGAGTGAAGGCAGAGAGAGATATGAGAGAAGTTGAGCTTCAGAAACTTCTTGATCAGTTTCTTGGGCTGTAATTTTGGTTTAAGAGTTTTAGTTTTGTCCAAAATGTATCTCCCATCCCTATTGTTCTCTAAAAGCTAATCAACACTTTTTTTTTTTTGCTATCCTCCAAAGATGAAGTCAGAAATCTGAATAGGTATCTGCACTTTACATGCAGAGTGTAGACTTTGATCAAGGAACTCGTTGCAGAAATTATGCACAGCTTAAAGGTCTCCAAAAAATAGCAAAGTGGAAAGACTGAGAAGAAGGCCCATGTTAGATCCTCCTCAACATCAGGTGCAGCATTCACATCTGCCCAGGAGCACAACCTTACTTTGGTAGTACCCTTCCAGTGAAGAGCCTGCCCAGGGCTCGCCCACCTACCTTGAAGGAACAGGGACAGAAATGCTTCTCCTGTGTACATCCTGACACAATATACTTCAAGAAGACATAAGCACAGGTCAGGTCCTTACTCTGCTTTCAAAGGTTCAATCTTTTGTCTCTTTTCTCTGGTAAGAGTCAGGCTAAAATTGCTTTGGGAATAAGAGAGTTGTTGCTCTTGTAACCCTGTGGGGAAAAGATTAGGAAATCACAAGCCTCGTCTGCCGTATGTGCAAGCAGCCATGCTTCACTAACGGATCACAGTGCTTTCTGAGAAGATATGCAGGGGTTTTAGAAGTGTGCTAGATGGCACTGAGGGCTAGAGAGCCAAAACTGTGTGCAGATCATTGCACCCACTGGAGCATCCCTTGCATGGATCAGGTTATGCATGGATCATTTCTCCCCCCTGGTGAGCTATACAGGGGGAGGCAGCCCAGGGAAACATCGGGGATCCACCGACCTACACTTGCCATTTCTTAGGGATCTACATTAAACTTCCGGGCAGGAGACACTTAAAACAAAATACCCATCATATAACAAAGCCATGTATTAGAGACAGATGTAATTCCCTGTGCCTTCCCACAGCACGTGTGTGTGCACACATACCCACACGCAGGTACACATGTGCACAGTTCAGGATGGTGTGCATCCAGTTCAGCCTTCTTGCATCTTTCCATCAGTGTGATTCTATCATACATGATGTGGTTTTGAAACAAAAATGCCTCTACTTTTGCAATTTCTTAATTTTTTTCCCATTACTGATTTTGAATGGGGTATTTACTGCACTTTGTGTGGCATGGCCTTTCAGGAGGGAAATGTATGTTCCTTTGAGCCTGGCTTTTGTTAGAATACTACTCATTTTTCCTGTCTCATTCTTTTTCCTGTCTCATTCTTTATAATGGCATGGGCTGAGCACAGCCCTTGCTGGTTCCCCTGTAACTCAGATCTCCCCTCTGCCTGGTGGGCTGCAAACTTGGAGGAGTCCCAGGCTGTTTTGTTTCTGTTGGAAGACTTTTCCTGTTTGTCCTCCTCGAGGGGCTTTCTGCAGCCTCCTGCAATCTTGTTTGATTGGGTTTCTAAGGCATGGGCGGTGCCCCAGGGTTCTGTGGTGAGGCTGGTGAATTTATGTGTACAACTGGCTGCAGATTATTCTCCATTCTCCAGGACAATTCCACAGCTGCTCTTTTGTTTCACCCTGAAAAAATGAGGGTAACAACACCTGTCTCTTCTGATAATTGTGAAATTATCCTGAAAATCCACCCTGTAGATCCAGTGCTTCTGGAGACTTACATAACAACATGCTTTCTCCCAGCTGAATTAGGTTTATAGGAAAACCTTTGTAAAAAAACAAGAAATTTCTTCCTAAGGTCAAACACTTTGAGAAAGTGAATCTATTTTGGGGGATTGCAGGCAAAGCTACATATAGGTGCTTCCTTTGAATTGCAGCTGCAGATAACTAAGTCCTAATTTCCTATGAAGAGCCCACGGTTAGATCATTTCCGAGCTGTCTGATTGATCAGTGAAACTCCCACACAGAAAAAAGGAGAGGCTTTTCATGGTACCTTGAGAGCAGTTGTTGCACAGATGATGCATCCTCTGAGGAGGCAGCTGTAATTGTAAAGGAGATGAACGCCAGAGCTGAACTCTTTGCTGTGTTACCAGAGTCACATGGGAATGCTGCTTGGAGCTGAGGAGCTGCGCTGCCACGGGGAAGCAGAGTCACATCCACTTCAAGGCTTCTGATCTTAAATATCACAGTTAAACCTAACAGCAGTTCAGAAGCTGTGAACTGCTAAATAAAAGCTAATTGTAAGTACTTCCCCTTTACTAAAATAGCCCATATTCCATTTACCAAACAAATCTCATATGAAAATTGGAAAAGCAGAGCAAAACCCATATTGTTTGGGCAATACACATACATAATGCATAAAAATGATACACAAACTACATTACCAAGGAATGTCTATATAGCTCATTTGACACTTAGGTAATCAGCTCTAGTAAAATATTGTTGTAGAGTGAATGAATTTTTCAAATTAAAATATTAGTGCAGAGATGCTTTTTGCCAACCTGACACAGAAGCATTGCATCCCATTTTGGAAGAAAACAATAAATAGTCTTAAGATGGTTGAGGATTTCTTTTTTGGAGGGACAAGATAAGAACCTTGGGCTGCCACCACTTTGGAATGCAGGAGGGAAAGGCAAGTTTCTGGTAGCTGCAGTCATGAACTGGGGTATTGACCCCAAAAGTTTGCTTGTCTGGGAACAAGGAATACATGCAGCTGGATACAGACCAAACTTCACAGACAGCAGCACAATATCATCTGTGTGTCAATACTATGAAATCTGCTTCCATCAGCACATGAGACCCCTTAGCCTTGTGCATCATTATCGCTCCAGCCTCCTCCAAACTGACCAACACCAGAGTCAAGGAAGACTTACTTGGAAATGGTCAAAGAATCACAGAATCATAGGATCGTTTAGGTTGGAAAAGACCTTCAAGATCATTGAGTCCAACTGTTAACCCAGCACTGCCAAGTCCACCCCCAAACTGTGTCCCCAAGTGCCACATCTACACATTTTTTTAATACCTCCAGGGATGGCCACCGCTTCCCTGAGCAGCCTGTTCCAATGCTGGACAAACCTTTCCATCAAGAAATTTTTTCTAATATCAAATCTAAACCTTTCCTGACTTGAAGCCATTTTCTCTTGTGCTATTGCTTTATTATTTGGGAGAAAAGACTAAACCCCACCTCACCACACCCTCCTCTTGTAACCACTTGTAGATAGTGATAAGATCTCCATCGAGCCTCCTTTTCTCCAGGCTAAACATCCCCAGCTCCCTCAGCCACTCCTCACAGGATTTGTGGTCTGGACCTTTCACCAGCTTTGTTGCTCTTCTTTGGAGACACTGGCACCTCAATGACTTTCTTGTAGTGAGGGGCCCAAAACTGAGCACAGTACTCGAGGTGTGGCATTTGTATCACCAACAAAAGCCTCAGCACTGGCTCAGGAGATTTACAGCTGTGGGATGTGGTCTGGAATATCTGCAAAAGTTGTGTCTTCTGTCTTCTCAAGGAAAGCTGTGCCTACTTGGTTGCAACATCTTGCACGAAATAAAACTGAAAGCCCAAGCAATTCTGCAGCCTGCACTAAGCTTTCACCAGTGCAGCTGGCCCCAGGGAGGGGGAGAGCAGCAGAAAAAGTAAATTACCATACTGGAATTCATTCAGTACTTGCCACATGCTTAAAATGCAGCTTTTCTGTCTGGGTATTTTCATAAGCAATGAGGTTGCAGACATAGGATTTTTCATCATATTTTCCCTGCTCTGGAGTATATGACATGCACTGTCTTTATGGCTGAATAAAAGGTCATGACCGGCCAGCTGGTAACACAAAATGCATTTTTACACTAATGGAAAGGTATTCTAGCTTTTGTTTCACATTGCACTAACTGCATATTTACATAAACTCTACATCTGTTTAGTTAAGTTAAGCCAGGGGGTGATGATCTTTGTCTTTACAAAAGAGCTGATTTAATTTTATTGAACAAAGCTTTCCATTTAAAAGATCAAAGTCAGTGCAGCCCCCTGAAGCAACAACTCAAAAGTTTCTTCAACTATTCGAATTAATAAAATAGGGTAACTGGGACTGAAAAAACAGGAAAAAGAAAAAAGGAAAATAAAAACTCCTTGGGGGCTTTGTTTATCCTGAGCTTCGAGAGAGACATTTTTACTTTCAACAAAGTCCCATTGAGTGTCCTGACTCTCCTGCCTCTGAAAAGGCAGGAATTGATAGCAGAGGCAGCATGCACAGTTTTAAGCAAATTTCTAGAAGCTGGTAATGCTATGGGGAAAAGACACAAGATACAGCACAGTGAAGAAAACCTAGTGAAGAACTGGCCTCTCTAGCTGCCATGTGCTAGTTCCGGGCATTAGTGAACTCCTACTTGATAAAAATTTCCTTTCCTACAGGAAATAATGGTAAAAATCATGACTTTGAAACTGTAGCTGTAGTGGAGATAAATATTTCATGTCTTCTGAAAGAGCCTGCATGTTCCCTCCTAGCATCTGACTTTCGGGAAATTGTCCTGCAAACTTTTATTTTTGGGAGGGGAATGGCTAAACACCTGCCTTACATTTCACTGCTGGAGTTTGGTATTTGCTTGCAAGTAGCTTCCTCACCTCCCAGACTTACAGCAGCACTCACTACTGATACGCTGGGTGAGCCCCATGGCTACACCTCGTGCTACGGCAGGATGGGGTCAAGCATGCAAAAATCCACTCTTTGCTCCTGTCTCGAGGTTATATCTGGCAGGCAGCCCAGGAACATGGACCAAAAGGAGCTGTAGCATGTCCCAACTTAGCCCTCAATTAGCACACTGATGAAACTGGCCCCAAAGTCTGTTTTGACTCCAAGGAAACCTTTCCAAGAGATCTGTTGCTTCTACATCTCTTCTACACAACACATCCACATTAGCACTTCAGCTTGGACCAGCAGAGTGCTGTGGCAGTGTTCCTCCTGACCATCCAATCTTACCATGCTTTGCTTCACGTGCTGGAACAGTCCTGGCATCTATCAACTGGTCTCCATCCAGACAAAGCCAAACAAAAAAGATCTGGTGTAGGAGCACACTTACTGCACTACAGCTGCTAACATGAGGCCAGTCAATGTGACCAGATTAGAGCTGGTCTAAAACAAATCTCTGAAATACACAGAGGGCACACACTGGGTCCCCTGTGCCAGCTTCTCTGTGCTACAGATTGTCCCTACTTGTTCCAGGCCACCTGCTAATGTAGACAGAACCCAAAGAGGCTGCACTGCTGCTTTCTAAGCCTCTCACTGCTTAAATGGGTGAATAGTGCCTTTTTAGGCACCATATGGTATCCCTGCAGGCCTCCAGCTGCCACTCTGCAGATCAACAGCTCAACCAAATGTCTCGTGTCATATCTGGCAGCCCCACGCAGACATCTCAGATACCTTAGGGAGACTAACTGCTGTGGATGTCTATGTTTAGACAACTGAATACCATTTTATTTTAGCATCTATTCCCCTCTAGACCAAAAAAATTGAAGCAAATGAGATTAAACAGGAAAAAGAAGATGCTTGAAATACTATAGTGTGTTCTATATGATTCTATATTCTATATAGAATAAACAAAATAATAAAAATAGCATTTATTGTAAAATTCTCTCATTTAAAACTCTTTTTTAAATAAACTAGAAAGTATACAAAGCTTAATCTGGCAACAATTAAAGTATTGCTTTGTCCTTCAAGAAACAGCTGAATTTTACAAATTGCATTTGTTGTTCAGCAAGGGCTGAATTCACTGGCTTTAACAGAATAATTGCAAAGCTTGAGGTTCAGTTTCTGTTTGTGTAATTTACTGGCCTAATGCCCCAGATGCTCTGGGGGCTGTAGCATCAGAGTCTTTGCAGGACCATGTCCTAAAGCTAGTAAATCAATAAATTATCAAATTACTAATTTTATTGGGATAGTAATAAAAGAAACAGGCTTCGGCATGTTTCCTGTCCTGAGGGTGACTGACAGAGAGCAGTCCTTGTCTGTACCAGCAAACTCCTGGCATCCAGTATGGGCTGGCTGCAGGTAATCAGGGATGCTCCCTGGGCTGACCACACTCAGGACTGCCTAGCAGAGGCTGCTGGCCATGGGCCAGAGCTGTGCCATGGCTTAACCTACCAGTCTTACACAGCAAAGACTGTCCAGAGCTGCAGAAAAACACTTTTACCTGCCAAGAAACAGCCTAAATTTCTGAATCTGCAAGGAAATACTTGGAGATTACGAGCCTTTCACTTACACAAAAATCCTGACCTCTTGTGGCCATCAAAATGTCCAGCAAAAGTTTCTGTGAGTTTCTAACCCAGGTGATGCTCTTGCTGGGTGTGGGATGGCCATTTGTGTATTCCTGCTGCTCCTCTTCGAGACCTGCCTGTGTACCAGGAGTCATTGACAAACCTTTGACAAACATTTGAACATCTCTGTGGGTCCAGAGGAGGACACAAATGTGATCAGAGGGCTGAAGCACCTCTCCTACAAAGGCAGGCTGAGAGTTGGGGCTGTTCAGCTTGGAGAAGTGAATGCTTTGGGGAGACCTTAAAGCTGCCTTCCAATACCTAAAAGGGTCTTATAAAGAAGAGGGCAGATAGTGACAGGACAAGGGGAAATAGTTTTAAACTAAAAAAGGGGAGGTTTAGATTAGATATTAGGAAGAAATTCTTTATTGTGAGGGTGTTGAGGCACTGGAACAGGTTGCCCAGAGAAGTTGTGGATGCCTGATCCCTGAAGTGTTCAAGTCCAGACTGAGTGGGCCCCTGAGAAACCTGATCTAGTGGGTGGTATCCCAGCCCACAGCAGGGGGTTTGGAGCTAGATCATCCTTAAGGTCCCTTCTAACCTAAGACTTTCTGTGATTCTGTGATTTGTTCTAAATGTAAAAGTGCAGACCTTCTAGACACTGTGGGCAAAAATCTGGCAGAAATGCCAGAGAAATGGGAAGCATGGCAGTGATTCTGCACATTAACATCCTGCACATGGCACACAGCTTCTTGCAGACCTTTAATTCTGACAAAGATAGGAGAAAGGGAATGTTGGTTTTGTCTACCTTTCTCTGCTGTTCTCCTAGTCTGCATAAGCTTTGGGTTATAGAAAAACTTGGACTATGAATATATTCTGCACATGTGTAATTAATAATGTCTGATGTCAATTTTTGCAGATATATATATTATCAGCACCATTTCAAATACAAACCTACATTTCTAAGAACTCAGCATCAAAACCCAGAAAGTTTGGCTTCATGTGCAAGTTTGCATAAGGAGAAAAGGCCAGTGGAGTTTCTCAGGCCCAGTTATCTTTTACTTACACAATGTTTAGGACAGGCACATATTTGCACCCTGATCATTCATATGCAGTGGTGTCTTCTATACGAGAATTTCCTCTATCCAGGACTGAGTACATGAATGCTTTATAATTTCTAAAATAATTGGAGCACCTACAAGTATGCATTTTCAGTCTGCATGTATGGCAAATCCAAAGGCTGCTGAAATACAAATAATATACAAAACACAGCAGCATCTATTTCTAGAATTTATAAATTTATAGAATGTATAAATTATATAATATATTAATAACATATACTCAAAACCATTAAACAGTGTATGAATAAAATGCATTTTAGAAGTTTTTCTTTCTATCACCTTGTATATACAGACTGGATATAGGAATTACAGTACTGAGTATATTTTTATTTAGAGGACAGATTCATTGATAATTGCACTTGCTTAAAACAGGAAAGTAAATAAAAGTGCTTTAAATCAAATTTACATTTTAGTTTGTTTCTTTTCTGAAACTGCAGCTTAATTTCTGACCTCACAAAGGCTTATCCATAGGTTTAGTTTTATGCTTAGGAGTAACAATAGTGAAACTAATGTACATAAAAAATAAGCCTTTGCTGACCTGAAGTCTTGATGTAGCCTGCTTTCACATTCAACCTGTGCAAACACTCACTCAAGAAAGGTGAAAAGGTGCAATCATTCCCATTGCTTAGAATTTCTGCAGTTTTTCATTTCTCATTCTCTCAAAAGAACACTAGTTCACATTAAAAATATTAATAGGATAGAGAAAAAGTTTTGTATAAAGTATTTTAGTGATCATTTATAAGTTTTTAATTTCGGGTTCCCCTCACATCTCTGTTTCTCATTTGCTGCCATTGTCTGGTTTCCCTCTAAAAATAATTGATATTTCAGTTGAATATATAAACAGGCTTGGACTTTATTACTTAGAGCCCTTGGTGTTTACTGGCACTCATTTACAACATGTTTTTTCCCAGGATGCCCATCACAGCAACAGCTGCTCATCTTCTATTCCAAAGAAACAACACTGGGCCACTGGATTTTCTGTTCCTAAATGTTATGACATTTAATTACAATAAAATGTTATTTTATTGTTTTAGTGCTGATGATATTTCAGCATCTCCTTGGGCATCTAATGCTCCTGATGCAGTCCAGCAAATTTTGGTACACAATAGATTCAGGAACAGGTTCTCCTGGTGATGAAGATGCATCATGATAGCATCTCAAAATGTCCTGGTGTCAGAGAGCACTCTGAGGTACTTCGTACATGCCTGTAGAATGTTTGTTTCTTTACTAAGAACATTGAGTGACGTGCGTAGCATTTTGCCTTATACAGAAAAGTACAGTAGCAATCACAAAACAGATAACCTGCACAGATTACTGGTGACTGAATAAAACAGTATTCAGTATTTTTGTGAGACAAAACACATCACTGTGCATTTTCAGGTACCAAAACCAGCGGGGCAATAAAAAGTATCTTTTAAGTGCTACTACACAAAAGTTGCTTTCAAAAAGCACAGTGTTTCTTAATTAGTTGTAGCACTGTCTTGAGAACCTCTTCTTTGGAGGGGCTGGCATCAACCTCTTGGCATGCAGGATTCACCATCCTTCTGTATGACTCTTCAACTCTATTTAAAACAAAACAAGAGAAATTAAACTTCAAAATGCAGGCATATAAAATGGCATTAGTCATCAGTCTCAGAACACAGTGCTTGCACTGCAGAGACAGAGAATAGAAAATCTAATATGAAGTTAAGAACGAAATCTACTGCAAAGAGCAATAAACCATTAGTAACTATTACAATGTAAATCTCAAAGCATATAGTTTCCTTGACATTGATTCCCAGAGCTCCAGCCATATTAACATGCATGGCATAAAGGCTTATCACTGGATACAGTCTGGTATAGCAGTAGAGTGGACAGTCCGCTTCTAGCACCTGAATCAATTTTTTTTGGTTTCTGCTAAGGTATCTCTGAACTATTTGGCATTGCATTTTGTAGGTGTGCTCATTGACTGATCTCAGCTTTGACTCACTGGATTACAGAGTTGACATATCATTCAACCTCTTCCTCTGATCAACTAACTGGATGAATAAAAGGATGAAATACAGGATGAAAACCTCCTCACTTAGGCTATAAGCATAATGCAGAACTCTCTCACATTTAGTTTTCGAGGGTGTGAATGAGGATGTGAATATTATTTTTTATGTTCCCATAATGCCATTCAGGATGGAAGTCACAAGACAAATCAAGGAAGATTCTGGATGTTCTCATATTTAGATTGACATAATTAACAGGTAGAAATAACTAAGGGCTTTCTGACAAGAATAAGTAACAGAATTAAAACATAAAAGCTTCTTAAATGGCAGTGTGTTCCCTAGCTAGCTAATCCCTCTGCAGGTCCCACTATATGAGCTCTGTGTCCACACAGAGTTTCTGTCAGAACGAGGCAATCACAGAATCATAAAATCATAGAATGTTGAGGGGCTGGAATGGACCCTAAAGATCATCTAGTCCCAAGCCCCCTACCATGGGCAGGGACACCTCCCACCAGACCAGGTTGCTCAAGGCCTTATCCAACCTGACTTTGAAAACTGCCAGAGTTGGGGCATCCACAGCATCTCTGGGCAACCTGTTTCAGTATCTCACAACCCTCACAGTTAAAAATTTCTTCCTAATAGCTAATCTAAATTTCCCCTCTTTCCATCTGTATCAATTACTCCTTGTTTTGTCTCTACAGTTCCTGATGAAGAGTCCCTCTCTGGCTTCCTTGGAGGCCCCTTCAGATACTGGAAGGTTGCTATGGCATGTCCACTCAACCTTCTCTTTTCCAGGCTGAACAACCCCCACTTTCTCAGTCTGTCTTTGTAGAGGAGATGCTCCAGTTCTCTTATCAACTTTGTGACCCTCCTCTGAACTTGCTCCAACAGTTCTATGCCCTTCCTATGTTGGGGACACCAAAACTGGATTCAGCACTCCAGGTGGGGTCTCACAGGAGCAGTATATAGGAGGAGAATCCCCTCCTTCAACCTGCTGGCTTTTGAGGGTGCTTTTGATGCAGCCCAGGGCACAGCTGGCCTTCTGGGTTGAGAGTGCACATTGCCAGCTCATGATCAGTTTTTCATCAACCAGCACCCGCAAGTCTTTCTCTGCAGGGTGCTCTCAATCACTCCTCTGTCCAACCTGTAGATGTGCTTGGGATTGCCACGACCCAGATGTAGGACATAGTACTTCCCTTTGTTGAACTTCACGAGGTGTGCACAGGCCCACCTCTCAAGCCTGTCCAGGTTCCTCTGGATGGCATCCCTTCCCTCCAGCATGTCCACTGCACCACACAGCTTCGTGCTGTCACCAAATCTGCTGAGGGTGCACTTGCTTCCACTGTCCATGTCACCAAAAAGATGCTGAATAGTATCAGCCCCAATAATTACCCCAGGGGACACCACTTGTCACTGTTTCCCATGTGGACAATAAGCCATTGACCACAATCCTTTGTGTGCTGCCATCCAGCCAGTTCTTCATCCACTGAATTGTCCATCAACCAAATCCACATCTCTACAATTTGAAGATGAGGATGTCATGTGGGACATTGCCATGAATCCTTTCCAAAAAAAAACCAAACCAAAAGCTTATACAAAGGAAATTCTTATCCCAAGAATGTGAGAGGCACATTTGTTATTGGTCCCAGAGGAGCCAAGATTGCCTCCAGCCTTTTATTCCCCATTAAAGGGTACCTTTGGCGAAACAAGTTGTTAGCTTCCAACTCAGCTTCCTCCTTTGTTTTCTGCAGCCCCCGATGCTGAAGTCTCCGGACTCGTTCGTCAGGGTCAACAGTCAGGAGAAGAACAAGATCAGGTTTAAGCAGATCTTCGGGCCACTGATACACCTCATCTTGAGCTGGTGGAAGATTCTGGACTTTCCCACTTGTTTCAGTAGCAATTGTGTAGGCAGCTGTGCTGTGCCAGTATCTGTCAGGAAAACACCAAATGGAGGCAGAGAAATTTTAAAGAGGACACTAATTCTTCAGTAATATAGGAGACAGATGCCTCTATAACAACATGTCAATAATGATGAGATAGGTGACACCATGACTTTGAAGGGAAAACCAAGTAACAGTTCTATGCTATCCATTATTTCTAAACAATGATATTGCTCGGTGCACTAGTCAATGTGAACTGTTAATTAAAACATTATGCAAAGACTGTTCCAGATACTCCTGTCAAAAGAAAGTCTCCTCATATATTGAGACAGGTCAAAGAAGAGTTACACTGTATCTCAAAATCCTTTACTCTGAGTCCCCTTTTTTGTGGTCCCTATCCTACTTCAAGAAACAGATTTGGTAGAGAACATGCAGTCTTCACAAACATGTGAATGAACACAGGCATCACTAATGCTACTAATTTCACTTGCATTTAACATTCTCCCCACTACAAGGCACTGTGTTTGATAGATTTCAGTGGATTTGAGGCTGGTTAAAAATACATGCAAAGAACTTTGTGTGTGTGTGTGTGTGTGTGTGTATGTGTGTGTGTGTGTGTGTTGCAGCAGAAGGTTACAGTACACCTACTGAAATAAGCCAGAGGGTTCAAAGTGCATCTAGACTTTTTTATTAACAGTAATACTGTAAGCTGCCTACACAGTTAGTGAAAACCAGAAATAACGCAAACAAACCCAAAAAAGTGGGAAGCATATTTCTGGCTTTACATTCACAAAGAGTGAGTCCACCTAAAACTCAGTCATTCCAATCCACCCATATCTCAGACACATCTTAGAGACAGCCATGACCAGCAGCCCACAGTTTCCTCTGGTTTGTCACAAAACACTGTTTTAGCTCAGGATGTACAGTCTGTGCCTCCACTATTCCTAACTGAAGATGTCACAATTTTCTTGTGTCCTAAAGCTAGTTATGAGTACTACACTGACTGAAGTTCCCTATTTTTATGTTACCATAAGTGTTACTCTTTAGAAGACATAATATTTATCTGACTCTCTGCAGAGTGCTTCCAAAAAAAACCAAAACAAGCTACAAAAACACCCAAAACAAAAACCCTGAAGAAACACAGAGACAACCACTGACTGCTTGTAACACTGAACAACTGTGTGATGGCACTGATATAAGAGGGCTTCTTAAATACACAAACCTGTCTATGATCACAGGTGCCTGAGTGGATGCTTTCGCTATTTCTGAAGCCAGAATGTAGTTGCCTGCAGCATAAAATGCTCTTTTAATGGGTGTTGGCTCATCATCAAATACAGTCCTCCACTGGCTGATGCAGGCTGGTGGGGACCACAGCAGAATGCCATTCAGGGTGTCCTTAACAGCCTGGGTCACCGTGGTTTTGCCTACAATTACAGGAGGAAACATTTGTTACATTATTTACCAGAGGCAGCTGAGTTTTAAAAACAGAAAAATGCTCCCGCCTCTTCATGTGGAGCACGGGTTCTGACATTTGAATATGTAACCTGAGTATCTTGTTATAAGGTTTCCAGCAGAAAATGATTCTGAGTCTGGTTGCAGGAATTATTACTCCCCTTCCTGCTCTATGGGCCTTCCAGCCCTTCCTTTCGCCAACTCTCAGCCTTGCCTCCCTTAAATGCATCAACTCCATGGCAATTTCTCTGTATAGTCATGGCAATTTCCCTGTATATTCATTTATAATAATTTTCTTGGTTGCAATTTATGTGAATGTTGCCATGCTGGTCATCCAGTTCTTTCTTTTTATGGAGATTTTCAATTCTCTTTAACTGACAAATCAGAAAACAAAGTTATTCAGAGGCAAGTAATATTTCTCCCTGAGACAAACTGCTGGCAATTTCCCAGACTACCACTATTTTAGTTCATTTATTTGAAGACCCTCCAGTAAAAATATGTTTCATCATCGGCACAAGAAATTTAATTTTCAGTACTCCACTCTGCATTCTTTCATTTACACAGGTAAGGAATCAAACCACTGAATGTAAATTAGCATAAACTAATCTTTTACAAGTAAGGAAGACAGATTGGCATTTATAATTACTAACTCCTTATCTGTCACAGGATTCCAGGCTGGGTTTTTTATTATTATTTTATTTTTAAGCCTTATTCCCTAATAAAAACCATAGCAGTTGCTCTTTTCAACAATTTCTCATCTGTGGTTCTTCAACCATACATTGCTCTTACCTGTGGCATCCAGCCCCTCAAAAACTATGACGGGAAAACCGCCTTTTTTTTGGTGCTCTGGACATTTCTCCAGCAGGTCGAGTACTGCTTCAGCCTCTGGGATCCGTTCCGCACACTGCAAGGAGAGATCAGGGAATCATAGAACGTCTTGGGTCGGAAGGGACCTTTAAAGACCAGCTAGTCCAAGCCCCATGCAGTGCACTCGGACATCCTAAACTAGATCAGGTCTCTCAGAGCCCTATCCAACCTGACCCGGAATGTTTCAAGAGATCCATCACCTCTGTGGGCAACCCGCGCCAGTGTTTCGCCACCCTCATCGTAAAGAACTTCTTCCTTACATCTGGTCAGAATCTGCCCTCCCTTCGTTTGAAACGATTACCCCTCGTCCCCTTGGCACCCGCCCGTCCCACGGCGCTGACGAGCCGAACGCCGGCCCCGCGCCCGCGGTCTGACCTGGCGCAGGCGGTGGCGGAGGGCGCTGGCGGAGGGCGGCAGGGCACGGACCACGGGCCGGGAGCCCGGTGACCCCGGGGCGCAGCGCCGCAGCATCGCCGGGCCCGGAGCCGGGAGCGCGGAGCCGGGAGCCCGGAGCAGGGAGCCGGGAGCCGGGAGCCCGGAGCCGGGAGCCGGGAGCCGGGAGCCGGGAGCCCGGAGCCGGGAGCCGGGAGCCGGGAGCCCGGAGCACGGGCCGGCGGCAGCGCGGAGGGAGGCGGGCGGAGGCGGAGCCAGCGGGAAATGAAACTGGCCCGGCCGTCCGGGAAAGCGCCGGTCTGCGGGGACCGGCCCGGAGCAAGGGGCAGCTCCTCGGGACGCCCTTCTGCCTTCCCCGCCCCGCGTCAGTGGCACCGGGGTGAACGGGCTCGGTGCCGCGGGGAATGGCTCTGTGCGCGGATGGGATCCAGCAATCGTGGGATGTAAGGTCCCAGCCTCGGGATCCGGTCTGCCCGCCCGCCAGCAAAAAAGGGTCACGTTCCCACGGGCTCTCGTGGCTGAATCCTGGTGATCTTCTGAAAAAGAAAAAACAAAACAAAACAAAACAAAAATTAAAAAACCAACCAACCAACAAAAAAACCCCAAACCCAAAAACAACAACAACAACAACAAAAAAACCAACAAAAAAACCCCCACAAAAAACGCAAACAAAAATCCCAAACAACAAAACAAAACAAAACAAAACAAAAAAAAAAAAAAAAAAAAAAAAAAAAAAAAAAAAAAAAAAAAAAAAAAAAAATGAAAAACCAAATAGAAGTGCAAATATGCTCCACTGCTTTGTTCAGTAGCAGTGCCCAAGCAGCACTGTGCTGTCACGGCATATCAGTAACTTGACCCCATTATTTGGCCATTCAGTGCCTTGATAACAGGACCAACAGACACAAATAATTTTAGGAGCAAACCAGACTTCTACAAGCCTGTTTTCATAACTTTGCAATGGCCCAATTTCAGCTTTCATCAGCTCAGAGGCAGGAAGCAGAAGCACTGCAAACAGCAATAGCACTGAGTCTCGTGAGAGCTGCTATGAGTAACACTGCCCAAAATGTAGTTTTTGAGTTTTCAGAAGATGTAGCTTAAAATGTTGGAGAACCTGCATCTCTGTAGAAAACTTTTGCTCTTTTCCAACAGTTGGAAAACTGCCAGTTAGAGATATCTAAAGTAAAACTTCTGATGCATTTTCTGAATTAATATACTCTACAAGCTAGTATACTCTACAAGAAATTCCTTGGAAACTTGACTTCCTCTGGTCATCTCAAACACCTGCACAAATATCTTTTGCTTAGTGTAACTGCAGGGAGCAGCTCATAGGCAGTACCAGTTGCAAATCATCTGTACGAGTTGGAAACTGCCCATCCCAAAGAAGCTGGTGGAAGGCTGGGTCAGAGCCAGAACTAGAAACGTAGCTTTGGAAGCTCTTCAATACAGTCTCAGCATCATGTATCAAAATTCATTTGTTTTTTTTTAAGGCTGTTTCATACCTGAGAACTCTGGTACCATTCCACATCACTCAAACACATGGCTATGGCATTGGGTACGGATACCAGAAGACACAGGGTAAAACATGGTTCATTATACAGGAAGACAGCTTTAAGACCACAATAATATGCACTGATTAAGAGTAGGGGCTCTTCTCAGCCAATATTTTGTCTGTCAGAATGACATGCTGCTGCACATGTGCCTGGCTTATCTGTGGTCCCTTCTCCTAGTCCTTGTGCTCCTCCAGCACCCACAGTCACCGAATTAGGAATGTTAAACAGTACATCCTCATCTTTCCCTTTCAGCACCTGTTGTGGACCCTTGTTTATGGACCTACCTAAATCTCTTTTCTCTGGGGTAGAATCTACCTCCACAAACCCCTGTGGTCTCCAATTCCAGCAATGCAACTGTTGCATAAAAACTTTTCTTTTATAAGTTTTAAGCTCACATCCTACTTACTTCAACAAGTGACCCTTCTAATAATATTACTGATTTTGGTGAATAACAGTTCAACACTCAGTTTATTTATTACCTACAGGATTCTTTAAAGGTCACTCAGATTTCCCCTTCAGCTTTTCATGTCAGAAATGACAGCCTCCATCCCTTGTAAGGCAGCTGCTTCATCCCCTTGATCATTTAGAAACAAGGATAACTTCTTTAACTCTGTAAGGTCCTGCCAAGATGTGGAGACCTGAACTGGACCACTAGTCAGGATTTGGTTACACTTACCAAAGTTTCACAGACCAGGAGAGTAATGTAATCTACCTTGTTTCTGGGTGATACTAAGCTTTAAGTTGACATTTTTCTCTGCTGCCTCCCCCAGAGCCATTGATTTCAGAGGAGTAGCAACGGTG
This sequence comes from Dicrurus megarhynchus, assembly GCA_013399195.1. NCBI lineage: Eukaryota > Metazoa > Chordata > Aves > Passeriformes > Dicruridae > Dicrurus > Dicrurus megarhynchus. The sequence goes on along the minus strand of VXAD01002549.1, from coordinate 946,244 downwards.
AGTAAGATCTCCTTCGTGAGCACAAGTGCCACTGCATCAGGTACACGAGGTTTCAATGATTCTTTCAGATCTGCATTGCCTCACCTTTATCTGTACTGAAACTTATCTGCCACTTTTCTGGTCATTTGTTTGCTTGAGGTCCAGCTGACTTGAAGCCAAGTTTCATTTCAAAAGCATTTGTAAAGCTGGCCATTTCCCTCACTGACCTCTTGGCTTCTTTCCCTTTTGGTATGTTTGGTTTTCTTTTTTTTTTTTTTTTTTTTTTTTTTTTTCTTTTCCACTTTTTTGTTAAAAA